>VYXB01005994.1:310536-348147 GCA_013397135.1 Pachyramphus minor
CTGGCAAAGAATTCATATATTTTTACTGGAAGTGAGGGGGGGGCAGGTTTTACCAGTAATACAGAAAAGAAAACTATAGTAATACAAGTAATTTAAACAGAAAAACTACGATTATATAAATAATTCATTACACTAAAGAAATACAGAAAAGAAAACTATAGTAATACAAGTAATTTAAACAGAAAAGACTACGATTATACAATTAATTCATTACAGGAAGTATGGGAGGTGTTATAAGTGGATAAACCAGGTGGTGGGAAGTATAAGAAATCTTGTAAGCAAATATACCTGATGATGGGAATTATAAGAGATGTTAGAAATAAACAAACTTGGTGATGGGACAGAGGGGAGCTTTAGGTGCTCTATGGAGACCGTAAGGTGAAAGGTCCTGTCATGCAACCGTGACATGTCAGTCCATATCCAGGGGGCTGTGTGGCAGCCCTGTACATGTCCGTCCCTGTCCAGGGGGCTGTGTCACAGGGGGATGTCCCAATCGACAGTCGATGAATGTGTAACAGCTCATGTAACCAAGAAAATACAAAAAGCGGGGGTTTTCAAAGGGCCGGGTGCTTTCAGCCCCGGGTGGTCTGGAGGCACGGCAGCATGCTGCAATAAACATCTGCTCTACTCGCTTTCCTTGTCCTGCAGGTAATTTACGCCGTCTTTTACATTTAAGGGGGAATTTTTCCCACAGGTTCAAATAAAATCTAAACATTTACAATGCAGACCACCACTGAGATTGTTATAGTTGTCATCTTATCATCATTTCAGAGACAGGGTCATTTGCTAGACAGAAGACAATCAATGGCTTGTGAACTAGTGAGAGTGTTACTGAAAAACAGTATAAAAACTCCTTAACCCCAATGCAGTGTTAAGAAACAGGCATTTTTCTTTTGATGCCAGATGAACACAGGGATATTTCCTCTGAAATGTCGCACATCCCAAATAAAGAAAAGGTTCAGAGAAGGCTCATACTTATATCCTATAGTTTACACACATATTCATTGATTTCCCCAGAAGAAATATACGTATGATAATATTTTTCCCTGAGGTTATTAACATATTTCCCCTCCACTGGCACAAGCATTTTCTTGCCCTGAGTGTCCCTCCAGTGGTCTTTGGTGGTCGTCGACCCCGGAGCTATCCCTGACCACTCGATGAACTCAATGTTGCCTCTCAAGTAAGAAAAAGAGTTGGCATAACTGGCATGGTCCATTATTTGGGAGTCCCTTGATCACTGAAGTGTAGCTTCTTGTTCCCCTTCTTGGTTGATATTTAACATAGTTTTAATTGTGCAGTTCCATAGGCTAGTGATTTTGTAAAATAGGCATTCTATTAACACCACCTGAGTAAATAGTTCTTCATCTGGCAACAGGGGCTCATGAAAAGGAAGTAAATTACATATTCCTACTTGGACAAAGTAGTGGAGCACTTACAGCTATTTTTTTGTGAATAAACCTAAGTGTTTAGGGGAGGCAGGGCATTTTAAGTGAGGGCTACAGCATGAATGGTCTAACAACTACAGAACAAGAGGAGACAAGAACAGCTGGAAAACATCTGTTAAAGGAGGTGCACAAGGGTGATAAATCTGATTGCACCATTATAAGGAGATTATGCAAAATACAACATGTGTATAGGACCATTGCGGTGAGCACAAAGCTTCGTGAAGGAGTTCAAGTGCAGCACATCTCCCAAGTATCACCAGGAAAATGAGTGAAAAGGAAAGGAGAGAAAAGCTACTCCACCAGCCTCAGCTACTCTATAACATTTCACCACAGTGACACCACTTGCTGCCTCGGGATGGCTGATCAGCTTCTGCCCCAGCAAAGCCTTCCCTCACATGCCCTGCCCACAATCCATCTCAGTGCCACATTTCTCTGTGCTGCTGGTATCATCCAGTAGCTTCTTTGGCTCTCTGAACTGTTCTTGCCCTAATTTCATACCTAAACTCTTATTGCTAAACAGTCCAGTGTTAAGCATCTCATTAGTGCTTGGTTTGTTACTGTCTACTGCATACTCATCAATGACAGTGGCATAAATTGTTCTATGTAAAACTGCTTTAATTAAGTGAACTTAGTCTAAACAGATCTTAAAGGCACATTGATTAAAATTCACACTACTTAACAACCTGAACTTTCTAACTGCAGGCTTCTATGCAAGGTTCTGCTGTAGCAACTTGAGTCCCAGCGGCTATATCCTGGGATTGCAAGTCAAATGTTATTTAGTAATTATTTCACTCTGATTGCAAATTCTTTCAGCATATTGAGTGGGTTTCTTCAGTGGAATCTTCTAGTCAGCCCTCTGCAGCAGCCTGTTAAACTGCAAACCCTTCCTTAAAGCTTTAAACTTCTGATAAAACATCTCAGGTATTTGTTAGTTAAACTGCTCTTATCTTACTGAGCTTCTGCCTCCAGGTATCCAAAGATGCCTCCACCTATATCTTGCCACTCTTGTGCAGAGCCCGCCTTTTAGCTAACACAGTTTGCTTCACCCTCTTCCCTCTTCCAGGAACCTCTTGCCATTTATGAACACCTATCAACCTCTTAAAGGCTTATGCCATTTACAGTTTGCAGTTGAGCACCTTTTTTGTGATGCAGATAGCGAACAAGTATGCTACTGGAGAACTGGCAGATCCCTTAGTAACACAGTGATTAGTTGTTGCAGTAAGAATGTCGAGGCAGCAGGCAGGAACAGCAACAAAGTGGTGTCACCAAAAATACATGAGAGAAAAAGCCTTTATTCTCACACAGATAGTGATATGAAATACAAAATCCCCAGCAGCTGTGTCCCTCAGTGATTGGATATTTATTACTTAATGCACACTAACACATTACTCGTTGGTGAATTCTACCTTGAGAAAGTTTTGCTTTCTGTGAAAGTGTATCAGATAATAACATTGATTACAATAAGAGAAAACACAATTAGTGCATACCTATGTTTCTCTGCTCCCATGGGAATAGTGCATTCCCCTGCCAGTGCATTTATCTGTTCCCATGGGAATGGTGTACTCCTCTGCTGCTTGCTCTCTCTATTCTCAGGGCCTGGTCTCAGGCCTTCAAACTCAATGTCCTCTGAAAAAGGCTTTGCAGTCCGGCTGCTTAAGCTCACAATTAGTTATTCAAATCAACTTCCACACTACTCAAAGAAGAAATACACACAACACAGCCTGCCTTCAACTCTTATCTTCCACCTCAAACTCTGTATCATCACACTTTCCTTCTCCACACGTCCTCCTCTTGTGAAATAATGAGGTTCTCATATACTCACCAACATAGTTCTGCTTAATCTCTTTGGGTTAGACCATTACTGGAATTGTTGGAGATAAAAAAGAGGAAACACTGCTTTTAATTCACCCACTATAGGATTCACTGTTTTGTTTTTTTGCTTGAGGTCTCCTACACAAGTATCACTTCAGCTCAGCTCCAGCTCTGAAATGAAGGTTGTACAAACCATCTTCACACTATCTGCAGCAAGCAGGACACAAGGTCTGCTTTGCTACTGCTGTGCATCAAGTCCAGTTTCAAGTGACAGGGTCCACTGATCAGACACAAGCTGCACTGGCTAAGAACAGCAGATAGTGTGTCCTCAGAGAAATACTACTTGTTAGCATGGAAAGAACATTTTACAATTCATACAGATTAATGAACCAGAAAGCAGGAAAAGTTAGTGACTGCTAGGCAAAGAAACCCTCTGGCATCAGAGGTAAAGTACATCCTATATATCCTATATATAGGATATATATCCTATATATCCTTTAACCTTCAGGAACTGGGAGTCAGTACAAGCCAGCCTAGCAGAGCTCACCCAGCAATAGATGTTCAAGAATTAATTGCTTGATTAGTTATGGTACACATTGCTTCCTTACTCCTAGGTTATGGAAGTGTGCAAGAGCTAAGATGATTCATCAAACACACTATCTGACTGTTGTAAGCTATTCATACCAAAAATAAATTTATAAATTCACAGTGAGACATTACAGAAGGGGAGAGTGCTTTTATTTTATAAGTTAATTCACTTCTACACATTCTTTCATACTTCAAGCACCAAAGATGTATGTGTCAGAGTGGACTCACCAGAATCACCAGCATGTCACAAAACAGCTCCTGAGACTTTTCTGCATCACTTGGGCTCCTCTTAATTGACCTTGGGCTCCTCCTCTTGGTTGATTATGACAGGAGCTTTAGTTACTTTTTTTGACAGATTCTGTAGAAATCAGCAGTAATTCTAGAAAAAGCAATGGATTGACTTGGAATGTTGCTCCCTCCAGCATCCTTAGGCCTTCAGTAAAGTTGCTGCCTATCATCTTTGTTTTCTTATTTTGTCAGGTTTATCATCATTCTTGCTTTCTGAAATCACTTCCTAAATGAGTGATATCCTCCTCAAAGCCCAAGGCAGTACTGTGGATCCAGTGGATGTAGTGTAATCAGGACCAATGAATGTAGTTTTACCTGGACCAGAGAAAACAGAGCAAGAAGATATGAGAAGGGATAATAGATCAAATTAGGACACCTGATACCAAGAGAGCAATTGTAGGCTCATAAGAAGTAATTAGGTAAGTAACTAGCATGACTTATTTGTATTTTATATTGCAAAAACAAAACCAAGCTGATTTTTCCAACTAATTTTTCAAGCACTGTATTACAATAGTGTTTCTAAGGATGATGAGGACTGCTGTCCTTGATTCATCAGGCCAACACAGCTGCAACCACATGATTTGCATTGACATGAACTGTGATGAACTGTCCGTGGAAGCATCATAAATATTACTTTCAAAATTAAATTGTGCAGCGAGACCACTCTGCTTGACATCAAAGGAGGTAATTGAACATGTTACAGTGGCTGCATCACTCCAAAGAACTCTGGGTGGTTTTATATGAGGTAGTCCATGAAAACCAGAACTTCCATGGGAAATAAGGAAATTCCTAAGACACAGGCTATGGGCAAAGAGACACTATGTAAGAAAAATACTGTAATATATAGATAGGTAACTGTCACAAGATTTGTAGTATTAAAAAACGGAAGCCATTCTGAAGGTTTCAAGCTGAGTATGACAGGTGACTAAGATGTGGTCTGTGGAATAATAAAAGTCTGCCAGCTGTAAATAAATAATCAGCTGAAAATCACTTTGGGGGGGTCTAAATGCATCTCCTTTGCTAAGAGGCTATTTGGCCAAATGTGCTTATCTGTGTATCTTATTCCCAGACAGGAAAACATTTCATCCCTTAAAACAAAGTATTCCAGGCACCCTGTATATGTGATGCATTAGCTATGTCTGAAAAGTGCAGTCTCCCACACAGAGATGCCTGTGTGGGTCCCTCATTACTGCTGTCATTCCGAAGCTCTGCAGCTGCCTGGGGTGTCTACAGCTCTCAAGACCCGACACTTGCTTATCAGACTCAGAAGAGATAACTAAGACAGAAACTGTTTTTAAGTATCCAGGGCAACACTGCAATCTTGCTATCTTTCCCACCTTCACAGCTCTACTCTACTGGTTGGATCCCTGGCTAAATACCTGCAGCAGTAGCTTTCACAGCACAATTTACTCGGAGACAGGAAAAACAAAGGGAATTTTCAATCGCTAACTAAGGTACAAAAGACTCTTGCTAGAGATGTTCTCGTAGAGGAAATGTTTTTGGAAACATGCTCTCTTGTCTTCAACACAAGCAAAAAAAAAAAAGCTTTCAAACAAGATGGAGTGCAAATTATGAGATTGTCTTACTCATATTTAAACTCATCTGTCAAGTTTTGTGTTTTGTTTTTTTTTTTTTTTAATAACTCAGTCACCTCCTGGCTCCTTAAGCAGCAAAGAGAGCTCTGAATTGCAAATAAAGTAAGAATTATGATTACTCACTTCACTATAGGTCCATCTGGTGTCAGAAGCTGAAGGGAATCAAATACATTTAAGTAAACCTGATACATCAGTGTGACAGTTAACACTGCTGCAAGTAGACAGAAATAACTATAATGCAAAAGCATTGTGCATATATGTACATATTCCCTAAAAAAATTTAAAAAACCTTGGGCAAGAATGCCTGCACGACTTTTTCACTGACCCTGAAACAAAAATGTATGTTACGCAGAAGTAGCATGGGCAAAGATTGTTAAGATGCCACATCTGGAAATCCGTGTGTTATTAGAAAACTGTATCTTGATGGATGTCTAAGAAAGAAAGGCACTCCCTCTTGGAAAAAACAGTGTGTAAGAGTCACATAACTTTTGACAAGAATAATTGTGTAACAACTGTTGGAACAGCACAATCTTTATGTTCCAAAATGAACTACTTATGTGGGTGCCATTGTTTCAGAACTAGGTATGCAGAATCACTCTGACATTCTTTAATACTTTGTTTGCAAGTGTTATCTTGCTATCACTAAAGAAAACAAACCACAACTGTTTGTGTAGGATCTAGTATCCAGCTATTGAGGTCAGTCTGGAGCAGTGGGCCATCATTCCCTGGGAAGCTTCCTCCAGTTTTATTGAGTCGCATGACACTATGGACTATTCCTTGAGTCAGTTGGGGTCAGTCGTCCTGGCTGTGTCCCCTCCCAAATTCTCGCGCACCCCCAGTCCACTCACTGGTGGGGTGATTTGAGAAGCAGAAAAGTCCTTGAGTCAATGTAAGCCCTGCTTGGCAGCAACAAAAACATCAGTGTGTTACCAACATTATTCTCATCCTAAACCCGAAACACCACTACTAAGAAGAAAATTAACTCTATCCCAGCCCAACCCTGGACACACCCCCTGCCTGTACTCAGTGTCAGATGTCCCCCCAAAGATGTTCAATTTTGTACCCAGGTGTCAGCACAGGCTGCCAGTTGGATCAGATCATGATGGTATTGCAGTACACCTTTCCAACCATTTCAACTCTTTAAAATTACTATTCCAACTTGCATTCTGGTACCTTGTTCCTTACTAACTTAATTGTCAGTCATGTTAATACTGAGCAATAACAAAATTTAACACTATTGCTAATAAAATCTCATAGTTACTTCTTAAGCACAGCTAGAAGAGGCAGCAAATAACACAGGGGTTTCTGGGGTCTTGCTTCTAGATCTGCTGGGACCTTCTTCTGGGATCACTATTAAAGGACCTCTAGGAACTGTTTCTGGAAGCCTTTGAGGAGCTTGAGGTTGCCTGCTGCTGTTGGGAACAGAGAGCTGCAGGAGGCCCTGACTTGCAGCAGGGCTGGTGACCCCTGCCAGCTGTCTTTGATTAAAGGGCCCTTGGAGTTTTAGTTCCAGCTGACACTGATTGGGGAGGGTCTGGCAGCTTTTCAGGCTGAGGGCTGCTTAAGAGCTGGGCCTAAAGCACAAAGGCTTTGGGGGGTATTTGGTGTGAGAAGGGCTAGTGCCTTATCTTATAACCACATATACCTTCTCAGCAGTGGTCAGGGTGTGCTATAAACTGCTGTCCTCAGTAGCTCTTGGGAAAACGTCCCCTGTAATGGTGAAGGTCTCAATCTAACACAGACCTTCAGAGGGAGGGTGCTGGTCTCCCTTGCTTTAGCCTCAAGGGAGAAGCACACCTTTTGAGATGTTTTATTAAGTAAAGGAGCTACAGAATGAGGTTAGTGTGCTAATGCATCATCAGAGGTTGTGAAGGAGACTGAATCTTCCCTGAGATCCTCCAGCTTTGAGAAACCATGGAGATACGTACTGAAGGAGGGGCAGGCTGAGTCTATCTATCAGGGTGGGAAGTAAAAACTCTCAGGATGGTGAAAGCCTGGGATTCCTGCTGCTAGGAGGAATGATTATGTGCTGCCTGATGATTTGTAACTACAAAGTATTTTCAGTGTTGTGGTTGGAGAAAAGAGTGTCGAATGAACCATCTGAGCTGGCTGAGCCTGAGCCTTGCAGCAGTGTAGCCGAATGTAGCTTAAAAACTATGTAGCAAACCATGTAGCTTGACCTATATAGCTTATCATTGAGGGTCAGTAGTCTCAGCAGAAAGGAATTTAAGTGAGAGAAGGTCTCCTTATTTTGAAACAGAACTGATAAAAGGAAGACAGAGCTAGCAGGCCAAGTCAAAACTGGCCTTGTGCTTTGACACAGTCCAAAGGGTATGAAGATGAGCCCAAGTGAGAGCACAAGAAAAGGACAACATGAGAAAGATGAGGGAGAACCACCAGGGGGTTGTGAACAAGCACCCAAAGGGACCACTGACTCAAAATGGGATTTGTGTCAAGGGGAGGGACAGGATTAGGTAATGTTTATATTGTTAATTAGGTAACTGAATAAAGGCAGGAGGCTTTTGTAACTCAGGTATGCACAATTTGGAGAAAACATTCTCTTGTGCATCCAGCACGCTGAAATAAAATAAAAGAATGTTTCGCTCCCTAAAACTCAACAAAGGGTCTTAGAGAGTTTCTCTAGACCCAGTTTTCAGGCAACAGGAGCACCAGAAGGAGGCATTGAATGTTGCTTCCTTGATACTGACAGCTCTGCTCTAGGGAACAGGCCTGTCTGTTGACCTGTTGTCTGGGGGACTTTGCTGCTTTTGAGGGTCTGTGACTTATGATATCATGAAAAGCCTGCAGGGGTGTCTCTGGCTATCTGATTATTGATCCCCGATGCTTTTTCATGTAATCATCAAATGCTCTCCAATTACTGGAAAGACCTAGATAGCATTGAGCATGATACAGCTCTGGGACACACCCATCTGGTGTGTCCTCTGCCCAGCTGGTCAACTGGTGGCATTTTATTTTCTATGAACATGTCATGCTCTTTGATGAGTGGATGTCACTTGGAAGAGCTGGGATACACTGGACCAAGATGGAAGAGCATCTTTGTCAACAGGATGGTCAATCTGGTAGGAGGAGCTTTAAACTGAGAATGATGGGGAAAGAAAGAATGACAATCAAATGAAGAAGTTATGGATGAGGTTCTCAAGCAAAGGATGAGGGCTTATGCATACAGAGGAGACTTTATCATCAACTTGAGTGTCACCAAAGTACATGCATATAAGCACAAGCTTCAGAAAGGACTCCCTTGCTTTCAGAACTCCTCAAGGAGGAGTCTAGGGTTATAACTAATTACAGTGAACTACTTATTAAAACAGTATTTTTAAAGCTGTCTTAATAATTATCAAGTAGATTGATGTTACTCACCCATACTGATGACTGTGGGCAAACATATTTTGCTCATACTCAGAGTTACTTTGAAGGGTGTCCCTACTCGAGAGAGGAATCTCCACACATACTCCTAGAAGTCCTCCCTGCTGGAAAATGGGACCGTGGCTTTATAGTACAAAGTCATTTGTTGTCGGTCATGTGTTGCTAGGCTAGGCATTGTCATACCAGCTCAACAGAACATGTTTTACTCTTAAATAAGATGTTGTCACTTGTTTGTTTTTCTCATTCTCTAAACATCTGTCTTTCACATCCTTGTCAATGCCAGTCTTTGTTAGGAAACATTTGTCTTTCGTATCCCTATGATGGGATTAATTTAGGATTAAGGCTGGTCTCGGCATTCTTCAACACTTAAAAGAGTAGTTTTATTGGAAGTGAACTCCACTGAAATGGAGTTCAGGATCTTGAAAGGAGGGAAGAAGATGAAAGCCAGGACTATTGTCATGGCCTTCAAGAGGCCAGACTTCAGCCTGTTCAGGGATCTACTTGGGTGAATCCATGTGATATGATCCTGAAAAGAAGACAGATCCAGAAGAGCTGGTTGGTTGTGTTTTGTTGGGTTTTTTTTATTATTATTTTTTATCCCACAAAGAATCACTTTCTAAAAGCTCAAGAATGGTCCATTCTGGTGTGCTGGAAAACCTGCAAAGATGGCAGAAGGGCCCGTATGGATGTACAAGGAGAGCCTGACTGAACTCAAGCATGGAAAGGAAGCATACAGGAGGTGGACACAAGCACAGGTGACTCAGAAGGAATAGGGCCACTGTCCAAGTGTGCAAGGATGGGGGTTAGGAAAGCCAAATCCATATAGAGTTGAATCTGGTAAAGAGATGTGAAAAACAAGCAGTGCTTCTACAATAGAAAAGGTAGGCCCATTCCTGAATGAGGCTGGGACATGGTGAAAAAGAGTGCTTGCAGTGGGCCAATACAGAAGGTATTGCAAAGAAGAGGCTGATTTCAAGCAGACCTTAGGCAGAACTTAACTAGGTTTTGATTGTAGAGTTGCATGTGTTAGCATGAGGAACTGCTAACAGGAGTGTTAGTTCCTCAGCAGGAACTTGAGTATACAATGTGTGTTGCCACTAACAATGCAATCTGTGTGTACTCTTTGTAAGGGCTTGTTCCCACGGGAATGTGTATTAGTTTAATGCTTCCAGCAAGCCTCAGTGTACCCTCTAGAACATTCAGTATCGTACAATAAGAGACTGATGGATTTGTTTCACTTGGATGAATACTGTAAAGATGTGATGAATAATGAGGCTATTGAACCTCACCACAAAGAAATCTGCACAGCAGTGGGTCTACCAGAGAGAACTGTTCCAGGTCTGCATCCTTGCATGTTTCCCAGCATTGGAAGATACATTTAAGACTTTCCACTGTAACTTTTTAAAACACCTTTTTCTCTTAAACATCTTGTGGTTTTGGTTTTTTGTTTGTTTTTGTTTGTTTGTTTGTTTTGAGATAGAGCAGAACCAGAACTTCACGCTACTAAGCAGACATAGAAAGGTTGAGGTCCTCAATGCCTTAGGCTTCATAGAATGGTTTGGATTGAAAGGAACTTTAAAGGCCATCTAGTTCAACCTCCCTGCAATAACCAGGGATATGTTCAACTATATCAGGTTGCTATTGAAACCAATCAGGTTTCTGTCCAACCCACTATGGACTGGATAACCGTATAGTGAGGTAGATTGGAGACAGCCTCTGCTTCTTAGTTTGAAGGATCAGCAACACAAAAACAAGCTGGAGACCAGTCCCTTGTGGTCAATACTAAGGTTATGCCACTTAACATCTTCATGACATGGGGCAAAGTGAACTCTCACAAGTTTGCAGTTAATTCAAAACTGGGAATAGTGGTTGATGTACCTCATGTCCCTCTGCAAAGAGACCTCTGACAGGTTGGGGAAATCAGCAGATAGGAACCTAATGATGTTCAACCAGGCGCTGTCGTGCACCTGGGGAGGAATAACCCCTATACCAGCAGAAGCTGAGGCCCTGACTCTTTGTGCAGAGTCCATGTTCAAGCACTTCCTGATTAACTGTTTATAGCCTGGTGTTTATCAATAGTTTCTCACCACATTAAGGCTGATGTGACTGTAGTTCTTTCGCAGCTGCCTGCAGTCAAACCAGTGTAAGAGCAGTATCTGCTCCCTGGGATAACCTGATGCCAGTTGGAGATATAGCCTGTGTGTGTGCTTCCTTCACCTCAAGGGTGGCTTGCCACAGGTGTGTGAAGTTTGGCAGTTCATGAGCTGCTTCAGAAGCAACTCCTGAGTTAAACAGCTGAAGGCTGTCAGTGGGCTAGTAATTATTTCCAGCCCAGAAGCTGATGAATAGGACCCTAAGCCCTGCCAAACTTGCTGATGGGAGAATGTGGTGAATTGAATCCTGTGGAAAAAATAGCAAGAGAATTGGGTTGCTCATCAGCTGGGGGTGTGTGCTGCTTACATTTTCACACAAGCACACAGAGTTTGTCAGTACCACACAGTTTGCTGCAGCTTTATCATGCCTCCTAACCCAAGGAAAGGGATCTCCTGGGAGGCCTGCCAGCATTCCCTGCTCAAACCAGCACCACCAGCATAGAGGTTTCTGCCTTCCCAGTGCTAAAATGCTGCTCAAGGGAGCTTGGCTTTTTTTCTGCAGTTTTGTAGGGACAAAGACTTCATGGCAGTATTCCTGATGCTCAGGCTGTTTGAGAACATTTTGCTTGTGCTATCAAGAGGAAAGCCAAAACAAAGCTCACTCTAATGGATTTATGTGCCTCCTGCTCTTGTTACGAAATTCACAACTAACCCATGATGAATGAATAGCATATTTCATGGTGTGCCTGAGATGTCCCAACCAAACTGGGCATATAAAAGTGATTTTTCTTTGGGGGGTTTTATAGCTTACACTTATAAGGGTATGATAGGAATCCTCCAATTACCTACTAATGCATATTTCTAATTATCCAATGACAAAGTATATGTTCTTGCTTCATCATCATCCATTACATCCTTGTGGTTTATCTGTCAATCCATATATTTCAGTTGCTGACTTCAACAAAGTTATCAGGCATCAGCAGCAACCTGTGCTTCTCTTAGATACGGATCCTTCAGTTAATTTCGTGAGAACAGAGGTTTTGTTTTCTTAGTCCGTCACTTGTTCATTTTAGTAGGGGGTAGGGGAGGCGTCTTGGGTTTGAAGACAGCAATGAAGTACTAATAATGCTGCTGACTTCTGAGACCTGTGCGGTCTCAATTTATGTCACACCATCCAGGCAGAAATGTGAAAAAGGGGGAAAAAAAATAAAAAGAAAAAAGAAAAAGAGACAGCGAGCGATACAATGACCTACAGGCAGCAGTCCCTCCTGCGGATTCCCGCACAGCCGCCGGGGCGATGCCGAGGCGGGAGCAGGACTACATCTCCCGTCATGCCGCCTCACGGCGGGCGCCGCCGCCATCTCGGCACCGGCACCGTTGGGTCGGGGCGGTGTCCCCGCCGCATTCCCCGCTCCCGGCCTTATTCCTCGGTCCCGGCCATGAGCCGCCTCAGTGGCGGCTGGGACGGCGCCGGCGAGGAAGTCCCGCTCCTCGTGGACCTGTGAGTGCCGCCCGGACACGCTCCCGCCGCGCCCGGCTCGGGAGGAGGGCTGGGACAGGGGCACAGCGAGGGGACAGGGTTTGACAGGCCTTTGGCGGCGGTGGTAGCGTGGGTGACAGCGAGTGCTGGTGGTGGCAGGGTTTGGCAGGGTTCGGGAGCTGCAGGAGAGGTGACAGGGTTTGTCAGAGGTGACAAGGTTTGGCGGGCTGGCAGGGTAGGTGGCAGGGTTTGTCAGAGGTCAGCAGGAGCTACAGGAGAGGTGGCAGGGTTTGGCAGAGGTGACAGGGTGGCAGGGTAAGTGACAGGGTTTGGCAGAGTTCGGGAGGTACAGGAGAGGTGGCAGGGTTTGACAGGGTGGCAGGGTCAGTGACAGGCTTTGGCAGAGTTTAGGAGCTACAGGCGAGGTGACAAGGCTTGACAGATGTGACAGGGTTTGGGGTGGCGGGGTAGGTGACAGGCTTTGGCAGAAGTGACCATTCAGGAGGAGTTACAGCACAAGTGACAGGGTTTGGCAGGACTGGCAAGGCTTGGTGGGGGTGATGAGGTTTGGCAGGTAGGTACCAATATGCTCCCTGACAGACCTGGATGTGGAGAGATGGTTGAGGATCCCTGGCTTTGCCTGGCCCCAGTGAATCCAGTAAATGGTGCTTTGCTTTGAGGTTTTTCTTTATGTCAAATTCTTTGTGTTTAGGAGAGTTAGAGACAGCGCAGGGATAAAATATTTCATTTGACAGATAAAAGAAAACAGCTGTCAAAGAGTACAGTTAGTCTAAGATTTTTATTCTTAAAAGCACTGAAGATAAGGTTATAGTTGCCCATGTGTAGGCAATAAATGTTTTATAGTTTCCTATAAAGTAGAATAACAGTGAAAACATAATTTAAATGGTTGTTTAAACTGCAGATCAGTAATGTACTCTGGAAATATCAACCAGCTCTTTGAAAAGAATGTGATTTATCTTTATCTTTTCATTCAAGCTGAATTTTTTGTTCTGTGGCAAGAGACAGTGAAATATAACAGGAAAACTTGGCATAGCTCACATTGATTTCCATGTGTCTGCATTGGTTTTGGAGTATTTTCTGCAAATTTGAACTAAGTAGTTGGTCTAGATTTACAGGCCTCTTTTCAAACATGGCTGCATTAGCCATTTAATGTCTTAAAGAGAAAAAAATCAATCTGAAGGTTACATTAAGTTTTTAGATACAGCTGTTTTAATGTGCTACAATATATGATGACAGTCTGCCTCCTTCAGGATGAATTGCCAGAAAAGTTCGTTTAACCAGTGGCCAAAATGTGGGTGTCATATGATAAATATGTATTTAGCAAATAAATGAAGTGTGTGCCCTTGTGTGACCAAAGACTGCTGCTGCCCATTCACATGACTCAATAGGCATCCATCACAGAAGAGGGAACAGTCACATGGTGGGTGCACATGTAGCCCCCTCAAAAGGCTCAAAGTCTGTTTGACTCACCCTAGCCAAAGGCAGGATGCTGTTTTGCAGCGAGGAGGTGCTGGTTCATTTGGGATCTCAGTAGGAAAGGTGTGGGTTCTCAAGGCTTTTTGAATGGTTTATTGCATAAGGAATAGTAGAACTGGTAAAGGTGACAGCAGTTTTATGTCCCTTCTGATGCTGAGGCCCCTGGCTGTCACAGTGTGAGAAAACCCCTTCCCAATGATCAGCATGTTGCACAGATCCTGCCTATGGGGAGGTTCACGTTTGTGGTCTTTAGAGCCTTGATAAGATTTTTTTTTCTTGGAAGTAAATGACTATTCTTCGTTTCTGCAGTCAAGTTAAGGAGTGTTGCATGTAGATTAGCTGACTGATGTCAGAGAATGTGGATGGTGTAATCTACATGTACTGTGTCAGAGCCTGGTACAGGCTTCTCTGTTGGTCAGGGAGCCAAGTTCATCCAGCAGTCACTGAGGTTCTGTGAAGGCATTGCATTCTTGCACATCTCCTCAGGAATGAGTTACAGGCATCTCTGGTGCGTGCTTAGGTTTAGAACGTTGCTCATGTCGACGTACAGCTCTCTGCAGGCCAGGCCTGGGTTAAACTCTGCCCAGACTGTGTTTGGAATCATGGTCTCCTCCTTGAGTGTCTGCTGCAGTGACCTGCTTGAGATACACTGTGCTAACTTGTGATTTTAATGTGCTTCCCCACTGGAAATCTTGCTTGCTTCCTTTTTTAAGTCTGTGCTATGCTTCAGATTACAGAGCCTTAATATTTTGACCTCTCTAGAGTTTTTAATTGGTATGAGTTTAGTGTGCTGTGATTTAGTGGCATTCTGATGCCAGATAAGGTTTTGTTGCAAAGCCAGTTGTCTATAGGGACTCCAGACCTGTGGTTTTATGCTAAATCAAATCTGGTGTAACTCTAGGTTGCTGCTGCCCCCTGCACTAGCTGCTTGTCCTGGCAGTGTTGTTTCTGTGTCCTCAGAATTTTAGCCAGGGGTTTTTTTGCATTCAGATCAGATGCTGAACAGCTCACACTGCAACAGAGAGTTTCAGGGACAGCATGAGGAAGGCACAATGAAAAGTGGTTGGGAAGTCAAGTGGGGTATGGGAAAATAGCCTTTGCAGCCTCTGGACTTTACATTTGGTTAGAGTGGTGTGTAGAGACCACATTAATGATATTTAAGACACTGTATTATGCTATGTGCTTAAACTTAGATCTTAAACCTGGTAACTTCTTTTCACTTGTACTGTAGTGCTTGATACCATAAACAATTTCTCTTTTTGATTTTTTTACACTACTTTATTAATACTGCTGAAGTATATTATAATGTAATTATAATATAATTATTAGTCCATATGACTACTGCTCAAAACTAGTAATTACACAACTTCTTAACAAATGTGTGTTATTTAGTGAGTTGTTTCTTGTCTTAATGCCTGTGAGGTGATGGCCATCTGTTGATGCCAGACTGCACTTCAAGCTTCTTACTTAAGCTAGCCCTTATACTTACTGTTTAACTAGCAGAACTTACAAGAGAAACTAAAACCAAAACCAAATCTATTAATGTGTGGAGTAGTCCTTTCAATAAGGTCATTATTTTTAAGATCTCCAAACAAAGTGCATTTATTAAGGTGTATCTGCTGCTTGTCTGCCACTTGATGACCTTTGCCCCCTGCCCCAAAAGAGCATTTAACACTACAACAAGAGCATCTTGTTGAAAATACTTAGAAACATTCTTTTTTTCTCAAACTATATCTTATATTAGCTTCTCTTTCCTGAACTTATTGCTCCCAAGATGAGAAATCACTGGCTTGGACAGGCAGTCCTAGCTGATGCAGTTTTAAGGCCAGCCTATGTCAAATTTGTAGTTTATATAATCCTACTTGGCTGAAAACTGATAGTGTAGGAGTTGCAGGGCCTGACAAACAGTGGATGCCTGGCAGCAACAACACTTGCTGGAGAGGTGGAGAGGGCAGCTGGAGCAGATAAACAGCTTTAACTGCCATACTCTTGGGAGGCTGATGTTACAAATCTCTCAATCCTGGCAGGTGTTTCAGGATGATTTGTTCATGTCCAGACACGAGATCAGAACGAAGAGAGTTTCTACCACCAAACATCAGACTCTTAGAACAACACAAATAAAAGATCAGATTTGAAGGTGTTTTAATTAGTTACTACATGGTGAAGAAAGCATGCTACACGTGTAAATCATCACAAGAGTGTGTGATTAGGTATTGCTTAGGATTGCTTCATGTGTCATTGATATATAACTCTTGTTTAGCAGAGGGTCAGCCTATTGCAGACTGATGTGTTAGTGACTAACCTGTCAGTGTCTTGGAAAAGGAATATCCTACAAAGGCATCAGAACATTTGGAGATGGGTATAAAAAACCCGAGAACAGAGGTAGAATAACAACTTCAAAACAGAGCTTCCTTTTGTGGTCTTCCTGTGAATATAAATTATCTATTCCTAAAGAATGCAGGAAGATGTATCCATTTTGTTATTTGCCATTACACCAGTTTAGTATCCATTCTTCTGGTTCATTTTTCCTGATGTGTCCCACTCCTAACATCTGTGCTGCTATTCTGTGTTGTATGACATAATGTAAGTTGTACCTTGATGTAAGCTAGGCTATTTGTAGAATAATTAGTCATAAGGATCTAATTTCTGTTTTATATATTTGAAATTGATGCCGAAAACCTTGGAATAGAAGAACTGCTCAGAGACTTGACACCTTCAAGCAGCAAGGTCTTTGGTTTATTGCAACATTGCGAGGGAGGCAGTTCTCACTGCACAAGCTCCCTCGATCCAAAAGTGCAACACAAGCCATTTTATACATTTTAGATACACAGTTACAGCTTGTAACAGCATATTACTTGATAGGCGGAGTCCAGGCGAGGTCTAGGCAGAGCTTTAGAGAAAATTCTTTTGGTTCAAATTTTAGGTGGTCTTCTCCTCGTACTTCGGCTTCGTGGTGGTCNTTACACCTTGTAACAGCATATTACTTGATAGGCGGAGTCCAGGCGAGGTCTAGGCAGAGCTTTAGAGAAAATTCTTTTGGTTCAAATTTTAGGTGGTCTTCTCCTCGTACTTCGGCTTCGTGGTGGTCCTATACAAGAGTCTTCATCAGCTGAACTTTTCAACTGTCTTTGTTAGGTGACCTAGATTCTTCAAGCTTGCAAAATCCTGGCTCTGGGCCTCCGACATCTACTTTAAACTACTTCAAAAAGATTTATTACCTGGTGGTCTGTTATACACTGCTCCTTATCATTCTTTCTATAATGAGACTTTGGTCCAGTAAGCAGCACAGAACAAGACATTAACCAGTGTTCCTACTATGTTCTTCTAGCGAAACAGGCAGAACAAACATTAGGCAATACCTTCTCCTGGCTCAGCAGGGCAAGGTGTTTTACCAATTAAGCCATCGTTAAACTCCTTTTGTGCTTTTCTCTGCCATCAAAATATAAATATTTGTCCTCTCATAAGGCCTTAAGGTTAAAGATCATATGCCTTTTTCTGTTCTGTACCTCTAAACACATTTGGAACAAATGAATGTGCCATTTAACACTGGATAGACAACTCTGAACTATAAACATCCTGTGTAACAAATGTGATAATGCAGAGCAGGCAAAAAGCAGCTGGGGGCTTTGCAAGAAGGAATGGCCTTTTATCAGGCCATTACAGGAGTAAAACACTACTCAGTTTTCCCTGTCCCTGAAAAACAGGAATCATGACTTCTTTCACTAAGTTAGACTAGGTTAAAGTGTGTCTGCCAGGTGATTGCATTTACTTTACAGGCTTTACTTACCAGTCTTAGTTTTTGCTCTGTGTGTGTCCAGATCCCATTAAGTCAGGATGCCAACTACAGTAGAGAGAAATACTGTGCAGTTTCAGCTGGTGGTCTGAGTTTACTTGTAGGGGGACTTAGTGGAAAAATGTTGATTCTATAAAAGCAAAATGTTTTGTAGGACGGTAGTGTTTTCTTTCAACACTTTGGGTAGGATTTAAAAAGAAAAGTTGGCCTAGGGAATGTAATTCAGGTAACTATGGTCAAAAGATAATGGAAAGTCCAAATGAAAACATTCTGTCGTTTCTGTGTACTCAGGTGTCTGAGCATGAGGCGACAGTGGGGAGTTACTCTTCCTCCCCCATTTCAACTCCCTCCATTTCAATTTTGCTGTATGATAATGCTTTTTAAACTTTTGGCATTTCCTAGATAACAAACTTTACCTTTTTGGTTATCTCTGAATGTTGATCAGCTTCGCTTTAGTTTATGTTCCTCATTTACCCAGGGACTTTGGAGTGGTGATTGCTCTAAAGGTCAGTATGCTCAGGGTGCTTAGAAGCTATTCCCAGACTCTTCCCAGACTTGCCTCTGGTGTTTCAGTAAGTCTGTGATTGTAATTTTAAGTTGCAGAGGTTGGAACATTAGTATTTTATATATTCTATGATACATAACAGTGCTTTAGGAGTCTTCAAAAGAGAGTTGCATGATTAATGTCCCTCTCTGATACTCAATATTGCAAAAGTGAATATTCTTCTGTATATTTGACCCTGAAAAGCATGATTTCATGTGTTTCATATGGGCATTATTCCACATATAACTGGATAATATTGATCTTTCTTTTATTTGGCTTAAGTGAAGTTTTTAATGGTTTTTTTTTTCCCAAAAAGCTCTGTTCCATCTAGGGTCTCATATTCTGAGTGAAATGATCCCTTTTCCTTGCATTCACACAGATAAAATTGTAGGATTTCAAATCCTGTCTTAAAGCATCACCCAGCATTCTGTGATTCTAGTAGGCCTATTAATATTTATTTCTGCTTAGTCCTTCCTTTTTTTGGTTGAATACTTAAGCCCTGTGTGTCTTTGAGATTTGTTTTGTAACTTCTCCTGCATCAGTATCTCATGATGGAAACTTTGTGTAAGTCATGTGTCAGTAACTGGCCAAGGAAACAGATTGCTGGGAATAGGGAAGCAGTTGAGACCCTAATACAAAAGTTGCCCAGAGGCAGTATGGGTTGGCATTATTGCTAGTTCAAAATCTCTGTCCTGGTCTGTGTGATAATCAGGTTGTTTCCTTCATGTTGATAAATCATTCTGATGAATAAACACGTGGGGTGGGAGAAGGCCTAAAATACTGCTATTAAAAGAAAAGGAATTGGCTGTAGTGATTTAAACTAATCGGTGTTTCTGATTGTGGGAGGATTTCAATAAGCTGTGTGAGAACCTTCCTCCTAATCCTGGGACAGCTTAATTTCTTGAAGAACCATTGCTGGTGATGCTTTTTTTAATACCTTGTAAAGTTCACTATCCCCTATGTATTAAATTTTCTGTGTGTCCACTTGTTACTTTATTGAACTAATCTACTTTCTGGGACTATGAGCCTGTTGACCTCAGATTTCCTGGACCCTACTGTAACAGAAAATTTTCTGCCTCAAGTGACAGTCCTGTAATCAGATCCAATTTTAAGCACAAAGATAAAAGGGTTGAGCATAGGATTACACAGCACAATTTATATCAAAAGAGTTCTACAAACTAGATGGTGCACAAAATACTACACTGAAAGTATCTCACTGTTTTTATCTGAGGTGAAAGAGAGGTGTCCCTTCCGTAGATCTAGCTGTCCCAACTAAAGATTTTAGTGCCTACTTAATGGTAATAGCTGATTTGGTGGTAGCATGGAACAGCTGGAAGGCACCACAGCTGGATGCAGAAGGTGACATTTCATGGCTTGCTTTCTCTAATTCTAATATGCAGTGACTCTTTTTGACTGTACTGTAACTTTTTTTTATTTCAGATGCCTTCAGTGTTTGACAAAGAATCTTTCCAGATATGCTGCAGATATTAAGTCATTGCCACCCAACATAAAGGATAAACTCATTAAATTAATGAGTAGGCAAGGGCAAATAACTGATTCAAATATCAGTGAGGTAAGAACCTATTAAAAAACTATACTGTCTGTGATAGTTAATACACAAGGATGAGCTGGACTAAAACTGTTTACATGAGATAAATTCAAAACCTTCTTATTCTGTCCATGTCCTTACAGTTTTATTTCTTAAACTTCATGATGTTAATAGTTCTGTATTGGTAGTAGTAAGATTATGTTTTAGTAAAAAGTAAATTAAAAATGTTCTCCCTTCAGTGATGATTGACTTTTGTGTAACCAGCTGACATATGATATCCCTTCTCAGTATGGGAAAGTAACCTGTATTGCACACCAGTCTCTGTTCTTGAATGCAGTATGTTTCAAGAAGCTTGTGCATAATTTAGTAATGAAAGGATTTCAAGAACTTGTTAGAATTCTGTTAGGTTCTACTGACGTTAAGCACACAATCCCCATATATTGTATTTAGATTTTGATTATCTGAAATATGATGGTGCTAAGGCTAGAAATTGATAGCACAAATTCTCTTGTCCTTTCTTTTATTTGTTTACTGATGTGTGCCAGTGTTTCAAAATGAAATAAGTTACTTTCCTTCAGCTGTAAATTCAGGGTCACATCTGTTTCTTGTCTGTCTACTGTTATCTTACTCGGTCTCAAAGGGAGGTGTGAAAATCGGGGAAAGCTAAAGGTTGGCTTTGTTGAAGTAGAGAATGAATGACTCCCTCTTCATTCCTGCTGTGACCTGTAACTCAGAAGAGATAAGTATTATCAGTTTCTCAGGAGTCAGGATAGTGAAGCCAAGACTAGAGGCAGAAGCAGAAGTACTGTGGAAAACATACAAACAAAAAATTTTGTCTTTAGCATGTACCATTTTTTTGATTACACAAAGTAAGACTTTGAGTGAAAATCAGAGTCTTAATTGATTTATCTTATTTTGGAAAATTTGACTGGGCAAAATCTGGTTTAGGCTATCTTTTCAGTAAGTAATCCTTTCAAAGCATCCTAAGAGATGTATAGAATTAAAACCATATGACTGTGTGTGTCTAAATGCACAAAGCCTATTAGGAAATCTTTAAACTAGAGAATTTAATTTACAAACTTTTCCTCTATCTCTTTGTAAGACCCCATCTGTCTTTTTCTTCATTCAGCAGTTGATCAGTGCCTTCTCTTAGAACCTATTTTCCATCTGACACTGGAATACTCTGCTCTGGTTCTTTTTTCATGTATTTTTCCTTCTCTCTGTTCCTCCAATTTCCTACAATTCGATCACTGGCCGCCATCACTTTTCTTGGGCATGTTATTCCTTTGCTTTCTTTGCTTGGAGTTTCCAGGTTTATCTCACTTGCATTTTTATCAAAATGTTAGCTACTCTTGGATTCTGAATTCCTGTGCTTCTCCATACCATTTTCCTCTTCATTTTTCCCATTCTTTCACCTTGCAGATATTATTTTTGCTCAGCAGAGCAGAAATGGCTTATGTTGCTTGGCCTTTCTTACTATTCCTTGCTCACATAATGTATAACCAAAGTGTATTTTACTTGTAACATATTTGCAGCATCTTGATTAGTTTTCCATGTGGATAAGGAATTTTTTTTTTTTTTGCTACTTCTTCTGTCTTGCCCTTTTCTTTCACAGTCTTGTGCCTAGATCTATTCTCTTGGAATTTTCCAGGCTCTTCTATCTCATTTTATACATACCCTTCATGTCCTTCCTTTGTTTTTTGGGGGCTTTTTAAGCTTTTTGCTCAAAGCTAAATTTCAGTTGAAATTCTGTTAAATTGCAATTATGTATAAAGTTCTATTTAATCTCTTACCTCCCTGTTCTTCCCAAAATTTGTGTTATCATGCATCTTTTTCCCCCCTTACTCTGCCTTCGGTTTGGAGCAGCCTTCTGGGACATGCCAAACTCCTTATTTCAACTCACTTTTGCCATAAAGTTCCATAAAGGCACTCAGGATGAGTCCACAGGACATAAACCCTGTACTTTAATGTCCTGTACATTGCATCCAAGCAATCCTTGATCTATCTAAAATTCCATCTTCTTTGAAACAGATTTTAGGATATCTATTCAGTGAATATGAATCTGAATGACAACAGAAAGTGAACCTCTAAGTGATACCTGGGGGTGTGAAGAATCATGGCCTAGGGAAGCTTGATACTCTGCCTTTTGCTTCTCATTTAGACTTCCTTGCATCCAATAGTTCTTTTTCCTCATAAAAATTCTCATGTTGCTTCAAAATCAGCAGTTTGGTGGCTTTTGTTGTGTCTTTTGTTAGTATATTTATGGTACTGTGTTAGAGTGAACCTGAGGAAGGAATAGGCCTTTAACAAGCCTGTCAGCTGTGCTGTTATCTTTGCTTGTGCATGGAAATTTATGCTTTTGTCCTTGGGAGTTAAGGAAGGGAATAACAAGCTGAAGGGAGTATATGGCTATCATTACTAAAATATGGGGCCTTCCATTGCTTTGGGTTTAACTTTTCATAAATGTCCTCTTGGGGAAGATTTCACAAAAACTCCTTCCTCTGGTCTTGTGGGAGTGAAAGAGCCTATTAAATGAGAATTTGCTACCTCCTCATGGTATGATCATGAGATTGGTTGTTTATGAGCAAAAGAGTGTGTTTGTAGGTGAGAAAAATACTCTGGCATAGCTTTCAAATTTCAGCCTTATCTGTTCAGGATATTTGAGTTCTGATGATAATTAATGTTTTCTTGCAGTGCAGATTTCTGCCACCAAAGTTGTGATAGAAAATATGAGGGTATTTCCCTTGGTAAACATATCTGTGCTAGTAGAAGCACTAGTGGTAGCAATTGTACCATCAAGATATTATTTCCACTGTTTAAATATCAGCATTAATGTGTTCCTACTCTGTATGTCACAGAAGCAGAACATTCATGCTGTAGGACATGAACTATTGCAGCAAATAGACCATATTTTCCCTAGAGTTTTTAGTGCCTAGGACTGGTAACCCCCTCCTCTAGTGAAAAGTTCTATGTGATGTCTTACATTACAAGTTTTTTAGATAAAAAATGTGTGATGGCATAGCAGAGTGTGACTGCAATGGTAGGTTTTTGTTACAGGTACTGCACCCTGCTGTCGAGTCTCTAGACCTCCGAGACTGTGATATTTCAGATAATGCATTACTGCAGCTTTATAACTGCAAGCAGCTGAAAAAAATCAACTTGAATTCTTGCAAGGAAAACAGATTTGGAATCACTTCAGAGGGTATGTTATCTCTGCACAGATAACTGGGATCTTATTTCTGGTTTGTTTTTCTTGTTAGATTGGAGCGAATTGCAAAAAATATCCAGGGTAAGTATTGCTTTAGAAAATCCCCAATGCCACAGCAATGCTAATTAAAAGTCTCTTCTTTGGTGTAAATTACAGACCTAGAGCACTGATTATCTTATGAGAGAGCTATCAGGTTACTCTCATGCTAAGCTTCTGGTACCACTATGCTATGGGGATCATATTTTCCACTTTATCTTAATTATTCCTTCCTCAAAACTTGTCCCAGAGCTTTTGGACTCATCATGGTGGTCATGTTTAAAAAAGGAGTACCTCTTTCCATTGCTCTGTTTACTTTGACAGGTGTCATAGCTCTGGCCTTATCCTGCCCTTACCTGCGTGAAGCGTCTTTTAAAAGGTGCTGCGATATAACTGACAGTGGAATTCTTGCTCTTGCTCTCAACTGCCAATTCCTACAAATAGTGAACTTGGGCAGCTGTTCAGGCATCATGGATGCATCTCTGCAGGCACTAGGAGAAAACTGCAAGTTTCTTCACAGTGTGGACTTTTCATCTACTCAGGTAACCGTGGTGGCAATTGGCCAATTGACTGTTTGTTTATTTTTAAGGATCGTCATGATAAAATTGAAAGGGGATTTTTTTAGCTCTATTCTTCACAAGATTTAGGACCACAGTTTCCGTCCAGTTTCCTCCTCTCAAGGAAAAGGAAAAGTATATTTTGCAACTTGGTAGCCAAAAAATATGCATTTTGATTTTATGGCATGAAATGTGAACCGAAGATAAACTTTTGTTAGAATCTACTTAACATTGGAGGGTTGAGTGTTTCTTTTTTCAGTATCTTTATTTAGTGCATTCATTTTCTTCAAGTTGTAAAGTAATCCAAAATATTTCACTTAAAGAAAGTGGAATCTTGGACAGATTATTGTCTGCTTTCAGTTAGGACAAACTGACATGAATAATAATAATAATATAGGATGTCAAACAGTATAAGCCCCTAGTAAAAGTAAACACACCATAATCAGTTCTAGTTCAAGAGTGATTGTGCTTTCTGAATGGCTCCTCGGAGTTGTGTTATAGAGTCAACACTGAAAGAATGACATTTGAAATGTCAGAAATGGCAGGGAAGATGATTTAAAAACAGTATTTAGCATGAGAAGAGGGAAGTCAGCAGCAAAAGCAATATTGTTACATACAGTGAGATAATGAGCCAGGGAAAGGATTTTTTGCAGGAAATGTATGTTCAGTTAAGAGTGATGGTGAATAATTATGCTGCAGGTGAGTCCAGGTGAGCATTTGTTACAAAGTGTCAGATCTGGAAAACACATATCAGGTTCTTATTTTAGCTGATCTTCTTCGTTCAGTTTTTCCAGAAGTAGGTTATCAAAGGGATTTTAATATTTCATATGGTAGTTTTTATCATTATCATTTAACTCTTACTTCTTCAAACTTACTTTGTTACTTTTTTATTTCCTTACCTCTCTCTCCCTTTATAGGAAATAGCTAAGTTTGCTTGTATATGTTTGAAATAAGGTGAAAGCTGCTTGAGTAACTAATTGTTTCCATGGGGTTTTTTTACCTTTCTGCAATGATTGCCTTTTTTTTTTTTTTCCCAACCCAAGAAACTTCCTTCAATTCCTTCGAGAACATCTGCAGTCCTGAAAACAGGAATAAAATCGGTCTAGGTAGAGCAGAAATGCTTTAAACCTTATAAATGAAAAGTGCTCTGCTCTGACCATAATAGTGAACCCACTGTTAAATGGGACAGGGAAGCTGCAGAAGTAGCAGTTACACAGTTGGAAACATCCCTGTAGAAAGCCAGGCAGGATCACGTGGCAGGAAAATGAAACGGCATTTAAGAGAATGAAAAAAACCCACAACCGAACCCTTGGCTAATTTTCTCTACAAGCTTAGTTGGGAAGAAAATACTGTAATGTGAAGTGTAATCATTGATTGCAGGG
The DNA here is from genome assembly GCA_013397135.1 of Pachyramphus minor. Lineage (NCBI taxonomy): Eukaryota > Metazoa > Chordata > Aves > Passeriformes > Tyrannidae > Pachyramphus > Pachyramphus minor. Next base: position 335,788 of record VYXB01005994.1, read on the forward strand.
AGGGAATAAATTAATACAATTTTCCCACACAAATAGCTGTGTTGGAAAAAATTGAGCTTTAATCCGTGGTGCTTTTTTCCAGGTAACAGATGATGGCGTTGTAGCACTAGTGAGTGGAACATGTTCCAAGAATTTAAAGGTAACTTGCTTAACCTAATAACAAATGGATGAACAAAAGCAAATAGCCCCATTTTAAAATTATTGTTATCAGCATTTCTTCTGAGGGATGGTTTTTACTGACAGACTTTTTTTTGCCTTTGTTTAGGTATACACTTGTCCTGATCTTGATTGTGAATTGAATATTTTCTGTATCTCTGTAGCAGTGCCCCAGACCAGTGTTTTTTGACAACTTCAGTCTTTTCAAAATGTTTCTTTCTGTTGATGTAACAAGCTTATTTTAACTGACACTATTTGAGAGATCTATATAATAAATGCAATGAATGCTTAACTTTTACTCTTGATTTCTTTGGAGTTATTTCTTGATTCTGTTGAACATAGAGGCGGAATTTGTAGTGTGGAAAACTTCATGAGTTGAAGAAATCAATTAACACCTCTGCGTGTGTAAACTTAACTCTCACACAGTCTCTGCAGTTTTAGTAAGGCAAAATGTAACAGTTTTGTGTGTCTTTTAAAAAAAAAAAAGTTATGTTCTCTCAGCATAAATTTCTAAAGCAGTTTCTATTTTACTAGCAGTAAGAAAAAGAAATCTAGCAGACAATATAAAATTATTTGCTGCAATCTCTTCTTCTGTGTAACTGTTTTCCTTGTCTGTGGTGTCATTTTCATAAACTCTGTTTCATATCATCAAAGTGCAGATAGATAGTCAGTGGTGTAATGTCTGGTACACAGTGAAAAGAGTCTTAAAATTCTCAAACTGTAACAAGCAGCTAGATTTATAAATACTTTTACTTCATTTAGAGGCAGATTTCACATTTCACTTAATGAAACAAACTTAAAATTAGACATATATCAGCTCTTGTGTGTATTACTTCTCTGAGTACAGATCTTGTTTTATTGTGTCACCATTCAGTACACAGCGCATTTATTAGAAAAAGTCTCTTTAATTTCTCTGCTCTTTAAAGATCCTTAGAGTTTCTTATTGGAAAGTCTTTTTCCAATTTATATATTTTTTTTTATTTTTACCCCTGAATTCCCAAAGTATGTTTTACCAAGATTTTCACTAGATTTGATAGTTTCTTTTTTGCATTTCTTCTTATATGTTATATTTAGTGATACATAAGACAATTTAGAGGAGAATAAAAAGAAGTTGGTAATAATCTGTAAATTTATTGTGATTTTCCTTTTCTAGCACATACAGGAGGTAGTAGTTATACAACTGCAGAGAAAGGTTTTAATCTGGTCTTGAAGAAGCTTTTAGACTTCTTTTAGGAACCATATAGATAGATATTGGAAACTTCAGCAGAGACTCATGAATCCTGCCTGTTTTGGAAAACACTAGAATTCCATTTGGGTCCTGGACAACAAACTGCTAGGAGAGTGTGTGTCATAGAAAAGTGATGGGACTCAAACACCGTGGAATATCATTTAAGAGTTTTCCCAGTTGTCTTGAATGATATGTGCACACTGGGAAAACTCAGGTTTAAGTTTTCAGTTTTGACTCTTCATAGAAAAGCTCTTTTATTTTTCCTGAGGGTATTTTCCTGGTCTGTACAGGACCACAAATGGGGTCAGTGCACAGAGGAGTGTGCGTGGGGATCTCTGAAACTGGTTGGCAAAGGAAAGCTCTGCCTCTAAAACTGTGGGTGCTCTGACAGGCTTTTGTTGCTGTTATTTTCATACCAGGAGATCCACATGGAGCGCTGTGTGAACCTGACTGACGTCGCCGTGGAAGCTGTCATTAATTGTTGTCCAAAGATACACATTTTTCTGTTCCATGGATGCCCATTGATAACAGGTAGGTCAAATCATGCAGGGAGGTCATACAGGTAGGTCAAATCATGCTAGCACCTTCTTGCTGTCTGGAAGAGCACACCATACTTTGTAAATAATCCCAAACAAATAATAACTTAGTAGATAAAATAATCATACGCTGAGACTTTTCAAAGCAGGGTGAGAGTTTTGCTTTGAAATATGGCAACCTTCAAAGAGGGATTTTTCTGTTGTTCTGAAAATTGGATTTTTTTTTTTTGGTGTCCCTTTTTTCCACCTTCAGCATGCTGATGAAGACCCAAAGAAAAATGTTAGCATCTTAAATCCGTCCTCTATTCCAAAAGCATGGAACAGCATCCATTCAAGAAACAGTGGAATGGAGTAGGATAGCCCATGGGTCCTGTTGGTTGGTGATGCTTTACAGTTAGGTGATTGGAGAAAGAACCACGTGGTTTTGGATTAATACAGGTGTATCTGACGTGTGATATTGTAAGAGCAAAATAGCCATGAATGCCGGTGTATAACTGAATTACTTTGTTGTGTTGTGTAGCTAATTTCCCAACACCACCTGTATATGTTCTGAATCAATAACAAGAAATTCCTTTGTTCTTTTGCAGATCGTTCCCGAGATGTTTTAGAGGAGCTCATCATATCGAACAAAATCAAGCAGGTCACATGGACTGTTTACTGATTATTTGTCCTGTACGAATGAGTGTCAAGTTTACAGATGGGAGAGCCCTTTCAGCAAGCAAGCACCTTGGAGAGCCAGCTGGTGACTTTTGTACCACCAGGCTGTGAACCTCCTGGTTCCCACTGGAGGTCCCTGTTGCTATTCCAGTCCTTGCCTGTGAGTCTGGGCTTCCCCATTTTCTGTGCTTGGAGCCCTGTCTGTCTTTGCTGATGATACTTCATTAAGAGGAAAGTTAAACTATAATTAACACTACACTGAGCCACAGCTCAGCCTCCTCGAAGTATCAGACTTGGCTGCTCCTTGCCATCCTTTAGCAACTTAGCTACATGTGCAGACCCACTTTAAGTAACTCTGAGTTTGTAGACTGGGAAGGTACTTGCAAGTAAAAGTACCAACCCCAAACATAGCATTGACACTCACACAGAAGTGTCTGTAAAGTTGGGAGTTAAATCTGACAAAAGTCAACAGACAGAACAGGTGAATGGAGGTGGCATTAAGAGCAATAGAAATGTATTTTTTAGTAGTAACAAACAATCTCCTTTCACCGTGTACTTCTGCTAGATCTGGAATGGAAAATGTAGGTACCTTTCTTGTGATGTTACTGATGCTGCAGATTTCTGTTTGTATTTACCATCAAATACTTGCTGGATTTTTACATATCCAAAGCTACAGTCTGTGAAGGTGTAAACATAAACTTGCTTTGGAACTGTTATGGTGACTTTACAAATTTCAGAGTAGTAGCTATGACCAGTAAAAGAGTTTTTGGATATGGGCAAATATTTAATTTGCTCTGGCTTTTGCCTATGTTTCAACATGAAAGTCCTTTTAGGGAACAAAACATTAACCACTCATAAGCATAGCTGTGAGTGAAATAGGACCAAATTTTGTGTCTGAACATATAAATCTCAGGATGGTAGAGTTCAGTAGAGTATGTGTTCTGCTGTATGAGGGTTTATTATATATCCAGGGGCCCCCAGGAGCTGAAAATAATAATAAATGTATTGTTTAATTATAGTCATATTAAAGAAAAAAATTTTGAATTGTAGAACGAGTTTATTACATGAAGGAGCAGTGGTCTCCTCACAGTTATAAGTCATGTTCATCGGCTTTCTTGAATAAGCATCATCTCTCATGAGAATTCTATGATCTTTGCATTAAACTTCTTAAAATGCTAACAATTTTAGCATTGTACAGGGCATGGAGCACACTAGGTTGATACTCTGTATGTGGAAGTAGAAGAGTTTAGCTAGGGTGGTCTTACATGGATCAGAGGACATTTGGAAACTTAAGTGTTTAGGCAACTATAATGAATATGTTTACAATTTAACACCTGTCATAGCCACACTTAAAATATTTTAAGAGTTGCCGAAATAGACCAGTTCTTCTACTAATCTGTTCGAAGTTCAAGTCAAATTGCATGGAAGATACATGTTGCAGCCAGTATTAAAGGATATTATGGTGTCTGACAACGATGTCGTTCTTGTGTTGATTATATGTTTCATGGAAGAGCAAATTTATTTAGAAAAGTTGTTCAAGTGTAACTAAAAGCATAATTTTGCAACTCCAGTGCCTAAATCCCTTACTCTTTTTGCATGGAGTACCACGGCTCAGCCCAGTGATGAGTGTGTTCCTGTGATCCCTGTAGGTACAGCTCCACCAGCACAAACCACTTTTGCAAACAGGAGTTGATTTGAATATGTTAGCCACAAGTATCTGAAAGCTGTAGCTGCAGCAGAACCTTGCACTGGATAGATTAATAACCTAATCTACCAAATTTTATTCATTTTTTTGGGCTAAGTTTATTTTTAATACCCTGTAGAGTCCCTGGTATCAATCAGGGCCCATCATTCCTTTGAACTCTTGGATATGAGTTGGCAATAAATTGTTTTGCACTATTTTTGAACCTCATTGGCAAAGTTGTCCTTTCCCCCTTGCTAAAGTAAGCTTGGATTTGTCATGTTGAAGGCAAATGCAGCCTATAGTGTGTCCTTAAATGTGTGTAGCTTTACCATCTTCCCTATGGCCTCTAATATGTGTAACTTAGTGGTATATCCTCACCTTGTGCTTAAAAAATCTCTACAACAGGGCAACAAATTAACAGTGCATTTTTAGGTTTGAAAGTCTAATGTAAGTCACTTTTAAATCCTTCCCCATTAGAGCTTGACTCTGCTTTTACATGTTTATCACTTACATAACTCTACTGGAATATTTCTTGATTCAGGTTAAATCACAGTAATTTTCAACAACTGCTGGCAAGCACTGGGTGAAGCGGGAGAAGAACATCATGTATGTGCTTACCACTTCATATTTCTGTATTGTTTGGATATTGTTACTGTTGTAAAATGTTGGGTGAGCACTGCAGAATATTCACATATTGTTCAGAAGATTAAAGTTTGTAAGACATCTGTTTGGATAGTTCTGGAAACTTGTTAAATTACATAACCATATGCACCTGACTGTGTTCATAAGCCTCCTGCTTCATAAATACCGTGGTTTTCTGAGTGAGTACCACTGCTCTGAAAACACTGGTGGTTTCTTCAAATGGCTGCAGTTACAGCCTCTTACCTGTGGATCAATACTTTTTTTGACCCTGCAGACAGTTCTTTCTTGACAGATGTAACTGAGAATAATTCTGGAGCTTTTTGTCCAGCATCTCCACAAGAGAAGAGCAAAATAATTATATCAGACTTTCTTTCCCTGTTTTTATTTAGTTACCTTCTGTTTGTCACACCAGGAAAGATTTCTTCATCCCTCAGCAGCTTCCCAAGGTGATAGATTGCCTGGTTTACCCTTGCAAAGTTCAGGTATGTAGGTAATTTGACCCTACTCTCTAGGTGATCAAGTTACTCCATAGCTGGTACTATTTAGGCACTTTCTACTTACTAAAAACTTCTACACTGGCTACCAGTCAAGAAGCTAATTTAGGTTTGTGTGCAACTCCTACATAATCACTCTGGCAGTTTCAAGGAAGAGTAAGCTTTTATTATAGAGGGAAAAAGGGAGATTCAAATTAGTTACTCTGACATTCAGAAGAGATATCCAGAAGAGGAGCAAGGCACTTTAAATTGAGCATATTAAGAGCTAATAATCTCTTATGAATTAGAATTTTATGGAGGACACTGGCAATTTTCTCTGTAAATAAGCTGCAAAAGTCTGTTAAAGCAGTGCAGTAGTCTGTCAGCCATGGCCCTCTCCCCACAGCAGTGTATTAAGACATCCAAGACATTTCACAGTACTGTTAGAGACACAAATATACATGAAAAACATCAGGCATGCAAACTCTTATGTGTGATTTGTCTGTGTGTCTGCACTTCAGTGCAGGCCCCTCTGAATACAGTTTGCATGTAGCTTTTACCTCAAATGGAGCAAAAGCCTCAGTGAGTATGACTGAAATCAGTTCAGTGAAGGTACAGCAATCTGCTTTACATAACAGATAATGTTCTGTGTTTAATTCCCATTTTCTTTTTACATACTCACTAAAAAGCCAACCAAGCCAGACAAAATTCCTTACAAAGCCAACTTCAACAGTCTTCTGAGCCGTTTGAGGGCTGATAACTCCAGACGATACTTGATGTTAATCCATAGTTTTCTTGTCTAGTATATTCAGGAAGTGAATATTCTATAACTTTGTGCAACTGACTGTGAATGCTGTGGCTTAAAAACTGATGCCTGCCAGGGTCACCAATCAGCACTTCAGTTTGCTGTATCCTGATGCACTTCCTCAGCCAGTGATGCAGACCATCAGCAAGTTGTTCATCATAAAACATATCTCCTAAAACAATGAGGTCCCAGTTGCCAGCGTCTGAATTAATGATGTTCTTAATGGTAATGGGGAAGGGATTCAGGTGGTTCAGTTCACAGTTCAGGATCATTGCCACTCCTGCAACTGAAGAAAAGTCAAAGCAAAATGAAAGTTACATTTTAGGATTCTGCCACTCAGCCCCCTTACAAATTTCCTTGACAGGTTTCAATTTCATGTCTTAAATATTTTTGTTTATCCTATCTAGGGACTTCCACAGTTTTCATGATGGGTTAAAATCTGGCTTAGAGTGATGAAATTGTATTACCATTATACCATGACACAGGGAAGAACTATTCCTGGAATGGATACCAGTGGAAAACAATCATGGAATTGAACTGGGCTATCTAACTGCCTTAATCTATGGATATACTTCTTCCCTAAATAATGAGTAATTAAATCACGAATAAACTGAATTCATAAGTCAAGTATGTCAAAGTCTATAGGGAAAAGGCAAAATCTAGGTCCTAACATCAAAAGAGAGGAAAACGCTGTGGTCCTACAGAGAAGCCAAAGTGCTGTTTGCACTTGGAATTCTCTTCCAAAGTAGCTGTGATGGTGTATAGGCAACACTTGACAGAAACTTTGCTGTTTGTTCATTCTAAGGTATTATGGAGATACACTTGGTCCAAGAGAGGATGGTACAACCCAGCTTCTAATACTGGCAAAATCCATTCCTCTTTTTAGCATTCTTAGGACTCTGTTTGGAATTTGAATTTCTCCCAAATGGAGCAAAGAAAAGTCTGTGTTAAAGGTGGCTTAGAAATCAATAAGTATCTTTACAGAGAGATGAAAAGAAAAAAGCCCTTACTAGGGTCGATGTCATTAGCGAGGACTTGGGATGCCCCACTCATCACAGCAGCTATTGCTGTTGCTCCACAGCCGCTTCCAAGATCCAAAACTGATCGCCCCTTAACAACACGGGGATTGTCTAATATATACCTGAAAAAGAAAAACTGTTAAAGCAGTGAACAAGATGATGCAACTGTCTCAAGTTTGTGTTACACTAACAGTTCTTGTAAGTGTAATGAAGTGTGATACCTTAATAACACTGTCCCACATGTGCTGCTGATACATAGCTTCTTATTTGTCTCTGCTGATATGAAAATCATGAAAATCTTTCTTCCTTACTTGTTCCCCCCAAAATAAAAAGAAATCCAGCCAAGCAAGCAACATTTTATTTCAATCAGCTCCTTCTCTGACAGGTGAGCTTCTCTGTTAAATAGACACAAACTGCAAGGTGACTACAATGAATCAGAATATAGCAGAAATAGGAAAGTAAGGATTTGTAAAAATTAAAAGCAATCTGCCTTAAGAAACATGATGTATTCACACTGAATATTGTGCCTACCCTGAAGTGCTGCTTAGGCAACTGCTTGGGAGAAGAGGAATTTTTCCTCTTGGTTTTCCTGAGCCATGCAGACACAGATGCAAATAGTTCAAGACTGCTTAATGTTGTTCCTGAGTAGCACTAAGAAAAAGAATAGAGCTGTGGTGAGCACAAGGAGTATCTTCATCTAATTGCTGACACATGCCAAGAGGAATCCTGTAAAACCTCTAGGCTGGAAGTGGGGAAGTGACAGAAGGCGAGCAGCAGTTATTGTTAAACACTGTGAATCATATTATAGCCATTACAAAGGATTCAGAACTTTAACAACTGCCTTGAAACTCAATTGGCTGTGAAGGCGAAGGCCCTCAGTGTCAGGGAGAAGAGCCCTGGGTGAAATGAATTACTGCAAAGCTACCATAAATTTACTACCAATTTCCATAACTTCTGTTAAAGCAGAAACTGGAAAGGAGTCTACATTTGTGTTTTATATTCTGACAGGGAGAGCAAAGGCTGATTCTTCACACGGGGATACTGGTAAGCACAGCTTTTGCAGGGATATTCCAGTGAAGAGAACTGCAATGGAAATGTTAAGACTGGTGTAAATAGGGGGTGGATGAATGGAAATGTTTGGGCCTGGTAGCACCAGCAGAATTGGCACAAAGAGGCCCAATAAGAGCATCAAGTGCAGGACACTTGTGTAGCAGTTCAGCAGCTCAGCTGTTTGGCAATATTCCACTGAGGAAATCGCTCACAGAATCACAGAATCTGCTGAGTTGGAAGGGACACACAAGGATCACTGAGTCCAACTCTTAGTGCTGGGCAGGATCATCCTCAAGAGTCACAGCATATGCCTGAGAGTATCGTCCAAATGCGCCTTGAACTCTCTCAGGCTTGGTGGGTGCCCACTGCCCTGGGGAGCCAATCACTCTCTGGGTGATGAATCTCTACTATCCAACCTAAACCTCCCCTGACAATTTCAGGCCATTCCCTCGGGTCCTGTCACTGAGGACAGCCCCTAGTTTACCGACAGGTTTACCAACCAAAGGTGGAGGACTGGGATGAGATAGATCTCCACAGAAGTGCTCTGTTTCTCCTGTTTAGCAGCTCTGCTTGGATTTGCCATGACTTTCCACTAGTAATTTGTGTAGAGCATGATCTTGCCTAATGCTGCAAATGCCTTGTTTCCATCTGAGTGGTTATTGAGTTACTGCTGATGACTGTGGTGACTGAGGATGGCTGGACCCGGCTGTATGCCCTGGTACACACTGCATCAAGCTGCTGCTGGAGACTGCTGTCTGCCCTGCTGGGCTAAGATTAAATCTTGGGTTACTCCAAGAGGAGTAGCTTGAAACAGGAGACTCCTGATGTTGTGGAAATGTCAGCTGTGAAAGGAGCACAGTTATGGAAGCAGCGATATGTTTTCATGCTCCTTTTTTACTCTTTCAGATTATGCAGCTAATTTCTGACATTTCTTATACATCAAACAAGTGCTTAAACACTAAGACAGTAAAGTAGTGAACTGCCAGATAATTACTGCTACCCAAATATATGGGCATATGTATCATATGATAACAAAACATAGAGACTAATTTATCTAATTTATTTACCCAATGTTCAGGAGCACTGTAGTTAATCTACATGGCTAAGCAACTCACAAGATTAATCTTTTCCCTGGACACAAACACCTTCTTATTCATGCTTTCTTGTAGAAAAACAGTAGAGCCTCAGTTCAGATCCTTCCCTTTCATCTCTGTGGGGACTGTCTGGCAGCTTGTCCTTTGCTGTAAAAATTCAGAACTTTTTCTGCTGTTCAAAGTGAGAGATTTGATTTTACAGAATAAAAGAACTCCAACTAATTCCTGGGAATCAGGAACATTAAAGACATTTTGACAGTCAGTAACCAAAACCAAAATGTGGTTTCTGATGTGACTAAAAGACACCCACAGTAAGGCTTGACAATAAATCTGCTGAAATCCTAGTTGAGGAGGGTGATTCAGGCTAACCAGCACTCCAAGCGCAGCAGCATAAACCTACTTTTCTCACCAGACCAGATGCACATCCACACTCCCGTCTGTCTCCTACAAAAAACCCCCACACATTATGACAAAATACAATCCTCCTGCTTGGAGTGACAACAAGCGACAGAATTAAAGAGAATCAAATCTCACTAGGTTGTGATGGCAACTGCACTGCCCTTCCACGGGCCCAAACTCAGCTCCATTGTCAGCCACTGCATACCACAGATTTCTACTTAAGAGATGTAAGTTATTGTGTATAGCAGCTGCTGGAACTTCACTGCCAACCAGCAGAGATTGCAGTGCTCCTGTATAAGCAGAGAGGGGTATGGATAATGCCCTCACAATAGGCAAATACACAATTCTAGGAATCACTACAAACAGAGTCAGGTCTGACATCCTGGCCTGCAGCAGACTGGACTTATCAATTATGGTGCATTGTGCTGCATACCTGGAGAGGGCTTGGCCTCCTGGCCAGTAAATTGCCCAGAAGGGGTCCCCGTAAGGCCACAGGTCGGGTTTTTCTCTCCAGAACCTGCAGCGAGGGGTGAGGAGGCGCAGCCGTATCTCTGGTGTGAGGTGCCCGCTGTTGGTGACCTCCGTGTTCTCCTCCAAAAATGCTTTCACCTCAGGGTCCAGAGACTTGCCAGCACTCCAATGGCAACAGCGTTTCCAGCCTCCCCTCCCGCTCCTCCAAGCTTTGGCAAAGGAGTTCTGCCTGTCCAAAAGGAGGAGCCACTTCCAGCCACGGAAGGCCATGCTTCCCCAAGGAGACAAACCCTCCCCAGGAGAGCTCAGCTTGTCTGAAGCAGGATGATGAGGCAGAAAGCTTGAAGCAAACTCACAGGACGTTGTTTTTCATCGTGATGGATGACAATTCCTGGGAGGAGAAAAATGCTCCATAAGTGATGTTTCTTCAAGGCTTTGCACCACCAGGGACTTTTGGAAGGGAAGGTCACCGTGCTGCTGTGTGACCATGAACACGTGCCATGCCCCTGCCCAGGGTCTTCTAAGTCTGAAAGATGTGGTATTCAAGGAAGAAGCTTTCAAGAGACCCATTCAGGAGAGTACTATAAGCATATCCATTGAGAAACAACCAGTTAGTGGGATAGCTGATAGAGATAAAAATTAAATGTGCAGCCTTTTATCATCTCCCTCTCTCTGTCCCTACAATCTACTCCCATTTCAGGTTCTTCCATTGAATCTTCAGATTTTGCAAGAGGGTTCTGGCATTGCAGGGCCTATGGACATAGCAAAACTGATCTTAACCACAGTACTCCCAATTTATTGCATTTCAGCCTGTATTTTAAAGGATCAGGTAGTCTTACAATGCAATAGTCTCATGTGGTTGCTGTCAACTATGGAAGAAAGCAGAACTCCATCATTCTGCCCACCCCTACGAATTTTTCACACCAGAAGAATCATGGACCACTTCACTATCCAGAGCTGTGCATGTTGCCCTTAAAACAAAACTAGACTAAGGAACAACAGGAAAAATATGCCAATAAAACAAAGTCTTAACACTTTGTATTTTGTTACTTCAGTTTTTCTTTATTGGTCTGTGTCTTCAGTAAAAGTTCATATGTGGTGTTTTTGTTGTGTGCTGGCCTCTGCTTTAGGTACTGGCTTTGGTAAGTTTGATCACTTACCAAAACGTTAAACTGTGAACTGCAATCCCCTAACACTTTGATGTCGATGCTGATACTCCCATTAAGCCTTTGTTTAAATCACTGGCTAAAGGCTTTGTGGTTTTATTAGAAATAAATACACACAATCGAACACATTGCATTTTTCCACACATTTTCCATCCAGCAGAGTCCACATAATTAATGAATATAATTAGCAAATGCCTTCCTTCCTGAAGGCAGAGCAGTATAATCCTCATCTGCCTAAGGGAAGCATGATGTTAACTGCAATCAATCTGAGAGATAAACCTTGTCAGTTAATGCTGTATGCTGGCTTTTCCCCATGAATTGCTGCAGATTAGCAGGGCTGAGGCTCGGCAGTGTTTATTTTGCAACGCCTGTCATGATGGTTACTCTCCTGAAATTAATCGATGGTAGAGAAACACCTGCTAAGAGCTCTGTGCTCAAAATGCCAAACTGGGCTTAAGCACTTAGTGAGGGAAGGCATCAGGATGAATATCCCTGACACTCCTGGCCTGCCTGCCTGCCTTATTGGGATTAAAATCAGGATGGATAGCAGGATGGCTATCTCTGAGTTTGACACTCCTGCAGGGCCTGCCCATCTTGCTGGGAATAATATCAGTGGGAGAGTAGCACTTGGAAAAGGGGACAAAACCGAGCAAACCCTACAAGAAAAGGCCCACCCTCGAAAAAAACGCCAACAAACAAAACAAAACAAAAAAAACAAACACACAAACCAAAACGAAACAAAAACCCCAAAACAAAAACCCCAAAACAAAACACCAGAAAACGAATGCCAAAACAAAACCAAACACCAATTTTTATGCAATTTAAGCTTTTTTTTTCTTTCCCATTTTTTTTTTTTTTTTTCCTTCTTTCCCAAGGCAGCAAAACCCGGCCGCACCGACAACCCTCCTTCCCCATCGGGGTGAGCCAGACCTACCCGGGGCCGGAGGCCGCCCGGTTCAGCGGGGCGGGGGGGAAGGGGG
>VYXB01005997.1:0-17419 GCA_013397135.1 Pachyramphus minor
CTGTAGCTGTTTGAAGATTGTTACCTTGGAGTCTCCTCCCTGGAATAACCCCCTTTTAGGTTTGAGTTTGAGGTGGAGGTTAAGTTTACAACACACAAGGCGGTGATCTGTTTGGCATTCTGCACTGGGCATCACGTAGGTACGGCGAACATTGCGCATATCTCTCTGTTGCACCAAGATATAATCAATGAGGTGCCAGTGCTTGGATCTAGGATGCATCCAGGTTGTCTTCAAACTATCTTTTTGTTGAAAGATAGTGTTGGGGATGGTAAGCTGCTGCTCTGCACAAAACTCAAGCAGAAGGCATCCATTATCATTGCAGTTTCCAAGACCATGCTTGCCTAGAACTTTTTTCCAGGCTTCAGAGTTCTTTCTTACTCTGGCATTGAAATCACCAGCGATAATGATCTTGTCATCTGCAGGAACCTTTTCAATAAGGTGGCTTAGGTCTGTGTAGAATTTATCTTTTCCTTTAGGGTCTGCATGGAGGGTTGGGGCATAAATACTGAAGAGAACAACATGTTGCTTATTGTGTAGTGGAAGGCATAGGGAGATAATGCAATCGGAATGACTTGTTGGCAGATTTTCAAGTTTAGAGGCAATAGAGTTTTTGATCATGAAGCCAACTCCTGAAAGATGCCTTTCAGTTCGGGGTTTACTGACCAAAAGCGTGTATAACCGGCACCATGTTTTCTAAGGCTGCCTTCCTCGTGGAGACAAACTTCACTGAGAGCAGCAATGTCGATGTTGAGTCATGGCAGTTCATGGGCAATTAGAGCACAGCAACGCTCAGGGCATCCACTATCCACAGAGTCAAGCATGGTTCTGATGTTCCAGCATGCGAGTGTCAGTTTGGACACACCTTTGAAGGCAGGTGGATGCCTTTGTCTCTTAGTCTTTATTTGACCGCTTCAGAAGATGCCCATTGGCCGCGGTTAACCAACCAGGTGAAGGGTGGAGATGAGCTTTGGTTAGGCCACCTTTTCTAGGTCCCTCTCCGTGTGGAGCAAGCAGTGCTCTCCTTGAAAAAGGCTGCTTGGTCATTCAGGAGGCTGCCGAGTGAGACTGTCATCTCCAGGTCAGTCTCAGGTGACCAATGTCCTGAACCACCTGCATGCAGGGTTGGGACTGTGGCTTCCAGTGCACCTTTCACCTGCCGTGTCACCCCTCGCCTGTCGCTGCAGGACTTTGCAAAAGCGGATATACCCTTCACGCCTGCGCAGTGGATTTTTTAGGTGAGGCGCATCACGCCCACGCCTCACGTCCCACCCTTTACTCCTGAGGTTCATCTGCCAGGGTCTAGCAAGCTTGGATGGTGACAATGAGGTCCTCAGGACTTAGGTTTAATTAGAGTAACCTTCTCTTAGATGGAGTTAGAGGTTAGAGTTGTCCTTCTCCTTGGATGACTGCCAGAAGGCTAGTGAGCCCATCCTGCCCATGAATACATTGTATTTGACCCTTCAGTTTTGACCTGTCTGGCATGGGAGACCCTGCTGGAGGTATATACCACCGCCAGCACAGCTCGCAACCTCATAGGGGCACATTGGCTTCTCTCCCACTGAAATGAATAGGGTAAGCCTTTCACACCCTATTTTGCTCACCCCAGCCACCTATACTCAAACCCAGGGACATTCCTTTGCCCTAAACACCCTTCCAGGACACTATAAATCTGAAACAAACTGCTCCTGGACTGTAGCCTCAAGCGAGCCAAAGCAAACGGTTCCTTGATGGCAGCCAGGCTCAGCACATTTCCACCTCCTTACAACACTGGAGCAGGAGATCCCAAACACACTCCTGGGTGGGGCAGGCACACAGATAAGGTATCACCCATGACCCCAGCCCAGCCTGAACCCCTCAACCCACGGAAAAAACCAAAAACCAAACAAAAAAAAACAAACAAAAACCCCCAAGCAAACAAAACCCAACAAAACCAAACCAAACAAAAACCCCAAAACAAACAAACAAACCCACCATGCACCGCCACAACAGGCTGCCCACCCCAACCTCACCCTCCCCACAATGGTGCCGTCACTGCCCCTCCCGCACTCACGCCGGTCAGGGGAACCCCACTACCGACCCAATCCCCTCCAACCCCCTCCAGATTTGAGTGGCAAACCTCCATGCTCTCTGAAATTCCTCCTCTCCACTTCGCACCCCCACAGTCCCGGCGGCGGGGGCCTCGCTCGCGGCCCGCCACACATTTACAGGTCAGCTATCAGCTTTTCTGTCAAATCAGACTTCAAAAAGCAGGGTGTGTATTCAAAGTTTGATGAGCCAGGGTGGTTTTAGCATAATTAACACCAAGACAGCACCCTGTCTCCAACAGTTGATTCTGCACGATAGCTTGCATGATACCTTGATTGGATTTTAGGTCTTATCAGGATGGGTCTATCCTGCCACATTCTCACTGGACATTTTCCTAGGTATAGGCACATGGACATATTTTTTCCTTTTGGCAGGATTGTGGCTTTGAATATTCACATGCAGTTGGGTATCCACCTCCTCTTTTTGGAGCCTCTATTCCTAGGACAGTGCCTGCATCATTCCTACAAACACTGAGGCATTAGGTACCTATGTCACTTAACATCAGTGACACTCCTCTAATTCTTCAGTAGCTTCCCGTTTACTATTCTGTGTATTTTTTCATAATCTACAAGCTTTAACAGTAATTTTAGTAACTTACTGTCTACTAAATGGTAATCTCAACTGTTTGTTTTACTTGAATAACTAGGAAATGGCACATCAATATCTTTGGAAGGGCTTCAACTGTAGGGAAAACAATAAAACAGTGTTCTGTTTCTACCTGACAGGATACATTTAAGATCCAAACCCAGAGAGCCTTTTTGGATTTTTACCTTGCTGATGACAGCAATATTAGAACTTACTATCCAGACATTGGACACTGCAGAAGGAATATTGGAGGTAATGGCTATCCAGAATTGTGTTGCAAGTTGTTATTTGTGAGAATTGGGCAAAAATTAATATAATTTTAATTAGGAAAGGATAAGACTCTCTATTTGCAGACACACAAGAGTACCTTCAGTGGGTTTTGAGGGGTTTAATGTACCAGAGGGGTGGGAGGCATTGCTGATTTTGCAGATGAGCTTTTTTGGTTCTTACATTTGTCTATAATTAATTTCTTCTTAATGTTACCTGGCCTCTCCTTCTATAGCATTTAGACTCCAAGTTCAGGTTTCCATTGCATATTATAGAATCAGAAAATGTATGAGGACCTGTTCTTAATTAAGCCCACTTTGGTTTGGCACAGTGAGGATGAAAGTACTCGAACACTGAAGTCAGAAACAATGATCTAGTGTTCACTCATGTCTTGGCTGGCACACTGCTGTTAAAAGTAAGTGTGCAACTGATGCATCTTGTTTTTCTGCTTCTCCTTTATTTGTTTTGTGTCCTTTGGTGCTTTCTGTGAAACTGTGGGACTTCCTTTTCAGCGCTGGGTGCAGTTCTAGTTCCCTGGGATGTCCATAACAGCTGTTGCAACACACACAGTAAACAATCCCTAGTTACACTTGGAAACCAGTAGCAACCAAATATTCTTTAAACAACTGTCTGGCTCATGTTTGAAACTTTCAGCTGGAGTTCTCTTCTTATGCCAGGAGAGGAGGAGCAGCAGTGGCTCTGCATATTTTGTGTATTTGCAGGTGTATGTGTGTGCATGAGCGCACATTTCCTAACCTTAACAGCAATAGCAGAGCATACACCTGCCAGATGAGTGCTGCTCTTTGCCAGGGGATTCTGAAATTTCCTCACATTGTACAGAAAATTGTGCACTGTGTTTCTGTTGTGCCTTTGAACAAATCTGAGTTTGTGAAGGTAGTTCTCAACTGGCCACAGGTACAAGAGAGCTGAACTGGTATTTGCTGTCCTCTGTCAAGCTAATGTGTGTTAGTCTAGCCAAAGAACATACACTGTGCACAGTACCCATAAGCTGGGTAAAACAAGATGACCCCTTGCTGGCTTTGTTCTGCCATGGGGTTTGCACCACCTCAGGTAATGTCAGGACTGGTTCTTCCAGGAGGAGGAAAATGTCAGAGCTGGCCTTAGACCCCTCAGCAGGAGACTTGTAGGGTGGGAGATGTTGAAGACAGAAAGTGTTGGGGATGGCAGGGAGATAGGAATTCTGATTTGGGGAGAGAGAAGTAGGTGCTAACAGGGTGGAAGAAGCAAGGAGACATTTTTAGATAGGAGACTTGCCTAGGGACATTGAGTAAGGAAAGGATATTCTGATATGCTTTAAAAAAATACCAATGGTTTGAGCTTGATAAACTTGTTAGTTTGCAGTGGGTCAAGGCAACTTCCAGACAGTGGTGTTGTAAGTTACTTTTATATGTGTTTAATGTTTGTGTGGCACTGTAAAGAAACACTAGCATTTAAAATGCTGCAGACACCATTTCTTCTCTTGAGGCCTTAAAGATGATATAGGGATTTTGGGAATTATTTAGGTCCTGTTATGGTAAATTGCTACTATATTCACTGCTCTTTTGTGGTGGAATTAGTTTTGCAACCATCACTCCCTAGTACCTGCTGCTCAGGCAACATATACCAACATTTGCTTTGATCCAAAAAATAAAACAAGTCAAAATCCTACTACATCTGAGATGTGTGACTGCTGTTCCTTGGAAATGCCATCTGACCTGCTTAGTATTATGCTACCAAGGGACAACACATCAAAGATCTGTGGCTAATTTCTTGAAGTAATTTGTGGGGACTGCACAGTGGCAGAGAGAATAAAAATTGTTGCTGCTAATATTCCTGTCTTTGTCTTTTGTGTTTGGACTTATGAAACTTTCTTTCCATCATACCTAGTTTCTGAATTGACTGTGAAGCAAGGGATTTTTATGCTTTGCTGCCCTCTCCGGTAGAAGGCCTGATATTAACAAGGATAAGGAAAACCTCATGAATGTGGTTTTCTAATCTTGACTTGGAACAATCCTTTCCAACCTATATTTATTTTGATGTGTACTTTTTCCCATGCACAAAAACATGTCTGCTTTTTAAACCAGCTGATACAGCTGGAGAAAACCCTTCTGAACTGTGGAAATGAGTGAATTTACAATGCTGTCGCTGTGACGCAGAGCTCGAAGTGTTTTGGGATTGACACCTTTTGGAAGAAGACTGAAAACCGGTATGTCCACCTTAGACAAAGAAAATCCAGCCTCTCTGACCAAAGAATGAATCCTTTAGCAGGTTGCACAATCTGTCAGATGAGCTATGGCAGAAGTATTCTCAGGGTTAGAGAGTTTTCTTCTAGTTGCCACATCACTTTTCTGAGCAAACTTAGGAGACTACGGCTGCTGCAAAATTAGGAACGCTCTGATGGTAATGTGCTCTTTCAGGATATGCTTTGATTTTTCAGAACCTAAACCAGAATAAGACAATTTCCCCAGTCTGATTCAGTGGTTTCTGTGCTCACTTCTGCCGCTATCCCATTGTGCAGCTGGTCCTGCAAATGATTTCTGCATTTTCTGTTGGTGCTACTTCTGACCTCTTTCAGAGAACTTGTAGAGGGGCTACAGCAAATTAAACACATCAAGCCAGATAGGATTTTTTTTCTCCTTCTGCACTAACAATAATGAAAGCCCAACAGAGCTCAAGTGTGCTCTTGTTAGAAGTCTTCACATAGAATGCTGTAAGACTGGTGCTTTCAGTAAATACTGAAAACAGTATATTGTAGATACTTCCTAGGAAAACAAGAGGACTCTAACAGCTTGGAAAAGATCTAAGTCCTGTAAAAATAATATTTGTGATGCTCATGAGCAATGCTGTTAGTTGAGAGCACACAGTGTTCACTGTACAATAGGATTTGAGGATTTAGTAGAAATGACCTGGAATAACATGTCAGATGCCTTGCATTAGAGGATATGTGGCATGGCAGCAGTATACATGTTTTATTTTATTACATTTTTGTGTTCCTTTGAAACTTAGGAAACTCGTCACAAATTCAAATGATGGAATATGGGAGGGGTTATATTTGCTTTTAAATGAGCAGTTAAAGGGGTCGTAAGGGAAAACTTAAAAACAATTAAGTTACTTTAATAGGTATTGAACATTTCTTCCTTATCCATGCTAATAGATAGCCAAGATTCTGATCTTCTTTGTTTTCAAAGGTAACACCATGCAAGATGTCAAGTGAATTAATAAAATATTTTAGGTTATTTTTCTTTCAGGATCACGATGACAGAGTTCTCTCTGTTAAGTTTTACAAGGTGCTTACAGCGCTCCCTTGGATTATTTTGTTTTGCTTGTTTGTTTATTTATTTGTTTTTTGTTGGCTGCAGTGACTGAACCTGGAATCTGAACAGATCCTGCTCAGGCTAAAAGACTCATTTGGTCTGATAAATTTCCTTAAGCCCTCTCCCCATATGCCTTGGAAAGAGTGGTAGTGGGGAATAACATATGGCAATAGATAGTGCAGGGATGAGACTTTCACATATGAATATCATACCTTTGAGTTTACAAGTCATGTAGCAACTTTACCACCTAGGAACTGTTGGGTGTATATTTTGGATAGGCATTTAATCAGATTAAACCATACTTACATAGTTCTTAATTTACAGATCACATGCTGAATTTAACAATGGGACAGGAAACTCTTTTGTTATATTTATAAACAATATTTGTAGCTTGCTTTCCTTCACATGTTTCTTTTGTTAACTGACAGAAACTAGAGTTTAACCACGATGTTACTAAGCAAGCTGTAAGTCAGGGTTGTGAGCCTCTTTATGATCATAAACATGAAGAGGCTCTTACATCCTCATTGGTGAGCTGATGTCCTGTTTCCCATGTGGGGGGATACATGGGTGAGGCTGGATCCAGGGCTGTGACTGGGATAGGCTCGGGCCACATCAGGGCAGTGAACAGTTTTTGCTGTTGACTGGAGTAAAGTTAGGCATTGCAGTCATTTAGAATATTTCAGTCTTTTCACTGGCATAGAAATATTAATGCTCTTCTGCACATCTTAAGATTAAGGTCCAGTCATAAATTCAGGCTTACTTAGTCAGGTAGAAACTTCACAGTCTGTGTCTGTTTTATTTATCACTCCTCTGCCCCCTTCATTCTGGCTATGAAAGATATCTCTTAGCACAAAGAATCCCTGGCAGTTACTATGCCTCAAATGTATCTTCTACTGGGGCTGCAGATGCATTTATTTTTGCCTTGTATGTGATATAACCAGATACACAGGAGGATAGAAAAGATTTTCAATTGATTACATTTCTGTGAAACATCGATATTCCTCAGAAATACATCAAGTCCTTGCTTTACCCACAATCTGCTGCCAAAAAAATGGTTAGATGCTCATATGCTTAAAAAGGCATGTTTAAGTGTTCTGAATAATCATAATGGCTTAAAAATAAATGCTTATAGGCTTAGGCCTTTACACTTAGATTTTTTGAAAAAAAGTGAGATTGAAATTAGAGATCTTCAAAGGGTGTCATGCTTTTCTAGCTGTACATTCCTTACACTGCTCTTGTCTTCTGTTCTGTTCAAGAAAAGCACCAGTTCTGAAAGCTTGCATCCACATGTCCTTTAAAATCTTGTCCTGCTTAGCAGTGTATTGAGAGAAAGATATTCTATAAGAGCATAGCCTAAGGAGTAGAGATGTTCTGTATGTAATAGAGCTACATAAGTTAGAGTTGGAGAAGTGAGGAAGATAACTAACTTGTCACCTTACTTTACCCCAGAATTTATAGTTCTTGTTTTTCTTCTCTAAAAGCATGTTGCTAGCCAGCACTAACTGATACATGAAAGGAGCCAGGTTATTTCAGTAGATTTCACCAAATGTCTCTGTGTTTTTTCTTCTTTTCACAGTGGTGAAAAAAGTGGCCGACTTCGAACTTCTTTATTTGAGTCTTCAGAGCATGAAGGAGTTGCACAGTAAGCTTGAGATCAGAAAGTGGTGAGCAAGAAGCTTAAGAGAAACTACTAAGATTCATGTCAACTACTGTGAGCAGAAAAATAAGTCACTTGAATAACTTAGTTACAAAATCTTCAAGCTTCAGCAGCTTGACTGTTTCTTTTTCTGAGGGCAGTTGTTAATTGGAATTGACTGTTTTCTGTGGCCCTGCATGTTTTAAATTTTATTGCTGTAGTATTCTTGAAGGGTCCTTTACCGTAGCTAGCTATTTTCTCTCTCTCTCTTTCAGAATCTATAGAGAGGTGTTTTGCGGCTGTTTGCATCCTAACTTTGATACCTGCATAATTCAGTGACCACAAATAGGAATATACCTGTAAACAATGTAGAAGAAAACTTTGAGTTCTGAGTTGCAAGCTGCCCCCCTGGGCAGAGATGGATTACCTTTTATCTGAAGTACTCATTTCTATACACTAATATACATAATACCTGAGGCCATAGCTTGAGCATTTATTTTGGTAAGTGGCCTGGCTTAAACAGCAGAGCACTCTTACCCTTTCATTTGCTCATGTGCTGGGCTACTCATCAGCTATGCTGGTGGAACTGTGTGGGCAGAGAGTGGTGAACTGGACTGGCAAGCTAACCTGGCCTAAAAGTAAGTTGCTGGCTGTTTATTTTTTATTTGATTTTGATGCCCTATTTTTGGCCGGAGTCAGCACCCCAGTCCTGTTTGCTGTGCAGCAAATGATAGTGCTGAGTTGTTGGTGAGGATAAACCCTGGGGACTGGGATTCTAGTGCCAAAGTCCCATTTATCAGAGTGCCCTGAGGGTACAGAACAGCAGGGCCAGCCTAATGGCTCACTGCTGTGGTTTTGTTCTGGTCTACTTCTCCCTACAATGAAAAAAGTAAAAAAAACTATGAATTTTTGCTTGCTTAGTGAGTTGTATTGGTTGCATCAGATGAATGAATGGAGCAGAAGAGGAAGAAAATAAATACCCAAGGTTGCTTGGCTTGAAGGTCAGCAGAAATCTGTAGTTTGATGCTGGTAACTTGTCTGTTTTAAATCTACTGCACCAGAGCCTGGCCTCTACAAAGCTTTCTCTGTTTTCCCTGTATGTGCCCTTATAAACTGCAGAACCCAGCCATCCAGTGAAAGAACTGCTGGTTCTAAGCTGTGGCAAAGCGGCTCTGTCTGAGTAGGAACTTCTCAGTGCTTCAAGCCCAGAGGTAGGAAACGGGGCTGCAGGACATGTGTCCACTGTGCAGGATGATAAATCCATGGAGTGATACGGGCCTTGGAGCCTCCACTTCTCTGGTCATACTGTCCTGGAGACTTGGCTAAGCTGCTTCAAATCAAATGGTTCAAGCTAGCTGTTGCAACATGGCAACTGGATAACTGAATATTTAACTTGCTTTGTTGCTGCACTGATCTCAACCTGCAGCAGTTCCACAGCAGCTGCTACTGCAGCTAGCAAGCTTAAGGCTAAGTCTTGCATGGCAGCACTGCAGCACATGGCAGTGGGTGCTCTACCAACTACCAACTACTGTGTCCAGAAACACAGAGCCGTTTGAGAAAAGCAGGAGGAAGGTTGTAGTTCTAAATTGTAACTTTTATGTTTGGTACCACCAAAATCAAAGTCTAGAGACTGGATAATCTGACTCCACTTTATTTCCTTTCTGCTACAATGTATAAAGAATGAATACAGTACACACTTCCCAAGCATAACTGTTTTTTGATTTGTTGTGGGGTTTTTTAATCTGGTAAATACTGGGACCTTTCTGGATTGTGTTCCCATTTTATTTAGCTGAAAAAATCCAACCACCATATACAGAAGCACTTCTTCACATTTTATTACTTTTCTCCCTTGCTTGGAAAAGGTATGAGGATCCTTCTCTTGATATACTGAACTTGCTATATATGCAGGTAAAACTGAAAGGACTTTAGCATTTTAAAGGTTACCTTTCCCAGACTGAATTAATCTTTTGGACAAATTCTTGACATATTTTTAAATGGTTCCTGCTGTTGGCACTGTTTTGTGGCACTTCTTTAAGTGCTGGATATAGGTGCTGTTGATTGTGGGTTTGTTGGTGGGGGTTTTTTCCTTCAAACTCCTGTATAGAGATTCTAACTCAGCTGTGTTTTGTGCATTGGAAAAGTATTGCACTAAAAAGACATATTCAGGTATCCATCTACTCTATTTTCAAGGGGATATATGTTATTATGTAGGTACTCTGTCATGATATGAGAGCAGTTGATTTCTGCACTGTAGGTGTGTTGAGTTATACTAGCTTTGGAAACTATTAATTCCTGAGGAAAGAACAGTGCAGAATGAACTTGTCCTAAGTTTTTTGCTTAAAAAAACAAAACAAACTACAAACTTTCCATTTCTATGTGTGTGTTTTTGAATGTTTGTATGAAAGGAAGTAAGTTTTTGCTGACTTTCTTTGCTATTTTTAAAAATTTTTTTAATGCAATCCAGGAAGTTTAGAGGAATTTGGTTAAGCCCACAGAAGGGCAGATGCAGGAACTTGAATTTCTACCAAAAAAATGCAAACAAAGTAAAGGTAAAACAGTATTTTTAAAAGCAGTTTAAACAAATCAAAGGAGTGTTTGGGGGTTTTGGTTTTTTAAAAGAAATTACATGAGGGGCTCTGACTTCAAAAACAGAGCATGGTTTTGTGGAGTGGTTTGAGGTAGAGACCCAGGTGTCCTATCTCCTGGCCAGAAACTGAAACACCAAATAGAAAAGGAGGTTCCCATCTCTGTTAATTTTTTTTTAAAAATATGAACAGGATGAGTTGGATCCCAAGGGCTGGCAAGAAGTTTTGGACTGAATGCTATTTTTCTCTATTTGCAAATCAAATAGGTACTAAAGTTTGTCATCCAATTTAGGAAATCAGAATAGAATTCAGACTGTTGGGACTGCTGTTCACAATATTACTTACTTGTTAGTTTTATCTCTTCCTGTCATCATATCTGATAAGCATCCAAAAGACCCAGCTCATCATATCCTGTCAAAAAAAAAATAAAAATCCAATTTCTAACTCTTGACTATGAATGCTATTCTCTGAATCAAGCACTGACATACTGTGGTGAAGCTGTGTCTTTCCAGAAGAAAGAGTATTAGGAATTTCAAAGATTTGACTTACAGCCCTTTTTATTTTCTTGTTTGTTTGTTGGAGCTTTTTTCCTCTTTTTCAAATCTCTAGACTTCCTTGCCTTTGCAGCAAATTGCGTTAGTTCTGTATTTTTGGTGCAGTTCCTGGAGCAGATTTGAGAAATGCAGTTGTATGGATACATACAGCTTGATCCTTGTATTTGTGACTATCCAGATGAAGGCTGCTCAGCTGACATCCATGTTGGCAACCGTAAGATTAACTGCTGCATAACACTGCCTACTAACCAAATCAAAGAGGTCAGCTTTAAAATCAACAGGGTAAGAAGTTGGAGATTACTTTTTGTGTAAGTACTTTACTGACTTTGTATCTGAATTCACTTCATCAAAACTAAAGTTGAAAGGGAAGGTCTGGGGAGAAAAGGGTAATCTGTTTTAAATCCCTTCCACTTGTCCATGTCCCCCTCCCAACCTATTCTGAAACATATTCCCTTGGCAGCCTTTACAGCAGTAAAAAATCTAGCCTTACTCTGCTGTTTCCTCCCTTCCCTAGCATTCCATGTCATACTTTACCTGTGCCTTTCTTTTCTTGTTGGAGGTAGAGTTGACAGACTTTTGTGAGGGAGCAAAAGAACTGCTTTAGCCAACTTTATGCTTGCAAAGGCTCCCCCTTCCTACCTCCCACTTGTTCCCTCCCACAAGGGAAGTGCTCTGGTACAGACCTTCAGCTGTTTTTTATATATACTGTATAAAATGAACCTAATAGGCTAATTATGATTTAAGGCTAAACACCTTAATGCTGTTTTTAGCTGCTTCTTCTGTTCATTGGCTGGGGCTTTTTTTTCTTTGGGTTTTCTGTTTGTTTGTTTTTCTAGGGTGCTACAAAGGATGGCAAAGAAGACACACTGAAGCTTAGATTTGAGTACAATGACTCAGGCACATGGCAGTGGATAATTTTGTACACAAAACAGTTAGTTCTCAATCCTTTCAGGAAAGCATTGGAGTAAAATATAATCTCACAGGGTTAGTCGTGCTGAGGTTCAGCCATAAGAAACTGCAACTTGTTTGGTGCATTGTCAAGCACAGAGTAAAATTAACTGTGTCCAAGAAGTCATAGTTCAGTAGTTAGGAACTGTAATTTTCTGGTGGAGAAGGAATGGAAGAGTCAGCTACATCTTTTAATGGAAGAAATCAGAATGTTCTCTGGTTTATCCTCTTCAGCCCTTTGTGCTCAGTAGCTGGTTGAAGAAAATAGCATCAGAACAGATGAAGAAGGCAGCCAAAGGCCAAGAAATGGGAAGCATGGGTGTGTGTTGGTGTAGGAATCTGTATTTAAAAAGAAATAAGCCTGCTACTCTATCACTCTTACCACAGTGAAAGAGAAGCACCATTGAGGAAAAGTATCTGGCATGTTCCAAAATTTCAGTACAGAATTAATTGACTAAAAAACAGCTGTTTTCCCAGTTTTTCTGAAATAATATTCTGAATGTTAAAGACCAATTCTCATCACAGTTTTAATAATATGTTTTACATTCTCTCTCCTTGACTTTAGTTTTTTCTGAAGATGATAAAGGATATTGATGGCACAATTTTTTGTGTGTTTTGTGCTACCCTGTTCTATACATTTCTGTCTTTTACTTTTCCCCCACTTCACTTGCTTGCTCCATCTGTTGCAATGTTAGACCAAACTGAAATCTGTGACATTCACACAGGGAAACTGTTTTAAATAGAAGTGTTAATAAAGTAAAAAAACTGATTTGTAGCTAAAATACTTCTGCCTTTTGTGGGGGCCTTTCAGGATGGAAACGTATGTTTAGATACTTGTTATTTTTAAAAATAATTTCCAGCATTAGTAATGTCTTTGTTTAATCTTCTGATATCTAAAGATTTTGTCTGCCAACTGAAAACTTCTGGAGAGAAAAAAGAAAAGGAAAATGTTTGATCCTCTAGGCCCAGTTCATTTTCTGCGCTGTTGCTTCTGGGTGTGACTGAATGCTGATTTGCTCAGCATATTTTGTGACAGTACTTGGGGCAGCATTTCAGCTTATTCTAAGCTTACATTTGTCAATCTGTTCCAAAGATCAAGATATCTGGATCAATGAAAAACAGACATAAGAAATCCAGCATCCACAAAAGCAGGTTAGTGAGTAAGAAGTTGTCTCCAAAATGTAAATACGGTGTGCTCTTGCTTGCTACTGTTGTTTAGCCCAATGTCTGTTTTTCTGGTCAGGGAAACTCCCAAAAAACTTAATGAGAACTTCCTTGGGTGGAAAAAGGAGCTAAACTTGAATTTTGGGAGGAAAAAGAGGGCAAGAAAAACATCTAAATAAAACTTTTATTTTAGTTTGATGGGTTTGACAACACCTTGTTTAATTTTATTTTTATTTCAAGTGTTTCTGAATTACATATTTGAAATTTGCAGAAAGACAGAATAATATATACAGAGATCAAGTGTGTATATCCACACACAGCTGCTGGTGTGTTTTACAGACTTGTCCTTACATTCCACACTAGGATTGTTTCATGTTACATATCCATACATAGACATTAAGGTCACATAAAAGATGCAATTCCAAGTTCATTTGCTGGGATCAGTATTCATTGCTAATAGTTCTTGAATAGCTAAATGACTAGAAGATGTTGCTTTTTCAAGTAATTTGCTGAATGAAAGGCAATAATGTAAAGTGAATTAAAATGAATACTTCTATTACTGTGTGTGATTGGCCAAAGGAGAAATATTTCTAAAAGAGAAACCCCAAATTTATTCTGAATTCAGGAAAAAAAGTGATGTTGCTGTGCCCTCAGAAACTATAAAACCCATCACTAACTGCTCTTCAATAAGCAAATGGATTAATGTTTGGAGTGGGTTCTGCTGCCCCTTTCTTTGAAGCGCTCTGTACTTGTCACTGCTGGAGATTCTAGGTCAGGTGTGGCCTTCAGCAGCCACAAATAACTTGCAAATGATATTAAGGGAGACAACATTTTCTGACTAGGCTTGAATCTGGGATGGAGACTGAAGGACGCAGTTCAAGGTCTTTGCTAAGGGGAAGCTTTAGCAAGGACCAAGTTGCGCAGTACTCTGGCCTTGAGGCAATTGCTCTCACCTCAACATACTTAAAATATTTTTTTTTGTGAGAAAAGTAGCCTTGGCAAGGTAACATAAAGCCACTGACCTTATCAGCCATGTCTGGCTGCTGATACAAAACTCAGTGAACTAAGAAAATTACAGTTGATAATTAGAAAGGAGGTGTTTAAGTAAGTCAAAGTGTGCTGTTGTGTTAAATAGTGATAGTATGGAATGCTATACCTCATTTTATACAGCAAATTTGAAGTGGTTTAGGTCTTTGTGCTCCAAGTTGTGTTATCAGGCAATTAATATAAAATCTTAAACCAGGCTTAGCTAAACTTGAAATGCTGTGATTGCAGTATTAGGGTTCTTAAGGTTTTGCTTTGTTATTCCTCTATTTTTCTTTGCAAGATGCCTGGAAAATGTATTAACTTTCTTTTGTACATTCTCATTTGAAAAAGTGTTTTTGATTTGAGTTGTTATAATTTTGCCATTAGCATCTCCAAGAGTCTTACAGGCCTTTGCTTTGAGTTGGCAGAAAGTTTAACTGATGTTGTCCAAAGACTCTGAAAACTTACACCAATTATTTTC
Source organism: Pachyramphus minor (assembly GCA_013397135.1). Taxonomy (NCBI): domain Eukaryota; kingdom Metazoa; phylum Chordata; class Aves; order Passeriformes; family Tyrannidae; genus Pachyramphus; species Pachyramphus minor. The sequence goes on from VYXB01005997.1 coordinate 14,646, forward strand.
TGCTGACTCACGAGAAGAAAAGCTTAACTTTTACTTTCTTTGTGATCCTATAGGAATACACTGATACTACTGGATCAGCATAACAGCCTGAAAATTCTTGTCTGAATAGACAATCTAGTGCAGCAGCAAGATTCAGTAGGAAAATGAAGAAGTAGAAGGCAGAGTTTGCAGAGTGAAGCTGTGATTAGAATGTGCTTGCAACTAGGCAATTCTCCTTCATGATTTCTTTTGGAAGTCTTGAAAAAGTCATGAAATAACTTATACAGAGATAATGCATGCAAAAGTTGGTTTCAGTTTCCTTGATGTTAGTTATCGCAGCACAGCTGCCGTAGCTTCATGATAGACACTTTCAGTAGGGTTTTTCAGGACATTTACTTTGCAAATCTGTCAAGAAGAAAAATCTGTCCTACAAATTTTCCTTATAAAACAGAAAACTGCAGATACATGCAATAGAACTGTGTAGTTTGCCTGCTTATACCTGCTGGATGTTATGGTATTAGGAAGCTTCAGACAGCACATGGTAACTTTTAGGAAAGGTAGAATTGAAAGGAAACATTTATGCAGTTTTTATGCTTAAAGGTAAGAATGTGTGATTAACAGTACTCAAGCTAATTCAGAAGACCTAGTAGGCAACTAAAGTTCCTACACATATGTTCTTGTGGCCACCATAATTCCAAATAACATGGATGTTGGCATGTCTGGAACTGCTGTTCAATCCACACCCTATCTAGTACATTGCAATAAGCCTTAGAGTAACAACAACTGCTCTTGTGTCCCATCCCAGCAGAAAAACAAAAATTTGTTCTTTCTGAAATATCTCAAAGAGATCGCCTGAACAATGAGGTTTTCCAGCTTATGTTTGTATCTACCAATAATTATTGACATGCATATGCCCTTCAAATTGTTTCTTTGTTTCACTGCAGGTAGTTCATTTGGGTTTTATATCAAGGAAAAGACTTTTGGTTAGACCAAATGAAGGAGACTGTGTATTTGGGAAAATAAGAGAAGAAGACCTGTGATAATTTATTTTAGATATTGTCTTTCAAAATTAATTGTCTGGAAATGATAAACCCATTGAAGTATTGAATTAAAAGCCAACCCCCCCTAAAAACCTTCAGTGTAATTCCTCACCTGTGCACTGTTCTTTAGAGTATTTACAACTCTAGTGAGCCAGTGTGAATGGGTGCTGAGAATCTGGAGGTGTCTTGCATAAATGCTGTTTTGGACTTTTTTTTTCCCCAGACATTGTTGGGGCAGAAAGGGGAGGGTTATCTAGAAAAGGTGCTATGATTTTAGCAGAGGGAAAAGTTATAATATGTAAGATATATGTAATATATCAGTTTATAATGTTTCTGTAACTGCATAATTAGCCTGGTGACTGAGCAGGCTATTTCCACCTAGGCATTGTCTGGGAAAGGCATGCATTTCCTCTGATCCTTCCAGGGCATGTAAGTAACCTCAACAGAAATTGAGTTGGTTCATACTGATGGCTCTGGGCAAGCAAATACCCGATGTGGTGGCTAAAGGCAGGCACACCATTAACCGCAGCAGTAACTTGCTGTAACTTGCAAGAAGACTAAAGTGCCTACACCATGACACTCCAGACCAGGCTTTAAAATATTTGATTCTTCTTACTGTCCTCATTTTGAAAGGCAGGATCATGTGTGAGAACAGGAGCAGGAAGTGGAAATAAAATAAAAGCTACAATAATATTTTGGGGGAAGTCAAATAACTTCATCCCCCTGCCTCCATTTACTTATACTCACAGAGTTTTGGTGCAGAAATGATATGGGGGCAGAGGAACTGTACTTTTACCTGAATTTCTATCTTGATGATTTTTGTGGTGTTATGGGGATAGCACACACAGAAACATCAAAATTACAGAATCAATTAGGTTGGAAAAGACCTCTGAGATCAAGTCCAGCCCATGACCGAACACCACCATGTCAACTAAAATATAGCACAAGGTGCCACATCCAGTCTTTCCTTAAACACCTTCAGGGACAGTGACTCCACCACCTCCCTGGGCAGCCCACTCCAATGTCTATTCACCTGTTCTGTGAAGAAATTCCCCTAATGTCCAACCTAAACCTCCCCTGGCACAGCGTGAGGTTGTGTCGGGTTGTGTCCTCTGGTCCTGTTGCTTTCTACCTGAGAGAAGAAGCCGATGCTCACCTATGACCTCCGTTCAGGGAGTTGTAAAGAGCAATAAGGTCACCCCTGAGCCTCCTCTCTCCAGGCTGAACATCCCCAGTTCCCTCAGCCGCTCCCATAAGACTGGTGCTCCAGACTCGTCACCGGCTCCCTTGCCCTTCTCTGGATCTACTCCGGCACCTCAGTGTCCTTCCTGTGGTGAGGGGCCCAGAACTGGACACGAGACTCGAGGTGCGGCCTCGCCGGTGCCGAGTACGTGAGGTCCTGGTGCTGCTGGCAGCGCTGNCTCAGCCGCTCCCATAAGACTGGTGCTCCAGACTCGTCACCGGCTCCCTTGCCCTTCTCTGGATCTACTCCGGCACCTCAGTGTCCTTCCTGTGGTGAGGGGCCCAGAACTGGACACGAGACTCGAGGTGCGGCCTCGCCGGTGCCGAGTACGTGAGGTCCTGGTGCTGCTGGCAGCGCTGTTTCTGACTCCCTTCCTCCCAGCGGCCCGGCCCGGCTCCCGTGGCTCGGCCGAGCTGCGCTGTGAGGGGCGGACGGGGCAGGGCCCGCTCGGCGGCAGCGGCGGCCTCCGCCCAGGAGAGGGCGCCCGTTCCTCCCGCTGCGCCCCCCCCGCC
>VYXB01005997.1:17451-52024 GCA_013397135.1 Pachyramphus minor
TGCCCAGAGACCCCGGACAGGTACGGCGGGAGCCGGGCCGGGGCAGGGCCGGGAGGGCAGGGCAGGGCAGGGCAGGGCGCTGTCACCCACCCCAGGGGTGTGCTAGGCCCGGGTGGGGACCCGGGGACGGGCCCTGGGCAGTGCCCAGCGCGGGAGCCGGGGAGGCGGAGCGCGGTGATGAGGTTTGGTGGGAAGAGGTTTGGTGGGATAGCAGCGGGAGCNGTTTCTGACTCCCTTCCTCCCAGCGGCCCGGCCCGGCTCCCGTGGCTCGGCCGAGCTGCGCTGTGAGGGGCGGACGGGGCAGGGCCCGCTCGGCGGCAGCGGCGGCCTCCGCCCAGGAGAGGGCGCCCGTTCCTCCCGCTGCGCCCCCCCCGCCCGTCCGCCCGCCTGTTCCGGCCCCCAGTGCCCAGAGACCCCGGACNNNGGGGGGGCGGGGCCGGGGCAGGGCCGGGAGGGCAGGGCAGGGCAGGGCAGGGCAGGGCAGGGCAGGGCAGGGCGCTGTCACCCACCCCAGGGGTGTGCTAGGCCCGGGTGGGGACCCGGGGACGGGCCCTGGGCAGTGCCCAGCGCGGGAGCCGGGGAGGCGGAGCGCGGTGATGAGGTTTGGTGGGAAGAGGTTTGGTGGGATAGCAGCGGGAGCAGTGCCAGCCTTCAGAGCGGGAAGGAAGGGGAACGGGCACGGGAACGCGTCCGCCCTCCTGACGGGACGTTGGTAAGTGTGCCGCTTTGGAACGCGCTTTTTTGGGAGAAAACAACGAAGGTAAGTGAAACTAAAATACATATTTCAACCTGTCCTCAAAACTGTCTTTGAAAAAGCAATTAGTGCTTTCCCGTTTTTTCTAGACGACACTAAGGCCTCTGCACATTGTTACTGTGCTGAAAAGGTAGGGATAACACCCGAATTGTAAAGAGGATGGGGAAGTAACTAGAGAAAAACTACGATGAGTAATGTTGAAGGGAAAATCCATCAAATCTGAGTATCAAAGAGTATAAAATTAGTTCTTTGAAGAAATGTTTTGAGACCAATCTTGTTAAATATTTCATAGAGGTCGTGAGGTAGCAATTAAAACTTTACTGTCTTCATTTGGCAGTGATGAAGAATTGGGAAACACTGGCAATATAGAAGACGGTTACGGGACTACATAGAAAAAGTTGGGTGATCCTGAGAACTAGAATATGAAATAAGTACTATAACAATTTAAAGAACGAGAGTTTACAGTTGTAACCTGGTAAGGAAACAATATACAGAAGAAATTCTTACTGGTTGAAAGCAACACAAAACCCAAGTATGTGTTAGGTAGTTACAAGATATGCAATGTGGGAAAAGTAAATGCAGATTACAGTGATCCAGTAGAAGAAGTTATTGTTGCCCATGAACAGAACTCTAGAATACTTTGTATAATGTTAATCATTCTCAACTAAAAAAGTAAAGTGGAACCAGTGCAGGAAGATGTGCCTAGGACAGGTAGGGAAATTAAGAGTCTGTTGGAAGAAGCATTTGGCTTTTTTAATTTTGTTGAATAAAGGCCTTTTTTGCTCTATCAAACCCAGCAAGGTAAACACTGAGAAGGGAATAAATTGAGCTGAAGAATTATAGTGATACATGAATAATTTAACACAGATTTTAAGATTAATAATTTCTGCCAGAGAGCACTGATGTTCAAGATCAACCTTCCAAAAGGTCAAGGAAGAGCAAAAGCCCAGCCCTTTCTAGATAGAAAGTGACTGGTGTATTAATGATTTTGTTTGCTGCAGAAGAGTTCTAAGCTTAATGTTACCTGTAGACTATAGATTAGTTTTCCTTTTTTGTTTATTTGTGAAACAGATTATTAGCAAGAACTTGTTAAATATGTTTTTTAGAAGAAAAATATTTTTAGTAATGTTTGCAGTCTGAATAGTAGGGTTGGTGACAGTCAGAAAATTATGCTGCCTAATTGCTCTCTTTTTGAGTTGAAGAGAAGGTGTGAAGAGTAAGCCGAGATGAGTTGAGGGCTGAAGTGTAGTATGTGCATCTGTTTGCTTACCAGAGCAATGTGAGTTTGCCTCTGCAAGAGGGGACTATAAAAATCTGTTCTGGTCTGTAATCAGTGACAGATTTCCTCTCAGCAGATTTGTATCCTTTAGTTAGAGTTGTCTCATCAGCAAGGCCAAGGGATTTGAAGCAGTGCTTTAAGTTGACTGTATTATCCCACCTGTTATTCTTGTGCACTTTATGTCAGAACACGTGTGGCCTTGAAGTCGTCATCTGCAGCCCAGGACCTGAGGTCCCTGCTCATCCAAGGGGTGAGCTATTAGTGACTTTTCTAGGGATATGGGTATGCTGGATATGGGTATTTTGGGGCTGCTGCTCTTTCTTTTGATCAGTCTGTCAGCTGATTGCTTCCCACATGATCCCACATGTTCTGCTTCCAGGTAGGTCAGTTAATAAGCAGATAAAATATTTTAGAAGGCATTGGTTTATACACGTCATGTGAAATAAATGATTTCTAATGCTTTTAGCTTTCTGCAGAGTAGATGACAGGCATGTCTTGAGTGCATGGGCTTGTTCCACTAAAGTTCAGTTGTCGGTGTTTATTGTGATTCTGTCTTCATCTAAGTCAAAAGCACAAATATTGAAATGGTCTGTTTTATTGTGGTTTAGTTTGCTATTTGAAGTCATACTTAATAAATATGTGGAAAGAAGTTTTACCTTATTCAGCACCTCACTGAAGCCATATCTCTTACAGAACTTAGCTTCTGGCTTTGATTCATGTGTCAACACCACTTTTCCAACTGGCATGTCTTTCTTTCACTCCTCAGTAAAATTTCAATTGGCTGAGTGGAACAGAGCTGCTTAGACACCCGTTTTGTCACTCAGCAGATTTCTCACATCCAAGTAGTGCAGCTACATCAGCTGAATTTTGTGACATAAACTCAGACATAAATCCTGCAATGTTGGTTGATGGGGTTATATTCTTCATCATGCCCAAGACCTCTTATTAGTCTTATTGACCAGCAATAATGGATGGTAACAGAAAAAGGGCAGCAGCACATTTCAGGAAAGGCTTCTGTTGTATGGGGTTTCCATGGATTGTGTAGAATGCTTGTCTGTCTTCAACTCTTTTTGTGCAGAGAAGTGTTTGCCTGTCTGTGCTATGTGTTAGTATGTTAGGGGTGGGTTCTGCCTGGATTTGAGTACATCTTCAGAGGTTTACTACATAGGATTGTAGATATGGCTGATGTGGATTTTCAGGAAGCATCAGGAAAAAGTACCCTACCAAAGGCTTTTGAGGAGACTTGATGCTTATAGCACCTAGGAGATTTCTTACTTGCAGAAATGGTTGGGTTGAAAAATTAAGAAGAAGGCAAAAAGAAATTTCAAAAAAAGGGAAGGGGGCAGAAAGGTGACACAATGAGCTTCAGTGTACACAAAGTAAGATGATGTCTTGGGTAGAATAATCTAAACCGTGCTCACATGGTGCTGAACTCAGAACTGACAGCCACCACTCAAGAGAAAGCACTTGGAGTCATCATTGAGTGTTCCCTGGAAACCTAAGCTCAGTGTGCCATGGCAGCCAAAGAGCCAGGAAAATGTGTGTGATTCTGGTCTCTGTATCGGAAGAAGCGAGTTAGAGAAAGGCAACTGAAAGGGACAAGGGGATCACCTTCCTTAAGAGGAGAGTAATTGTTCAGTATTGTTCACAGAGGAGATGTCTGGGGTATGACCAAGACTTATGAAATGAAGGCAGTGGATAAAGTGAGAGTTATTCATCCAGTCTCGCAGCCCTGTAATGGGAGTTGCTTGCTGGGGCAGATGGGAGGGTGGTTTCAGATGGATATAGGGAAGGATGACAAGGGTAGCTGTGGAGGTGGAATGTGGACAGGCTCAGGAAGGGATTAGAAAGTGGCCAATAAGACTGTTGAGGGGCTGTGATGGCTGCTGGAGTGTGTTTGGGGAACGGACTGCAGGAATGTGCTCATGTGCTCTCCCAAAGAAGGATCTCGGATGGCCACTGTTAAAAGCAGAGGGCTGGGCAAGAGGGATCGATCTGATCCAGGACAGCAGTTTTAGCAAACTTATGATCAGTCTTTTAGTGGAATAATTTTAGTTCTGTGGGGTTTGGTTCTGGATTGTGAACTGTTAGAACTTCCATGAACAGCCTAGAAAGGGCAGTGAGCAACAAGATGATAGTATTTGCCAATGACATGGGTCAGCTATGAAAAGCTGCAGAAGGACCTTGTAAGACTGAGTAGCTGGGTAATATAATGGCACATGAATTCTGTGTAGATAGAGTGATTCAGATAGCATAAAAAGAATCCTATTTTCCTCTATGAAATACTGAGCTCTCAGTAATGAGCAGTATTTTGTAGTTATGATGAATGGTTCCATGAAAATGTAACAGCAGCACTGAGCAGCAGTGAAAAAGGTAAACCAGATAGTTAATACTATTGAGAAACAAGTAAAGAACAAACCAAGGAATCTTGTCATGCCGCTGGATTAATCCACGTTTCACCTCGAAGACCTGTAGTCAAGTCACCCCGGTCTGACTCCCAACTCAGACAACACATAGTAGAAATGAGTGAGATTCAGAGAAACAAAACACGAATGGTCATAGACATAGACCTGCTTCTGAATAAGGAATGACCAAGGAAGCTGGGACTTGAAAATTCATTCTAGAAAGGGATGTCTCAGGAGGATAAGATAAAGGTCTGTAGAATCATGAGTGGCATGAAAAGAATGGGCAGGGGTCCACTGTCCCTTTTTCCTGCAGGAAATCTGGTGGTCCACAAGTGAAGCTAACAAGCCCCTGATTCAGCAAGATCAAAAGCTGTCATTTTTCACAGGTAACCAAGCTGGAGAACTTAGCAGAGTATGTTGTGGTATCAGAAATATTTATGTTGAGGAGGAGAAAGGGCAGATTCAGAGGTGGAGGGGGAGTCAAATACATAGAAACCCTACTCCTTTTGAATTGAAAAAGCAGTATTATATGTGCTTGCTCTATTCTATGTTTTTTCCTGGCCTTTGCTTTTGGCCATCGTTTGAAAAATTATACCAGGCTCAAATGGACCTTTGCTGTGATCTGCTGTGGCTACTTTTATGTTAGCTTCCTATTCACAGGAGTAATAATTTACATGGACTTGTCTTTTGTACAGTTTCTCTTCATCCTTTCTCAAACAGAACTTCTAAAACCTTTTTAAAGAAACATAGGTACTGCTGTTTATTGACTAGACATCAGGTTTCATGTTGAATATTGATTCTTTTATAGATAAGTTACTGGTACTTGCTAAGTTATCCGAAGGTGGAAGTTTTCCCTGTACAAGTGATGTCTTTTGTTTCCAGGCTCAACAGGATCCATTGATGTGATTGGTAAACATCATTTGAGTTACTTTGCTCTGAGGTTCTTTTCAGTCATCTTCCATTACATTTTTGGTCAATTCCAGCCTCTCTGCAGATCAGGAGCTCAAGGGTGGCCTCCCTGATTCTCCTCAGACTTGCCTATTGTCCTGGGAACCCATAGGCTACTGGCCCCTGTGGTCCCTTAAGATACAGTGTTGGACAGACACTATTACTACAGGTTTGCCTACATGGAGAAACTTTTGAGCCTAAGCATGGTGAAGTAACTATTTGTGCAAAAATAGCATCAATATGTGTATATTAATTAGAAATACAACCTCAAAAATATTACCATTTCATTTTGCTTTGTCACGTAACATGATCCAGTATGATACAATTAAGTTTTAAAAATCATACTGTGTTGATAAAGATTTAGAAAGATTATTTGAAACAGCAGATATGTCAAACTATTTGGCTTTGACTAACTGGTTTAATGATTTACTGTCTGAACATGAAAATTCTGAGCAGAAATATCTGTAGCAGCAGTCGTAGTAAGAGTTGCGTATCTGACAGTGTTAGTTGTCATTGGTATTATTTGTTGACATAAAATAAAGAAATTTAATAAACCAGTGGAACAATGTATTATTTTAAAAGTAAAGTTAACATACAGCTATCTTTAAATTTAGAAGACACCTGCTTTTTGAAGTGACCTGCTTCCATTCAGTAGCCACTAAGCTGGATTTGATGTTGCATACCAAGGCTGTGTCATCAAGGTTATGTATGACTAAGAGCATATAAGCAATTATACACATTATAAGAAAAAAATTAAGACAATATGAACTGCACAGTAATAAGTCATTTGGTGAGAGTTTCTTAATTTGCTTTATTGCTCTTATTAAGTTCTGACTTCTGATGATTCCAGCTGGACACAGAAAGTTTTTCTCATTTTAGTAAACTTGTCATCTCAGACTTACTATTTCCCTAGGTAAGGACTGGGCCGTTCGTGTGTGGGTAGGGGGGCAGGTGTTTTGGATTTAGTTTTGGGTGTTGTTTAAGAACAGGCATAAATGCATACATTAAAAAATTAAATATCTTTGTCTTCAGAACTCACATACCAAACTCCTCATTTCAGTAATACAAAACTGGAGCTTGTTTATACTGCAAGGGAACAGTACTTTGGATTTCAGAATGCTTTTTAATCGAGTTTTATAAAATCTTACTTTCATGTTTTTCATAATTTCCTTCTCAGGAAAATAGAAAACACCACAAATGTAGAAAAGGTGCTCTGTGTACCTCCAGGATTATGCACCTACAGGGAGCCTGCAAGGGGCTTTTTACAAGGGCATGAATTGATAGGACAAGGGGCAGTGGCTTTAAACTGAAAGAGAGCAGATTTAGATGGACATAAGGATTAAATTCTTTCCTGTGAGGGTGGTGAAAAACTGGACCAAGTAGCCCAGAGAATCTGTGGGTGCCACATCCCTGGCAGTGTTCAAGGGGAGGCCAGGTTGGGTGGGGCTTTGAGCAACCTGGTCTGGTGGAAGGTGTCCCTGCCCATGGCAGGGGTGTTGGACCAGATGACCTTTAAGGTCCCTTGCAACTCAAACCATTCTATGATTCAATGATTCACTCCAGTGGGACAGAAATGTGTCAGTCCACGTGGTGGCAGTGTCCATCCAGACAGGAGCGCTGTACCTCCCTCTGCAGCCGGTGCTGCGATCCCTTGTTGCTCAGTTACTGTTGCGTTCTTTTCCAGAGGACTGCTTTGACTGTGCAGCATATTTAAACACAAACACTTAGTTAGGAGTGGAACAAATTCTCTCTAGTCTGTTAAAATCCAAACAAATAAACCAACAGCAGAACAATATGCAAAGACCTTTAATATTTTCTTGATCAACATATACGCTACATGTTCCCAGCAGACACAGAGAAGGAATTTGAATGAAGGTTTGTGAAAAGGTTGATAATTATGACCAATGTGATTCAATAACTTTCTATAAAAACAGGACATTCAAGCCAGGCACAATGATCAGAGAAGTACTGCAGTTATTTACTGATTTACCTGAGCCAGTTGTGGAGAATTTAAGTTACAGATGATTTGAAGAAATCTGTAACTTGCCTTTCTTCCTAAATAGTTCTTGTGCAGAAGATGAAAAATGAGGAATGTTCAAAAATGCTGAGCTATATATTTGATAGAAGTTAAGTGCAATGGAAGATGTAATGCAACTGAATTACCAGTTAAATATAGGATAAACAAGGATAAAATATTTGTGAATCTGTGTGTTGATAAAAGCGTTTTAAAAGATTATTTCTTTCCTATTGTTCCCGTATTTTGTGTACATAAATACACAAAGCTTGTGCTGTTTTATCTAGGAAAGCATTCTGGAACCCTGGATTGGCACTTGAAATCTTGTATATTTTTTATCTTGTACTGTTGACATACTGTACAATGATGAGCAAAGATCCCTATTTCCCAATGCTATTGTCTGCTGGTCCATAAAAGAGCAGCAGTAGTTGTTGAAACCTTTTCATAAAACACTTTGTAGACCGTATGTATAAAGCCCTTTGTGTATGCAGTGCACCAAAGTTTCTACTTACAGGATGGTCCTGAGAATCATGTCTCATGTCTGTATAAGGGAATGGGAATGATTCAAAAGACAAATGACATAAAAAATGTTCTTCTATTACCACATACCCATGTGTATCCTTAAATCCAAGAACTGTTGGAAAAAAAATTCTGAAGTTAGAAAGGGAAAATGATGCAAAATATAGATGTGTGTAAAGCAGACATCATGCTGTATTGAATCTGAGCTGCTGCTTTTAGCAGCAGATCCATATTAGTGGAGTCATAAAATTTTGTTCCAGTTGGACGGAATAGGTAGAGGTTTATGATAGAAGATACAGAAATCTGAGTGGAACTTGATGTAGGTAATGGGGTTCTTTCTTAAACAGAAATGAGCTGATCACCTAATTTTTTACTAAATATAACATTTGTTGTTATATTATTGAAATGACTTCTCAGTGACTTACACGTAAATACCTGTGTGTGTGAAAACAGCAGTTTGAGGAAAGTATTGGAATGTTTTTCATTCATTTAAATACTGAAGAGAAAGAGCTCTGCAAGCCAGTGAAGTGCTCTCAAAGTTCATTACAGAAAGAGGAAGCTGTTTGCCACCAGAGAGTTGACAAATGCAAATTTTGCAAGTAACACATATTGTGGTTTTTGGTAGCATGGGGTGGGAGATGTTACTTTTTCCTGGTTTTGGTTTAGTTTCCATTTCTTGGTGGTGGCAGTTTCTCTAGTGGTAGTCTTACAATGCTTAGGTTCTACATTTTAAAGTGTGTATTAATATTGAGAAGTCTCAAACATTGAGCAATCTGGTATTGTCCTGTTGTCCTGATGTGTTGTTTTGAAATAGGGACAATTACTTCAGTTTCTCTGAATGTTTTGGGAAATACCATGGTTTTGCAGAACTGGTATATGCCATGTAGCAGTGACTGGGTGATTAATCACAACTTGGCAGGTTTATTAATATTTTTGTAGTGGAGGGATGGGTCCCATTAGTGATTCTGTCTCACAGTCAAGCTGTTCTCTCCTGTTTCTGGAGCTGTTTGGTAGCTCTTGAACTTAATGAGAAGGCAGTGACAGCAGCATGTATTTACTGTAAAATAAAACTGTCCATGGTTAGTACAAAATTCAGCCTAGTTTAAGAAGCAACAGAATTTGCATTTAGCAGGTGCGAATATGTCCTACAACAGATCACTGTGTGACACTGAACTACCACTGTACACAGTGTAGTGAGAGACAATTGACTCCTAGTAAATGAAAGTAAATTATTCTTACAGAATCACTTAATATAAGCATTCCTTTTGAAAACAAAACAGTTTGGTTGAATTTTCTTATCCTGTACTAGCCAACACGGGTCATTGAAGAAGTGGCTTACGGCATAATTTCTGAAATTATTCATTAAAAAGTACACTGTGTTGAGGCCATATAAAATGTATAAATCTAGGGAAAATGTATTCTCATAGTATGCCTTTCTGATGGGAATCCTTCTAGCTTGGGAGAATGTCTTTGAATTTACTTTTTTTTCCTCAACATTAATTTTCTATCAAAGTACCAAGTTATTAAAAACAAAACTTTTTTTTAAACCAAACTATTATTTAGCAGATACATTTTCAGTAGATAATGGTGCATTTTTAGAAGCAGTAGTTTATTTCAGTCTGTAGAAACTAGATTTATTTAACTCTTACCTTTGGAGATGTTCAGAGTGCTCATTTTGCAATATTTTGTGTCTTGTTACTATACAAGTCCATTTATCCTAATTTCTGCCTGTAATATCAGTGCTTAATGGTAGGTGTACCAGCTTTGAGACAGGTTCAGAGTTGTTAACTGATTCACCTTTCAGAAGAAATTTAAAGAGAATGGCTAATGCCATCGTGTTTCTAAATTTTGTTTCTCAATCTGCAGCATTAGATACTTATTGAAGCAGTAAGTGTTTTGATACATAAGGTGATCAGAAATGTAACCACCTTTTGTTTATTCAAAAATATGTAATGAAGTTGACTTTAGCAAATTTTTTAAGAGCTTTATTAGACAGGAAATTTTACTAAGTTGGGTTAAGTTTGAGGCAAGAAAATGCCATTTGGGGGCTGACATTTTAAAGATGCTGCGTAGGTCAGCTTTGTATGCAGTTTATATCTGGTGTAGGTTAAGTAGCCATTTGTGAAATAGAATTGTGTTTGTAGAAAAAAATCTTTTTAATCACAAAGATAAATCAAACCAGATGGTCCAGATTGTCTTATTTCCCCCCTGCCCCATTTATTTTTTTTGGTGAATGCATGCTTAGTCCACAGTCTTCAAGTGTTGGGAAGAAAGATTTGGGTTTGCTGGGGTTTTTTTTATCTTTCTTACTGTTAAATACTAAGGTTTTACTTTAGTCTTCTACACGTAAGTGATCAATTCTAGAAGATTCTAGTGATAATAAATTCTGAATCAGAATTACTTCCAGTTACACGTTCTGTTAACTGCTAATCTTTGGGCTTCCTTTTCTGAGAAGATAAGGAGGTGACTTTTTTCCCCTGGTATTATTAGTTAATGTTTCATCGCAGCTGGGGAATTCTGTAAGGCTTTACTGGACATACACGTCTGGTATGAAAATATAAACATTAGCTTACATTTAACAGAGCATGCCATGCCATTTCTCAAATAGCCTGAGTCTTTTACAGTATAATATTCTCATGTTGATTTATATTAGGCCTTGTTTTATTGAACAGGTTCAAACACTCAAGTATTATTTTACCACCAAATCACGATCTTTGTGTCAAGTACAAGTAGGGGTTTGTGCTCTTGATATGCTGTTACTATGGCTGATAATTGGAGGTTTTTAAAATGATTTATGGTCTTACTTTAGAGAAGATTTAGTGCAGAGGCCACAATCACGTCATACAGAAAGTGGTCCCACTATTTTTCTCAGGGAAGATTGGAGTAGCGGGGTGGGCGAAGGATTCTCATATTTATGAATTTGTGTGGGAAATGGGCAAGAAAATTGAAATTGCTGTCAGCTGGGAATCCTAGCTTTGCAGCATCCAGGGGGATGTAACATATTCATTGAAATGCAAGTAATTGCATTGTCCTTTCTTGTTGTATCAAGTCATAAGGAAGCTGTTAGTACCCTAAATGGCACCAGACTTGCACACTTTTACTGTGTATCAGTGAACTGGCCTTTTGCTATTGGAGATCGTTATGGAAAAGGGTTCTTGAGCCAGTGATTTACCATCATGTGCTTAAAAACATACTTGCAGCGTAGGGGAATGTACTCTGCTTAAAATCATTCCTTGTACAGATACCAGGACGTAGAATTTATTCCTATCTCTTTCTCTTCAGCATCCAAGAAAGAAAAAATAAGTTGTGCATTCCTGCACTGGGAAACAGTGTTGATACATGTAGCAGAATTTGTCCAGATAGGAGATACAACCTAGTGAAGTTTAAATACGATTTATTAACCCTCCACAGCCCCAAGTGCTACAGCTCTTAATCAGACCAGTGCATAAACATTTTGAAATTACTTATGTAGGTACTTTGATCTTGAATTTGGTCCAAAACATGGGGGAAGAGCTATAAAATATAGACATTATGAACTCTCAAAAAAGGAGACATTTTAAATTGAGTTCTTTGGCTGCTGGCCATGTTTCCATTCTCCTGGCTGAATGGATGTACTGGTGTGGAAGGATACCTTATATAGATGAGAAAATTTAAATCTGGCTATAGCAGTTTTAATAAGAGGTTCAAATAGTTAATTAGAACCCTGTTACACCAAATAGAAATACACCAAATAGCCCAAATAGAAACCCTGGGCAAGTGAAAAATACTGTTTCAAGTGAGGTTTTGGTTTACTTTATGTTCAAAGCTTATCTAGTAAAATCACTTTTCCTTCCTGTCACTTGAATTGTCATGTCTATATTGAGCTTTCTCATAAGGATTTGTACTGGTTTATATTTTTTTTTTCTTTTCTACCTCTTCTTTGAGGCAGTGCAAAGAGAGGGCTGTTGTCCAGTCTCCTAGATGTTATCGTTGCTTCTTACCATTGCCTCATACACATTTTACCATTCTCTTGTTCAGTCATTCTCTTTTTTCCTTACTGTTTTCAAGCAATCCTTTCTGTGTCCAGTAGGCTCATGGTGTCATCATACCTTCATTATCTGACTCATCCATAAATACTCTTCTGCAAAACTTAAATCATAGTTCATGAAATATTCTATATCAAGTAATCTATGGCAAAACATTTATTTTCCTCTTTTAGGTCCTGATACAGAAAAGGACTTAATCCTTTGTTTAATACTAAGCCAGAGAAACTTCAGTTGTGCTTCTCTGTATTGAGGTTCTAGTTGAACCCACAGCAGCTCTGTACTTAATTTTACCATTGTCTTCCTTGTACCCACTTCCCATTTTCACTTTCAGGTGGGCAATTTGACCTAATGCATTCAGTTTTCTGTGGTCTGTATTGCTATTCTTGTTTGTTCAATAGTTTGTGTATCTGTGGCACTGTAAAAATAATGTTCTGCAAAGAGTATGGAAAAATGTATTTCTTGCAGAATGAAAGAATTAGTGTTTATATTAATTTAGCACTTTTAGCAACTGACTGTACTTTGTGCATTGAAGTTCAAATTCAGATGGTAGAAATCCCACTGGAGTAGTTTTGCTTATAAGCTGGTAAAAATTGCTGTTAGCATCAGTGTACATGTGAACTGAACTGTTTATAGTTTCCCCATTTGTGACAGGTTCTTCCTTTCTGTCCAGATCTGCAGTGTTTTGCCCTTTAATATCAATACCACTACATGTGATTCCTTAGTAGGTGAAATCACCTGTCTCTCATTTGAGATAGTGATCTTACCAGTTTTCTATAATTCATAAAAGCTTTGCTACTATTTGCAGAGGTGTGAGTAAGACTAAATGAGGCCTTTTCCATATTACTAGAAGGAAATGCAGCACACAAAGTTGGGGTGTATGACAGGAAGATTTCAGAGTTGACTTATAAACTAGTTTGCATTCTTGTTTGGGAACCTGAGCATTCTGCATATTTGCACTGTGTTTATATGCCTGGTTTCAGCATCGTTTCTTCCCACTTAAACTTGCAGGTTGGTCACCTCCTCTGGAGAGATTCAGAACGATGTCCTACGTTTTTGTAAATGACTCCTCCCAGACAAATGTGCCTCTGCTGCAGGCTTGTATTGATGGAGATTTTAACTATTCCAAACGACTGCTAGAGAGCGGTTTCGACCCCAATATTCGTGACAGCCGAGGCCGAACTGGCCTTCACCTTGCTGCAGCCAGAGGAAATGTAGACATCTGTCAGCTCTTGCACAAATTTGGAGCTGACCTGCTAGCCACCGATTACCAAGGTAACACAGCTCTTCACCTGTGTGGGCATGTCGATACCATCCAGTTCCTAGTTTCTAATGGACTTAAAATTGATATTTGGTAAGTCATTTTTTACAGCACATATTTTTATAAATATTAGTCTTCTGTCACCACAGCCTTGCATACAAATCTGCTGTTGCTGAAATGCTGTATTTGGTGCAATTCCACTTTTTAAAGATACCACTTAATAAAAACACAAACTAAAAAGAGAGGAAAACAATGAGGGCACTTTTGCTAGTCTGTGCAACAAGCAAAGCAAATAAAAATAATAGCTACTAGTGTGGGCTGCTGTATCTAATCCTGCCTCATTGATGCATTGCTGCCTTAGTTTGGCCAGACAACCAGGTGTGGGTGGTTGGCACAAAAGGAAAAAATCACATTGACTACTCTAAAAGAATTTTCTCCCCTACATTTCTATTGTTGTACTGGATAAGACAAAGAAAATACAGTATATGTGTGTGTCAGTTCATTCCCATACTCCTCTGGTAACAATGCTTCCTTTCAGTGTTTTTGCCCTCCCTCAAAGTCTGTGACTCAGTCCTTCTTTCAAATATTGTATATTCTTTCCTTCTGGCTCCCAGCAGCTGTCAGATGCCAGTACTCAGATGTAAGCTCTCAAGCTGCAAAATAACTAGCTGTTTCATTCCTGTACTGAATTACTTTGTTTGTGGAAGTTTCTGCATATTCACAACGTGTGCAAAAACCAGGAGTAATGTGAAAAAACCTTTGAGTTTTTTTAATCTGTCCCTTTTCCACCTGTACCTCATTAATGTTTTCAACTCAGCAAAACTAGTTATTGGTAGACCAGATTATTTATGGGTTGTGGGTTGGGGTTTTTTCCCTTCATTTCAAAAAGCTCTGGTGGAAATTTCTGTTCTGAAGGCAGCTCTGGTCCTATTCAGTATTATTTTAATAGCAGCAGAGGGACCATCTGTATTTTATTTCATTTTTGCCTGATGTCCTAATACCCTCATGGAAAAGGAACTATGAGGAGCCAGATTGCACAATTCTTTCTTGAAATTAGGCTTGAACTTGAACATTGCCATAAATCTACTGTTTATTTTTTGCTATAACACCCAGAGATTCCAATGAGAGTCCAATGAATTTAGATTTTACTTAGGGGGAGAAAAGAGTTGTGCAATTTCAAACCTGAATATACTGATTTTATTCGATAGCCAATTATGCTGTAACTTGTATAGAGAGGATTTTTGCACTGCCTGATACAACAGAAAATAGTTCTAAATAGTTTCTATTCTACTATAAAACTAAAATAGTTCCAATAGTTAGTAAATTGTAATATGCTGAGTTGACTTGTTACAAAATTTCTATATTAAAATTTTCTTTCCTTATGTCTTTTTGTGGGATTGTTTTAGCAACCATCAAGGTGCAACACCACTTGTTCTTGCCAAACGAAGGGGTGTGAATAAAGATGTGATTAGACTGCTGGAATCCCTAGAGGAGCAAGAGGTGAAAGGATTTAACAGAGGAGCTCATTCAAAGCTGGAAACAATGCAGACTGCTGAAAGTGAAAGGTATTTACCAAACAAAAATAATTACTAGGAGAAATGGCATTTATGGATTTTAGATTTTTGTGATTGATTTGGTTGTTTATTCCTCAAAACAGATAATATGAAATTTGGACTGATATTATCAGACCAAATGAAAATCAAATGTTAAATTTCGGAAAAATCTATTTAAATGGAACAAATATAAGGAAGAAAAGAACTTCTCCTATTGAAATTTCAATTTTATGGTAGAAATGTTAAAAAATAATTACTCATTTTCCATTACAGAGTCTCAAAAATAAATATTTGACCACTTATCACAAAGCCAAAGAGAAAATTGCATGAAATGCAAAATGCCAATATCACAGGCTAACCTGACATACTTTTGTTAAGAGGGAATGTCTGTGCAAAGAAGACATAGTAGACTTTTCATCTATCTGAACTTGAATAAAGGACTTTATGTGGTGCCATATATGAAATTTTTATCAGCAGTAGTCCTGGAAAAGATAGAGAATAAGAACGTCATGGTGGCTAAAGAGATAGTGAATGGAGAACTGAAGATTTCAGGAAAATTGCTGGTTATTTCAGGGAAATTATTGGCTTAGAAGGAAGTTACTAATGTGTTCTTAAAGGTCTGGTTCTGGGACTCTGTTTACTTAGAATTTTCTTAAATAAAAAAGTAGAAGCATGAAAAGTAGAAGCATGTTAGTGATACCAAGACGTGAGACATAAACAACCCAGAGGAAAATTGGGATGGTGCAGACAAAAACCTGGGGTTACAAGGGAGAGGAAATTAGTAGAAATAAATTGTGATTCAGTAACCCAAAATGCAGATTTATTTTGGGTTACATTTGTGGCTGGATGCCATAAAGTAAAAGTTTCTCAGTAGAAAACAAAGATATAGGAGAAAAGGCTTGATGTATTAGTCAGTTCAAGTAGTTGATGCTTCCTTGAAAAAGCACAAAATGAGATATCTTCACTACATGAAGAAAACTGTCATGCCTGTTGTTTAAAGCAACAGTGAATTCTGCTCTCTAGTGTGTTTTATTATGTTGTTTACCCTCATTCAAAAAAGTTTAATTTGTCCTTTTAAGAAGCATGGAGAGGCATTACTTGAAGCACTCAGGAAACAGAGCATCTGCTTATGAAAGAAGGCAAGTAGAGCTTGTTTTAGCCTGGCAGAGTGAAAGCTGAGGTGTATGTGGTTGCTGACAAGAAATACTGGTTTTGAACAAAATAACCTTTTAAGACAAAAAGTAGTGATAGCATAAGAGCCAAAGGATACAGATAAACCACAGATATTTTTGTGATTGCAAATTGAGAGTGTTTTTTCGCAATCAGCTTCCAAGACAGTCTTCTTGTAAATTTGGATGAGGCAAGAAGCCTTGCATGTTTCAAGGGATGATAATTCTCTTGCAGAAATCACTGAATTGCCAATAAACATGACAGAACATGGAACTGAGGTTAATAATGCAAGAAATCTTTTCAAAACTGTTTTAGTTTTAATTCATATTGAAAACAGGCTATCAGTGTTGTTTGGAATACTTGCTTTTACACTGTATTTGGATTTAGAGGTTTTTTTATGTTGTCAAGTAATGATTATGAACTATGACTACTGGAACATTATCTCACAAAAGACAGGGAGTTTTGTCACATAACTGTTGATCAGTCAACAGTTTTATGTCAAAATGTACACAACCTGTACTGTAAATGAAAATGAAGCTGTGCAGATGGAGTTACCTGAGTAAAGATAAAAGGTGAAGCCAGCAAAATTACAGAAGTAATGCCAAACACTCCCAGTGAACAGATTTGAAACTCTTTCTTACACATCAGGCGACCACACCTATCAGAGAGACTGTTTTAAGCCCTGAAATAGAAAATTTAATTTTATTCTCAAAATTACATGGTTATAAATTATAAGAATTTGTGCATAATACCTTTCTGACTTCACTAAATTTTATTGAAAGTTGCTTGTCCCACAGTAATGCATTTACGCTGGTTTTGTTTGAACATATGGACCAACATCTCAACCCCGTTTCTATTCCGATTTTTGGTTTGATAGTGTCCCTTTAATGGACATAGCTTCCTTTCTGTTATTTGACCTTCATAAATGTTATATTGTTTGCTTTGGCAAGGAAGTCAGGAACTCTCCTTGGGGAGAGACACAGAGACATAAACAGTGCACTACCCAGCTTGTTTGGGAATGTGTTTAAAATGTCTGAAATACATTATTATAAAAATAACAAACAGCAGATGCCTACAGCAGCCAAAGCAAGTGAGCTTGTGTGTTGTTTGCTTTGTAAATAAATAATGCCTTTTTAACAGTTGGCTTTTCAGACCTCCACAGTTTCACTCGTCCCTCTTAGTATTATTTTCACATTTTAGAGACCCTTAGACGAATGTCTTCTGTCCTGGCCCCCCTAAATGTTTTACATTATGTATGAACCTGCAGAGAAATAATGCTCTTTCTGAAAACAGTCTCTGACTTTAGTTTTCTGCTCCTTGTTACATGCAGTTGCTGCTGCTCTGGAAGCAGAGGCCAAAGTTTTGTTCCAGAGTCAGATGTGTTTTCGCTGGCTGTGCCCTGCCCCCAGAGGGGAACGGTGCTGTGCTGTCAGGAAGCAGAGCTTGCTCTGTCTGTTTTGCAGTACAGACAGTCTGTCCATCTGCACAACCCAGCAGAACCTGTGGCTGTGCCCACAAGCGTGTCCAAATGTGAACTTCCATGTCCTGTTGGAGAGAGAAGAGAACATCTGTCTGGGCTGTGTGGCACAAACTCTTCTGAGGGCACATTGCTGCATTACCAGTTCTTACACAGCTGCAATTCGTCATAAGAAAAAAATATCTTGAATAACATGGATTTTAAGTGGGTCATAATATAAAATAGAAAAAATGTTTTCTATGTACCTTTTTGCTTTTAATGAGAAGCATGTGATCTTTTCACTTAAATTGCATGGCACCTTTATTTAACCTCTCTGTAGTTATGTATTAACTAGTTACTACTCAATGAGTAAGTTGTTCTGTTCTCTTGTACACCAATGGCTGTCTTTTATTAAACCCTTTGTTTTGTTTGGGAAATCATAATAAGCAAGGAAGATGACTAAATCCTGCAGCTATGGGCAAGCAAAAATAGCTTTACAGGATTGTAAATATTTAAAAAACAAAAATACAAGCTGTTTAATAGGCAATTTCTGTAATCTGCACATGATGCTGCAATACTTCAGCAAGCTGTTGGAGTTTAGGCTAGTTGTTCTTCAGTAGCTGCGCTTCCTGAAGAAAAAATGCCATATGAATAGTGTGAAGTTTTCTCGTGCTGTAATCTTAGAAGAGAGATTTTTTCCGATAACGATCATTTGTCAATTCATTACTGTCACCAAGAAGAGGAGCATTTCTACAATTAGTTTTGACTTGGAAATTTACTTTCACCTGGTTGTTTTTTTTTTTATTTTTATTATTAGTGCTATAAGATATATCTAGGAATATGGTAACTGAAAGCAGTTAAAACCAAGGAAAAGAATTTTTTTTTCTCTGCTTCTGTTCTTCTGTTGACATCGAGTAATTGATTCCACCATTTCCTTTCCGTGCTTGTCAGAGCCCAATCCTATAAACACCCGTGTATGTAATTTCACTCAAGTGAGAAGTAGTAGGACTGTGCAGATGGTCAAAATTTTAAGTGCAATCAAGCAATGAGAAAGTTTTCCTATTCTTCATGAGGTTTTTCAGACAGCAACAGAGAAAGTTTCCTGTTATGAACCAATTTTGAAACCAGCAAAATTGGCAGAATTATGCAAGAATCCATGCAGTACTGGGGACAACTTACATATTTTCTAAAGGTGATTCATTGTCAAGATGAGTGCCTCATTCTGATTTTATATTTGTTTCTCATTTAAAAGTGAAAGTTCCAGTCCATAATTATTTATTTATAGTCTGACAATTTAAAGGGGCCTGATGGATTGCTAGTACAATGTTAAAACATCAAGGCAGTTGCTGAAAGCCATATGGCAGAAAACACAGCAATGCCAACTTGTTCAGAATGTTTCTGAACCTCTTGTTACCCAAATTTATTATGTGATTTTTTTTTGTTTCATGCTAGAGAGGAGGCCTCTCTAACTAAGACATGCAGGAGAGTAGTAAAGATCACTACAGAATTCAGCATCTAAATTATTAGTGATTAAAGTTTCCATTTTATTCATCAGAGTTTATTTTTAGTCATAATTTGTTTTGTTAACAAGAGCTGGGCCCTTTGAGGTTTTAGCTTATGTTTCATTATGTTTTACTAAGCCATATTTAGTAGGAATTATGAGGACTGATTTTTGCAGGCTTCTAGTTGGCAAGCCTGCAAATTCAGGGCAGTTGTTCATATACAGATACCAGTCTCTGCACACGTTAATAAAACATCCCTTCAACTAAATTAAGTTTAGAGTTAAGGGTGTTTTCCTGGCCTGCTTTGTCTTAATTTAGCAGAGGCAATGCTATAAATCTGCAAATGGGTTTAATTTTTAATTTAGAATGTTTCAGTTGCCCTTAGTAGGATTACTGTCATATTTAAAGGTGCATTCTTTTGCTCTGATGTATTTTTAACTTTAATCCTTCGTAGTGCAATGGAAAGCCATTGCCTCCTTAATCCAAACCTGCAGCAAGGTGAAGGAGTTCTTTCTAGTTTCCGCACAACGTGGCAAGAGTTTGTGGAAGACCTGGGCTTCTGGAGGGTGCTTCTCCTCATCATTGTCATCGCTCTTCTGTCACTTGGAATAGCCTACTACGTTAGTGGGGTGCTTCCTTTTGTAGAAAACCAGCCTGAACTGGTGCACTGAAGCAAATGCAAAAAAGTGCACTGTGCTTTTCCCCTGTTCTGATCTCATTTTGAGCTTCTTGGAATTATTCTCGTGGTGCAGACAGTGGCAGCTGTATATACTGTTTGCCTTTTGTACTTGCTATTAACCCCTTTGAAATAGGGATTAATTAATTTGAAGTAAAACACTAAATTCTAAAGCATTCCTAAGCTACCTCTGACTTACCTTGACTTGCAAGCAAGATGTGAAGATAACCCTCTCTGATAAAATATTATGTTTAGAAAAGGCCTTTCATAATGAATATTAAATTCCTGGGTATCAAAAATAAATCCTAGCTTAGAACAAAATTTGTTCTGTTTTCCCTATGAAGAGGAGTAAATCTATTGTCAGATCTTTTTTGTATGTGCTTCAGTTGAAGCACATAGAAAGAAGATACTCTTAGGAGAAATTTTTCATAGAAGAAAAATACTCTTGTAGAGGTTCTTCTCAAGAAATCTCAATAATGTAAAACCACATTCTGATATATAGATAATAATAAGCTGTGACTCCATAGTTATTTTAATGCCTCTCCATAGCTTTGTATCTGCTAGTTTATAAAAAGAATGAGAAGTAGTTCAAGTTTTACTATGTCTTTAATGTATAGCTTACTCCTTTATTTATTAGATCAATGTAGTGCATCTTCCCCAGATGAATTTATGTTAATACCTGCCCGAAGTAAATTTTGTAGAACAAAGATGTTTGTTGTGCTTTGGAAGTAAAGTTGTTTCAGCCTTGGGCTGAAAATGTTGTATTTTTGTTAAAATGTTACTAAGCAAACCTTTCTTTGTAAGGGTGATTAAAAAGTAATTTGGGTGTTCTGCTGTGTATATAATAATTCTGTAAGGTCGTTGTGAAGTATGTCATGAAGGATAACTTTTTCTTCCTCCCACAAGGACCAAGCTGAACTATATCACTGTTGTTTTCATGTTTGTGGAGAGAACTTGATTCAATAGAATTCCTTTCTGGAATTGTTTTCCATTTCAGTTGTTTGCAGACAGCACTTACACACTTATGAATTATCTTCTGAGCATACAGAATAAAAGTATTTAAAATATTAATATTTAAGAACATTGTATGGAATGAAATCTGACCCATTCTGTAGTTTGCTGTGAAATCCTTTGCTGTAAATAACCTAGGGATATGAATGTTCTAGGGAGGGTAGAAAGGTTTTGCATAGTAATTTGGAGGTTTTCAAAGAAAGGAGATTCTCTTCTCCCATTAGACATCTAATTCTCTTTGTTGCCATTGCCTTGAAAATCCCAAACAAAATGAATTCTGTGAACCTAAGGAATCAATTTTTATTTTTTTAATTAACCACTCCTAAATTGTTGCTGAATAACATCAAACATTTATTATACAGTTAATAAGCATTGATAGAAGTAATCTACATCTTTCTGTTCTGGTACCATCTATATTTTTCGTTCTTGTTTATTCGAGTTAAGAGGGTTGTTGTCTTTGTTTTGATGTGTGACATGGGTTTCACTGAGCTGGGCCCCATTCTAAATTGCATCTGAATAAATCTTTATCTCAATTCTTAAGTTAGAGTTTAATGAAACAATAATTTTTTATTTAAAACCAAATGAGAGCGTACTCCTCTTCTGAATATTTCAATTATTGTACCATTGTTCACCAACAGATAAACTCATTTTGTACCTGAATTACGTTGACTTGTCTAAATAAGTGCATTTCTGTAAATAATACTCTGTATCTTGAATAATCATGTTGTCTTTCAGTAGTATTATCTGCATAATTTGTAATTGTATTCTCAGTATGGGTGAATGCCACAAATAAATATATGTAGTAAATATGTTTTGGTTTATTATTACGTTGGTGCAGCAGTAACAATGCTACCCCATTTTGCTGAGTTCATTTGTTGTGCATCAGATCTGAGCATTTTAGAAGCGGGGAGGTTCCCTCCATGAGAAAAGGCAACCACTCCGTTGCTATACATGAGGTTTTAGAGCACGGTTTCTTTAGATTTGCCTGGTTTATTTTCAATATTGTTACAGTATTGAAGTTGCTGTCTGGCTGTCTCTCTTATCTGAGATTTCAGGTATTGAACATGTGATCTAGAGGCCTTTCAAAATTTAAGGTTAGCTATGAGGAGGTACAAAACATAACCAAGAAAACCAAGCTTGAGCCTTAAGTAGCCTTCCTTATTTCACTGTATTCATAAGCATACGTACAGGAGCTGCAATTCAAAATTTTGAAAAACTGTATGTTTCAAATTAAGATATGTCCCTTTTTAAACCAAAAAGAAATCCAAAGTGCCATTTGAGCTTTGCTGTGTAATGACTGCTGCTCTTTGAAATAAGGACATGATAAACGTCTGAGTAGAAGGGGTTTGTTCTGTATATACCTCTGTTATTGAGAAAGGTCAGCTGTACCTTTCACTAATGTCTCCACTAATGTCTTCCTTTTCCAAGGTTGATTCTAAAGAATGAATTTACCTCCTGTACCCTGGATTTCAATAAGTACAATCTGTCTTTCTTGCAGGAACAGAAAGACGACTTCAACTTACTTTGTCTTGAGACTGTTGTCATAGGGAGTTTCACTATTTCAGCAGAATGACATAGATCACAGATTGTCTTTAGGTAAATAAGATTTCATTATTATTGTAGTGGTGTCTCGATATCTCAATCCAGGGATTCACTTTTGTGCCAGGCAACACAAAATTCAGCTGAAGGACTTGAACATGATTGAGATAACAGGCGCATCACACTACCCTGCAAGGGCAGGTTCAGAATTATCTTCTCTTCACCAGAAATTAATTTCACAAGGTTAATTAAGAGATTAGACACGTTTCAAATCCAAGACAGATTGTTGTCTCAAGCTGTTCTTAGACTAATGAGCCGAAATGGAATAAGGAATTGAGAGAGAAAACAATCATGGAGGTATGAAGTGATTTTTTTTCCCAGTGACATGAAACAACTTGGTGGACAAGATAGTGCAAAGTAAACTGGAAGGTAAAAAGGATGCACATGGGCTACTCTGCAGTGGGCTGTCATGCTCACATTTGTTCCATGGCAAGATCACACCCATCTTACAGTAACTTGTTCATGTACCATATCTCTATCTTCAAGGGCTCTGTTTTAACTCATATTGGTAATTTGCTTTGTAGAAGGGGATGATCTGTTGGGTGATTGCCGTGGGTAGGTATTGCTTCTGGTATTTAATTTTATAAAACAGGTATTTCATTACAGGACGTGATCTGGCACTGTGAGGTGTGTCATCAGGAAAAGCTCCTGTAAGAGAAAGAACATGGTTTCTCTTTGAAACAGATCTAGGTAGTTTCTGGGTCTGCAGCTGACTGGGAGTTTGATTTTACCATGAGTTGACTAATTTCTGTGTTTTTAATAACTTAAGTAAGTAAAAATTATCAACTCCGACTAGTTAGCTGGGTGGCTCTTTTTCTAGTCAAATATGTTTGGTCATAATTACTTAGAAAAATGCAAGTTAAGTAATTAATTAAGAAGGACAATTTGCAAGTGAAAGCTTCCCTGAATAAAAAAAAAGGGTAATATTGTCTGTTGTCATATTCAGAATTTTCAAAAGTCTAGCATATATTTAAATATTACCCAAAGTTGATTTCTAACAGAACTGATTGCTTTCTCAGCTGGCACACAAATTAACTTGTTTCTGAAGTTGTTCCTGCTTCTGAAGACAGATCTTTGTTAAATTCATATTTGAATTGATGGTTAAAATAAGTCTTCAAGTTGTGAGAATTAGGTCAGAATGCTTTTCCTTCATTCAGTGTTCTTTTTTTGCATTTCAGCATTCATCCTTGTAGATTGATTACTTGCAATACACTTTGCAAAATTTCCTCAGTGATCCAAAATGTTACAAAAAACGTTATTGCCAGCTGTTCCTACATTTCTCATCCGTGGTGTTGGGGCTTTCTGGAAGAATTCAAATGTCGTTGCAAAGTTTCATAGCCTGCATTCTCTGTGAACTCTAACTGCTGAAATACTGCTGAGTCATGAATCTCAGGTCTGTGTTAATATTATGAAATGAATTTCTGGTAGCAGCAGAGAGAATTCTGTTCCTGCACTTGCAGGGTAGTGTGATGCACCTGTTATCTTAATCATATTTAAGTACTTCAGCTGAATTTTGTGTTGCCTCTTTTGTGTAAGAGCATTTGTTCTCTTACAAATGCTTCAAAGGGAGAGCGCCTTTAAAACATACAGTATTAGGAAACAAATGCAACTAATTGGTAGTTCTTTGCTATTTCTGGCAGGAAAGTGAAGTATTCCCAGGGTCACACTATCAGAGAAATCTGAGATGAATCACATCTATCAGTCACACTGTCAGAGAAATCTGTTCTGCTGACAGTGATCTGGTGTGTCTGTGCTCTTACACAAAGCAGAATGAACGCTCTGATGTTGCAGCTGAAGCAGTCTGCGTGTGCAGGACCCTGAGAAATGCGTCTCTGCTGTAGGCATTTATGGTTTGTAAATCGTTGTAACTAAGCATTGAGCAACCAACATTTCCTAATGACTGTGATGAGACAAAACTGTTGTTCTTCTTTAATGCCAAGGGAATGGGGAATCTACTGGAATTGCCATAACTAAAAAGAAACATTGAAATTTTCTTCTGAAATCAAAGTGTGAACAAGTCACAACCATGGCTTCAAGTGATACATTCTTTCCATTTGTGATTTTAAACTACCTTCTGGGTAAGGAAAAAAAGGAGGAGACGTTTGGAACAGAATTTGTTGTGTGCTATGAATGGTTTGCAGAAAATAGGGGGGAAATGAATGCAGTGAGCCAAGACAGCAGCATGGCAGGCAGAGCAGTGTGATCCCTTCATGAATCACTGCCAATCGAAGGCCAATCCCAGGGCTTGTAAGAAGTGCAAGGAGTGACCAGTAATAGCTTCCTAGGAGGAGAAGGATTTCACTGGCTTGTGATTACACCATCTCACAGGGGTGGCCATGCAGTCCTGCAACCTGAGCTGGCCCTTCTTGACTTTCAGTGTCTAGAGTGCTGCTATTTCAGACAACTGCGTGTTTGAATGTGTACCTACATTAACAGCTGCTCATGGGGAAGTTGGACTGGTTCCTCTTGCACAAGAATCCTGCTGCACATAGGTTAGCAAAAGAAGTTTTACCAAATGTGAACAGAAGCTCTTTGTAAAACATTAAATATTTCTGGTCTATTAAGTTATGTTTATCTAAATATCAGAAGGCAGGAATCCAGAGGAAGGATGAGGTATATGCAATAATATCTCACTTTCCTTTGCCGAAAAGAACAGATAACATTCTCTTAATGCAAAGCAAAAGAAAATCTTAGTAAATTTGTTTTGCACTGTAGCATATGAATTCCTTAATGAGACAATTTCCTTAGTATGAGGGCTTTTTCAAATAATGTACTTTCTGGCAGGTAAGTTTTCTAAAATAAAGGCTGACATAGGCTTGCAGTGGTGTGAAGGTTGTAATGTTTAAAGGTTACGCTGTCTTAATGAAGTGTGCGTACTGAAACAAAACTAGTTAATGGAGTGGATTTTAGCTACGACATAAGTACTGAAATGCCATATGCTCATCCTCATATTGTTGTCTCATTGCAGGCTGAACATCTGGCTTGGTTTGTTTTGGTGCAGATATTTTCAGACAAAAATGAAGTATGTAGATACCAGTACGTTTAAGCTGGCAAGCACAGTTTCTATAGCGGACATGAAGAATAATGGAGTATCCCACTGAAAGTCATGGCAGCTTGTATGTAAACTGTGCAATCCTGCCAGACATTTCCCTTACAGAACTGTTGGTTTTCCCATTTATGGTACCTCGTGTCAGTCAACGAACAGCAGTGGTGAACATGGGGCTTGAACTGAAGGCTCTTCTCAAAAATTTTGATTATAACAGAAGGCAAAGCATTATTCTTAGTTTCAAAGTTCAAGAACCTTTTTTTTAATCTTACGTTTATCAGAATTACAGCCTGCAAATGTGCACAGATAATGAACATTTGTGTGTCCTTACTCTATATGCTCCTATGCTAAAAGGAGGTTTAGGAATAGCAAAGGCCTCCAATGAGATCAGTTTGAAATAAGTCTGATTTAAGGAATTCTGGTGTTTGTCATTTGTCATCAGATTGGTATTTATATACCTCCAGCTCTGGTTTTAGTTGTTGCACTGATTTACTGACATATTTTCTTGGTCTCAGTGATACAGTTTGGAAAGGGTAGATCACATTATGTACCTCACAGAGGTGTGCATCCCCCACTGAGCACCGTGACTTTGATAGTAAATGAATTTTTCAATTTCAAAATGTTGTCAATTCTCTCTTGGCAGTCTGTTTTGCAAAGTGAGAAACTCCTTTGCTAGCATGGTACAGTTTGTTTAAAGACTTGGTCATTTTGTTCCATTTTTCATGAGAAATGCAACAATGGTTAGAGGAACTGTTGGCCTTGGCTTAATTTACTCCTCCAGAAAGCTTCTGGAAATGGAGCAAACACTTGGAGGATTAAAAGATGGTCTGGCAATAAAGCTGTAAAGGTGTCTATTCCCTGCATTTTCAGGCTTTCCAGGACCCTGGGGATTTTGCATTGGGCACTCAGTGTCACTCTAACTGAAGGACAATGGTTTTGTAGAAACTTTAGGCCATTATGTATGTTCCGAAATTCAAACAGTTTTGAAAGCTCGTGTCTTCCTCCAAGAAACAAGCTATGCTCCAAAAGAGCAATTGGGAATACTTTATGTGTATTTTTAAGCTAAGAAAGCAATCTGAATTGCAAGTCACTTTTTAAATCATAACTACCATAAGGGTACAAGGCACAGACTTCACTTCCTACTGGCACCTGCTACTTTATTCCCAACATGCTTCCCTGTCCCTGCCCTGGCACTAGTGCTAGCAGGCATCTGACCCCAAGGACCTGAACTGGGAAGCTGTGTCAGGTAGCCCTACCAGAAATTCACTCTCACTACCTTCTTTCTAAATCTTCTCCTCATTTTTTCATGTCCTGCCCTCCACCCCGTACCTCTATTATGCTTCACCTAGGCATGAGATTTACCCCATTGCATATGCACTGAGGATTTTGTTCATTAAACATGTTTCCTCCCTGTAACTTTTTTCAACTTTTTCATCTTTGTTGCTTACAGAACACTATCCCCATCCTGTTTGAGCCATTCTCCTCTCCCAGGTGTCTTTATTTTCTTAGCCTAGTCTGGGCTAAAAGCCCTTTATGTGATGGAAGACACCATATTTTGAAGAGAGGGTTATCAGTGGCTCCAGTTCACTAGTTCACTGCTATCAGTAGTAGTCATCTTTTTAATTTAGACTTTCCTGTAATAAAGATACAAGAAGCTAAATTTGTTGTGTGAACCTTACCTTCAGTTTTACTTCCTTTCTCTAATGCTGTAGTTGATTCTTTCAGTACTTTCAGTAGATCAAACTAAGTCGTGTATGGATTACTTCAGCTTTCAGTAGAAAATGTCCAAAATCTAAAGCTGAACGTGGTTTAGTTCAGAGTGGATATGAGAAGTCTGTGCAGCACTTGAGAGACTGGATATTGGGACTGGGTGGAGACCACTCCATGGAACAGGGTGTTGTAGCCTCTGGACATTTGTAGTGTACAGCAGCAGCAGATCACAAGAACAGCGTACAGGGATGGCCCAGCTTTACCACCCTTCTTCAACCCCCGACAGCTCCACAGTAGACTTGCCCAGGGCATATGGAGGATGCTGAAAAAGCCTCTAGAGTGGACACACACCACTGCAAATACTCCTGCTGCAAGACTTTTGACATAGGACACTGTTGAGGCCAGAACAACATTAAGAGATGAGACCAGTGAGGTTCCCAGTTACCGCCCAGTGCCAGTGAGCTGACAGAACCAGCTGCACACCTACCATGGTTTGTGAACATACCACGGCTTTTTTGGCACAGATGAGATAAGGATGTAACCCAGTGCAATGGTGGGGAGAAAGGAAATGGAGTCATTGCTGTGTAGTCTGCTCTCTCTGTATGGCCAGTTAGCAAGCAGTTTGGAGGCCACAAAGCATATCTGAGAGCCACTGGTGCACAGGACAGATCGTATTTTCTTCATAAAAAATATTTCATGCCAGTAACTTCCCCTGGTTTGGGGTTTTTGGGGTTTTTCTGTAGATAAGTATTAGGATCTGTGTTTCAGTGTGACCTTTTCATGTATGAAGGAAGAATGATGAAAAGCAGTGGATCAAAAAGAGTAAGGAAAAAGATTCAGAGAAAGATTAGCAACTTCCTTAGAAACTGCAGATGTTTCTGAGGAAAAGTGGGCAGACACAGACATGCTCCTGGCAAAAAGAGAAGAGTTTGGGGAAAATCTTTTCATTTTCATGCTTCCAGTTACAGATATCTAAGTGTAATTTTACCAGAGCTCTCAAAGTAAGCAAAACATTCCTAGTTTTGTAACAAGAAACATAAGCAGAATTGGAATTTTTCCTTTTGACTAAAACTAATAAGATTCTTGTTGTGAATTTTATTTGTAACATCATTTAAGATGTTTTTGTATACTGGGACTCAGAAGGCTATGTCTCTGAAACAGTAATGCATAGTAGAAGTAGTATCTGGTTCTGACTTAACTACGTGCAGAGTAAGTTTAGAATGTCAGGTTCTAAATTAAGTCATTCTAAATTAAGTCTAAATCACATATCAGAATATGTGATTTCCCCATCTATTTTTTACATGTGAGTATAGGATCAGGAGCTCTTTCAACTGCTTGACTTTAACCAAAGCCAAGTTCAAACAGGGCCATTCAATTCTTTAATCTCTACTTTCTGAGGAGTTTTTGTTGATACTTTGTCACTTGACCCTCAGTCCCTGCCTCTCTTTCAGTCCATGAGAAGGATTATTGTGGGTACTTAAATTTTAATCTGCCAGCAATAGGTTGGGATTTGTCCCATGTCATACGGTGCATAAGCATAAATGTGATGCAGTCAGAAAAGGGTACATGGAGCAGGCAGTTTGCAGCTTGACAAGTCCTGCCTGGTTATTCAGGGACTAGGTCAGGTTGGGCCCTTCCCTTTAGTTTACCTATAAAAGGAAATAAACCTTTTATGGGTGGAGACTCTTAATGGAATGGAAATGAATTCTTTATTACTGCTCCAGAGTCAGATTCCAGATGGTCTGGTTATAGTATTGTCACATAATCAGCACTTCCTTTCGCACTTATCTTGGTTAATGTCTGACAAAAAGTATTTAAAATTGCAGGGTCAGTTCCATTTGATTTGCTTAGTTTTTTGAAAATACTTCATCTTTAAGAGGAGTAAATTAAAATTTAAAATGTTAACTTGCTTAAATCAGGTTTGTTTTTTATAAATGTTCCAGTATGTACAGATAGGTCCAGCTCTGATGAGACTTACATAATTTAGAGCAGTAGCACAGAAATAGTCTTCAAGGAGCTTAAATAACAGTATCACTGCTGGTTTCGTACAGTCTCATGGCTGCCAAGATCTGTGTGGAAGGGAACAGTTCTTGCTTCTCTGAACTTTAAAGCTACTTTGGGATAAATCTCCATAAACTTCATTTGAAATCTCAGACACGTAATTAGATTTTCTTTGTATTGGATATCTCATAACATAAAGCTGTTGTGTCTACTTTCAGTTTTGTTAAAAATGCTGTCAGAACAATTTTCCTAGTGTTATTCTAGTGCTCCTGTTCCTGGCTAATGCACTGGTGAGGTATGACAATCTAAACAGAAGTTGACTCCTGTTTTTTGAATAGCAGAAAACGTTTATTTTTTAGAATTAATGCTTACTTTTTCTGTAGCTTTTGTTCCTTTTGATTCCTCTTGTCCTTTAAGAGTTTGTTGGAAATATGCATTCCACAGTTAGTCAGCATGACCTGCTGGACTAAGCAAAAGGCAGATTTGGGAGTTATAAATCCAAGGACGTACTAGCTGTGTGGCCTTAAAAAACTTACTTAACCTCTGCTTCCCTCCCAGTAAAATCAGTATAACTCACCAATCTTTGAGTGATGTTGTCATTAATATGCATAAAAGGCCTTTAAAATTAACTATTGGTACTGATAGCCTGTAGGGTTTTTTACTCAAAGTAATTGAATTCACTTTACCTTCATGAAAAAGGAATAGACATTCCTTGATATGTCAATTAATAATCACGTTGTTAACTGTTATTGCTTTAGGACTTCTAGGCATGCATGAATTGCAGACAATAGCTCTGATCTTACATAACCATTCTCCAGGTGAGACTCCTGCACCAATGTGTGAAGTCTCATTCATTTCAGTGGCTGTGGGCAAAGCGAGTTGTGTCCAGAGATGCTTTACATCCAGAATCATGACCAAGTATGGAAGACCTGCCTGTTTCCGGCTAGGCATAATGGAAATGGAAGCAGACTAAAACAGAGAAACTGACCCAGGTGTTTGCCATTTCCCAAAGTTTTTAAGAAACCCATTTCCTATGTCACTGCCTCTGGCTGAGGTTCAGTGTAGGCAGAGTAGGAAGGATTGTGAACAAGGCATTTCCCTTTCTTCTTTCTGGTGGATGTTGGGACTCTCACATTTCCCTCTTGAGCAGGAGATCAATTTTCGTTCTGGAAACAAGTTTGGCAGTAGGACGATGTATGAGCTATGGAATTAGAGCTTTGGAAGGCCTTCAGTGACATTTCTCCATTCTTAGCACATCATTTAATGACAGCACTTGATGGCCAGGCCCTAAATCTAGCACCCAGTCTCAGAAGTCAGGCCAGACATCGCATGTTTGTGTTCAGGGAGCTGGGGGAGTGCTCTCCAGCTGTGTCTTGGACTAGCTGTGGAACTACTTTGCTCAGATTTCTCCAGTTCCACAGTTGCACTAACTTTCACAGGGTGAAGATGAGTTTTTTTAAAGGAGCTTTCTAATTTCCCATAGCATTTCCAAGTCTCATCTGTTTTGCTCACTGAGTTGCTGGTCCAGGCACGCACACAGGATCATATCTTAAAGGTCTTATTCAGCTCCTGTACAGCCCTTGCCAGCTCTTGGTCCTGTGCTGTAGAGGTCAGGGGCAAAACTCCTCACAGTATTAGAGGAGGCAAGTCGTCTGTTCTCAGTGTGACAGGGGCTCAACTTGTCTTCTAGTATGTAGAAGGAAGAAGTTTGGGAAATCTGAAGGGGAAAAAAAGAAGTAAAAGCATTCAAGAATCCACTGAGAGGCAGGAAGGAGGAGTAGTAAAGGGAAGTCAGGGTGCTGATAGCAGACTGTATGAGGCTTTATTTTGACAGCAGAACTCAATTGCTTTCATCACCACTGTGCAGTGTTGGATAGCGGGGAAAAAACCACTAGTGTTCAGGCTGCTGCATTGTAAAAAGCTGCCTAGAAATGTCACCCTAATTTTGGAGGGGCTCTTGATGCAACATAGCTAAATTGTGTCAGAGACACCTGTCTGGTATGGAAACAGCCAGACTAAAAGGCATTCTTAGGGCTACAAGAGGGATAAGTTACGCAGTGTTAGAGTTCCTGTGTAAGCTGTGTTCTTTCTATTTTCTGTTGTGTTGTGATTTATAAAATGTCCTTTACCACATATTTTATTGCACTAGGCTGAGGCAAGGTCAAGTGTGAACCTCTCTCAGTAGATGTTCATGTCTAAGCCTGCGTTGGCCACACTGACCACTAAGAGATCTGTCACTTACATTGATTGTTAAATTTAAACAGAGTAGTAATTCTGATTCTCCCTCTGCAATCAAAGGTCCTGCATTCCTTTAGAGTAGTTGAAGCCTTTGCATTCCCTTACTTGACTGCTTGCTCATCTCTCATGAGAATAAACACAGTTTAAGGGAATTTCCCAAGTGGAAACTCCCCGTTCTTTATGAGAACACTGGGTGCAGCATTAGCTGTGTGCAACAGCCACTTCACTTTACTTTTGGTCCAGTTTCATTTGCACTAGCTGCATTATCTTTCTTGGGTGGGGGGAAGGAGGGGAAAGGTGAGAAAGGTTATTTACTCACCCCTTATTAGTTGTCCAGTTCCAATCTCACTTTCCACGCTTCAGAGTAAATTCAGAGTAAATTCACTGAAGCAATTCTATTACTCCAGCTTTCAACTGTGGAATTGCCCATCTTATTGTCTTGAGGTTCATTGTACATAGAGATATCCAGTAGAGATTGACAAAATTGTCTAATAAACCAAAATGTCTCTTTCCAGCTGTGTGAATTGCAGGCAACTCTCCAACCATTCAAAGCCCGGAAAAGTTTTTTTGGATATGGGCAGCTCATCCGTTCATCAGAGATACTGCCATGCCTCAGCAGGGCAGCTGACTTAGGACGAGTAGCTTATGCAACAGACTTTGTCTTAGCAGTTCAGTGAATGTAAATATCTAATTATAATTTATGATAGAAACTCAAAAGGGTGGGAATACCGATTGACAGTTACTCTGGGAATGGGGAAAGAGATGGGTAAGACGAGTTACATTGCTTAAATGCTTTGACTGACAGATTCCAAGCATCATTAAAACCCTGTGCAAATTGTAGATTCCTCTTTTAAAGACAAGATTAACTACTTTCTATTGCCAAATACTCTTCAAGGAGTTGCTACAACTTATAAACGAACAAATTTCTTTGCTATTACAAATCACCAGCTCAGGCAGATTTTAGTCTGTATGTCCCCTCATCATGCTTCTGCACTATCCAGGTTGAAGACACACTCCTTTTATTCTGCCAAAACTGGGGTGCTGTTTTATTGGGGTTTTTTAATGAACTAGCTCTAAGATGCTTGCCTGCTATTGTGAATCTACATTACAGAGTCAATCCTTTGGTTGAACTGTACTGAGGAGCAGGCTGAGGCTTTCTGAAAGTTCGCTCACTTTAGGTCCATCCTACTCTCTGTGACACCAAAATAACCTTAAAGTTTAGAAGGTGTATTTTTACATCCAAGTTATCTTAGGCATCTCCTAGGCAATATTAAGATAAATAGCTATAATAAGTGCAAAGTGCAAGCCTCTAGCCTGTTCTCTCAGTCCCTGCCAATGCAACAATGCTTCTATCCGTAAAAACTGCTTGTAAAACCAAGAGGTGCAATTCTTAATGCATGGAACTTGACTGCTCAGTATTAAGTAGTGAATCTAGCTAAATTAAATTCTGATTAAAATGCTTAGGCTCGGCTTGCATCATCTTTAAACTCCGAATGCATTTTCTTTGGGTAGTGGGAAAAATAATAATAAAGAAAGATAACTTGGAGTTTTAATACTGAGGGGCTTTGAAGACCAAGTCCTGAAAGCAGGAAAATTATTCTGAATAGCATATTGGAAAGCAAATGAAGGTAACAGCCAGCTCTCCATAGGAAAGGGAGAGTTGGTTAGACATTTCAGCCAAGCAGAAAACAGAAAGTCAAAATGAACTAGACTAGATATTGTTCATTTCATTTTCATCTCTAATACTGTCCAGTCATCAGGTAATGGCCTTGCTATGAGCATAGTCCTCACAGAGCAAGAAGATGATAAGCCATGGCTCTCTTGGGTCTCTGCATCTCAATGTATGCTGAAAATTCAATGACAAAAAGAAGAATCTATTTTCCTTCCTAAGATACATCCATTTGAACTTACAGCAAAACCAAATTTTACAAAGCTTTCATTCTACATGACTAGCCACATCCCCATCATTTTTCAGTGCGTTCCAGTAACACCATAAGCACTGTGCCCAACATGTGTTGGGGGTGGGGTTTGTTCTCTCACTTGTGTCCGTGCTGTCCAATTGAACTTTTCAACAAAAAAGCATCAGTTTCTAGTTCTGCTTCCTACTATTTTTGGTCAAACTTCCCTTCCTTAGATAATGCCCATCTTCATCCAGATAGCCAAAACAACATAGCAGCCTACTGAGTAGCTTCAGCAGTTGCAGTTGCTGTGTGGAAAGATAGAGATTTTTTCCTCAAAATAGCTCGTTTGTGAACTTGTGTTATTTCCTTTTCCTGCCTTCCAAGACCTTTAATAGTTCCCTAATTTTGGTTGTTGGAAAGCTGTCACTAAGCTCGTTGCCTAAGCAGAAGCAAACCAGAGATTTGAGTATGCATGACTATCTCACAACCAGTGCCTGCTGTAAGCACACAGTTCTGGGATGGCTTTTTGGATGGTGAGACTTGGTCCTGATAGGCCATGATAATGGTTGAGTTGCATCCACTCCACTGTGTTGACCCATGCAGCAAGTGAGCTTTTAATCATAGAATCAAAGGGGTTGGAAAGGACCTCTGAGGTCATCAAGTCCAACCCTTGATCCACTACCACCACAGTTACTAGACTATAGCACTAAGTGCCACATCCAGTCTCTTCTTAAATACCTTCAGGGATGGAGAACCCATCACCTCCCTGGGCAGCCCATTCCAGTGCCGAATTACCCTCTCTGTAAAGAATTCCTTCCTAATATCCAATCTAAACCTACCCTGGCAGAGCTTGAGACCGTGCCCTCTTGTCCTACTGTTGGTTGCCTGGGAGAAGAGACCGACCCCCATCTGGCTACAACCTCCTTTCAGGGAGTTGTAGAGAGTGATGAAGTCACCCCTGAGCCTTCTCTTCTCCAGGCTAAACAACCCCAGCTCCCTCAGCCTCTCCTTGTAGGGCTTGTGTTCAAGTCCCTTCACCAGCCTTGTTGCTCTTCTCTGGACCTGCTCCAGCACCTCAATGTCCTTCCTGAACTGAGGGGCCCAGAACTGGACACAGTACTCCAGGTGTGGCCTCACCAGTGCTGAGTACAGAGGAAGAATCACTTCCCTGCTCCTGTTGGCCACACTGTTCCTGATACAGGCCAGGATGCCATTGGCCTTCTTGGCCACTTGGGCACACTGCTGGCTCATGTTCAGCTTCCTGCCGATCTAGACTCCACATGGAACTGTGAGTGATTACTCACAGTTATTACTGTATCATCTTTTAACAACAGGATTTCAAAGCATACTATCCCCATATCTCCGCTGGCGAATCAGAACTCAAATCAGTCCAGCAGTTTAATTACCTGGGAAGCATCCTCTCCTTGGACGGAATGATCTACAAAGAAATTGACAACAGGCTGGCAAAGGCCTACAGTGCTTTTGGTAGACTCCACAAAAGAGTTTGG
>VYXB01005997.1:52426-95390 GCA_013397135.1 Pachyramphus minor
GGGAGGCCTGGAGACAAACCATCTATAATGCTGCTGCCTCCTTTGAGAACTCACACAGGATTGCTCTTGAGGAGAAAAGACAACGCAGAAAGAATCGCGTCCAGTCAATACCGCCTGGGGAATATTTCTGTTGTGCCTTTTGCAACTGGACTTGTCTATCGCGCATTGGCCTTTTCAGCCATCAGTGAGCCTGTAGCAAGCGTGGGTAGAGCCCTTCAAAATCTTCATTTCCGAAGCCAAGCCATGATGATAATTAGGAAAATAAACAAACAAATACCACCACCCAAAAAAACCAACCAAACAAAAACCACTAAAGCTACCCCCCCCCCCAATATTTAAAAGCTTTTAAGCCCCAAATCAACATCTCCCATTTGGTATAAATATAAATAAAAGTTTATAAACAAAACCTGTTAATTTGCAAAGTCAAGCACTCAGAAAGTGTAATAAATATATTTCTGTCCAAATTTATTTTGATGGGGATTTTTTCACACAGGGGTTGCAGCTCTCAAACATCTTACAAACACCCAAAATTTTCCCTATGTCTCTGTAAAGTGGTCAGATATGGACTGGTGAAGTGGCAATACAGTGGATGGAAAATTGTCTGGACTGCCTGATTCAAAAGGTTGGAATCAGCACTACAAAATCCATCTGGTGGCAGTATCCCCTTGGGACCAGTACTGGAGCCAACACTGTTTAGTGTGTGTATTAACAACTAGAATTTGTGGATAATACCAAATTGCAGGGATGTGGTTGATATGCTGGAGGGTAGGGCTGCTTTTCATAGGGACCCTGACAGTGGGAGGAATGGACTGACAGGATCTTCATGACAATCAGCAGAGGCAAATCCCAAGTCCCGCACATGGGATGGAACAGCCTTATGCAACATCTCAGTCTGGCCAATTGTCTAAGAAGCAACTTTATAGAAAAGGACCTGGGTTCCTTGGTGTGCCTCTGCATGCACACTGCATGTGTGGCAGTAATATGCTACTGTGGCAAAGACCAACCCTGTGTTGGGCTGTGCTAGCAATAGTATAGCCAGCAGGTCAAGAGCAGTCATTCCTCTCTGGTGTTCTGCACTTGTGAAACCCCAGCTGGAGTACTATGTTCATTCTGGGGTTCCACAGTTGAACATTCACTGACAAACTGGAGCAGGACCAGTAGAGGGTCACCCAGATGGTGATGTTTGAAAAGAGGCAGCCAGAGTGTGTGTGCCCCTGGGCACTAGTGCAATAGAGTAATACTGATTCCCAGCCATCCAGATGTGGGCACAGTCATACTTGAAGATGATGGTGATAGCAAAATGAGAACCAGGAGGAAGTTATTTTTATGCTGCTGGTAATTACAGGGCATTTGGGGAGAGCATGTGGAGCAGCGAAAGCCATACTGCCATGCTATGTGTTAGCTATCAGTGTTATACTTTGTCGTCTTGAATGTTATCTAGACTGTTTATGCAGTTCACAAATTGCTTGGTGAATACAGGGAAGGTTATGCTTCATGGATCTGATGGACAAAAATTGACCATCCTGACTTGTAGCTGGCTAGCACTTGGGTGAGGCCCAAGGATGCTTAAAGCTTCCCTTGGGTGTCACAGGCATATTTGGGAGTTCCAAGGAACCTAAGAGAACCTGGGTCCTCACAGCCACCCTGGGAACCCTAGGGAGTCTTTTGTTACAATATGTTTGCTGGCTTGATTCTAGTTCTGCTCAAACATGGATCCTGGATCCTTGCTTTGATCCCTGGATCCCAATTCCCTTCCTGGTTTTTCATTTCCTGCCCCAGGCATTTGCATTGACCTAGTGCCTCCCCTTGCCCCCCAGGGGGTGTGGAGGGGGAGGATGTCCCCGCTAGACTCCTGAAGAAGATTTTCTCAATAAATGCTTCACCACATCCAAGACAGGATGTATGTCCAGAGAAAAACATCACTTTCGTGAACAGGGCCACTGTGTTCAAATCAGGCAAGGAAAGTTTTTAAATAGCTTTCGCAAAGCCTGTTTACCAAGTCTGTGAGCTCTCAGGCCATGAGAGGGAGCTTTTAAAATGCTCTTCATGTACAGGAAAGCCTTTTGTCTTCAAGAGTTCAATACAGGTCCCTGTCCCAGCCTCACAGTCCTGCTTACCAGCGGGCTCCCACCCTTTACCCTTCTGCTCTCCTCTGCCTGCTGGAAGGGAAGGATGCCAGTAGCAAGCAGTGACGCAGCCAGCCGGGTTTGGAGCAGTTCTTATCTTATGTTTATACACTCAGCCTACAGTGCATGGCTGCAAAAGGGGCCTACCCACATCTGCCTGCTATGGCCGGTGACAGAAAATGTGCTGCCTGACACATTCAGAAGGGTAACTAAGTCAAAGGGGTTTCAGTTTCTTTCCATCATCCTGTTATTTTCATTTTTAATAAATCTTCATGTTTAGAAAGACATTGTGTGTGAGAGGTTATGCACAATTTGTCGGAGCGGGTTGATAGTTGCTAAACTATTAGCCTTAATAAATAGTTTTATATGGTGGTAATAAGACCAGTATTTCTGACAAACATGTGGCACCAGACCTAAGAAGTTTGATCCCTACAGTTGAGCACGTGAGTTTTTTACAGCTTGAAGACAGGGTCAGGTGCCCAGCTGCCATGGAACCTTACATTTCCACAGTCAGCTCTGCCACTGAGGTAATCATCAGGGGCTGATGTTCCACACAGTCATTCTCTCCTGTGGCTTGCTTTCACATCTCTGTTGTCTAGGGGTCTTCACCAGAGAAAAAAATCAATGTGATACAGTCAGGAGCAAGGCAAAGTTCAAGATATTTGAGCTTCTTAATTGTATTTCTGGATTATCCAGTGTTCAGCACTGGAGAAGGTGGTCTTATTAGATGTTTAACTTGTGAAGTTTCAGAATTTCTCATTTGCAAAACAACCCTATCATATTCTTATATATTTTGTACCTTTAAGTAGATATACCTACATAACTATTTGAGGCCCAGATGGATGATTTATTCTTCTCAAGCTTTTGGGTGGAAAATATCTTGAGTTTTTAAATTATACATGATGAATTACAACATTTTGATATGTGGTCTTGTTTTTGGAAGATGAGTTGGAATGCTTTTATCTTTATGTTTGTAATTTTCTTCACTGTGAAATCTCCCTAGAGGAGATCACAGAATCAGAGAATATTCTGAGTTGGAAGGGACTGACAACAATCATCAAGTCCAACTCTTACAGAAATACCCCATACTGGGGTGGAAGCTGCAATCTTGACATTATTAGCACCATGCACCAACCAGCTTTAGGAGGAGCTGCCAGGCTTGTATCCACCACAAGCTGTATCCTCTCTTTAACAGTGTCTTGGAACATTTATCTACAAAGTTATCAAAGCTCAAATATCTGATCAGGTTCAACAAAGACAGTCTGTGCTCAGGGACTCCAGCATCCATCCAATGCAACTTGCTTGTCCTTCCTTTGGATCAATAATGGCTAATAAGGATGAAGGTAGCACATCAAACTCCTTCAGTTACTATTTATGCTTTCTGACAAACTGTTGACTGAAAGAAAGTCAAGAAGAAAAAAATTACAATAAACAATTTTTTAATGCAATCCCTTTCATTTACAAAGCATGTATAGTAGTCTGTTTCTTTTAGAGCAGAAGAAATCAAAAAGCAGTGACAGCATCTTGGAGCTGGGAACAAAGATATTATCTTTCAGCCAAAAGTCTGTACTAGGGTGGGGGATTTTTCCTGCTGTGAATACTTCTATGTTTGTCTGCATTTAGTAGCTAACTTTTTTTCTCTGCTGTGTCTGCATGTCTTTAACATTCACACAAACCACCAGAGATAACAGAGGAGCCACTCTGCCTTTGTTGTGAGAGAAAATCTTTGTTATTTGAGTGATTTGGTTCCAGAAGGGAGCTTAAGCCTTCCTGTAATAATGGGAAGTGGCAATGTTCAGCCCCTAGCATTATGTATCATTGTAATAGCTCTGAAGGTCTAAGGACACAGACAAGGAAAGGACTGTAGGTTTAATTTTTCATGCAACAAATCTATGCACCCCACAACTATACATAAGTCTTTGGGTAATGGAGTTTGTATTATAGGTCTGAGACAGAAGCTGCAATTTGCATGGTGCTGGTTGGGAACAATCACTTTGAGATCAGTTTATTTTTAATGAAATAATTGTAGTAGACTAAGGTAGTGACACCCATGGTTCACAGAGGGTGTTAGCAAGAGGAGAGGTGATATACAGCAACATGTAGGAAGCACCTGAGGACTGAGAGGGATTAGCAGGTGAAGGATGTGTGAAACATCGCAGGATGACAAACGTCTCTGCTGATCGGCTGATTTTTAGAAGCTTGTAGAGGTGAATGCTATTTCCTGTGCTTATTGGTCTTTCTTGAGAGCTGGCAAGTAGAGAATGGGCTAGTTGTTTTATGAAAAATGTTCTCTCATGGGAAGCTGGCTTAAAGTTTGTCTTGGAGAGGTCATCCTGCTGGGCATTGGTCCTGGGCTTGCTTCCTTAGAGACCACTGCACATTACAGCTAGAGTCTTCCTCCCTCAGACTCTGCACTGGGGAAAATAGTAATAAAAAATCCAAAACAGTCACGTGAATTTTCTTATGATTTTAATACTTTTTCCTTGTCATCTTGTCTTCCCTGACAAACTTGTCCTGACATCCCTAAGTCATTTTGAGTATCTCTTCTGACACAGGAGAAAACACACAACCAGTTCCCTTCATATTAGTTCAGCTGTGAGAGGACATGCATGTGGTTATGGAGGGTGTGGTGCATGCATATGATTATTAAAACTCAGATAACTCAGGGAAACCAATTACAATTTTTAACTGTTGTTGCAATCTCTTCTGTGGAAGAGAAGTTTTCACATGAATATTTCTTGCATTAGAGGTGAAATCAGATCCCCATCCCGCACTTGCTGTGTTTGGAGTGTTGCCAAAAAGCTCTTTTAAAAAGGCATTCCTACTGGAATATGTCATGGACTATTCTTGCTCCCAGCTCAAATGGGGAACTGGAATGCAGACCTCCCAGTCACACACAAGAATGGTGGCATTCGGGAGGCTCACGTTGCAATCTAGAGAAAATAAGCATCAGGGCAGAGGCAATACCACATGAAAATGACAGGGAGAAATAAGCAGCCCTACAAACCTGCATTTAACACTGGCCAGAGCTTAAGTCAGTGTAACAATTAGCTGGGATTTACACATACATACTTCTACTGAAATGTTGGTTTATTGCTTTTAAAGGCAGCATCTCCACGGCAGAATGAGCTGCCTAAAGAGTACAGTGAAAAGCAAGAGGACAAGGAAACAACTGAAAGAAGTGAGAAGCAGATCATGGAAAACTCTTTAAGGCAGAGCACTAGATGCAGAGTCTTCTTCATTAATCTTCTGTTTAGCCTATTTTCCTTAGAAAGGACTACCCTACTGTAAGGAGAAAGAAGTGTAAATATGTATATTCTGAGCTGGAGGCAATTCCATTTTGGGTTCTTTGTTTCCCAGGTTTATTTTAAACCAGCAGACCCACCTCTCCCATACTTCCTTTGGTGTCACATCAGATTAAACCTGGAATATCTTTTAGAGATCACGTGAAAATGGTTCTATTTTTGCCAGGTAACTGCCATGAATATCAATATGCCAAATAGAACAAACTGTGACAATAAAAATGTTGATCTCTTTGGCTGCTGAAAGAGTGACATTAAGTGAATCTCACTGATATTTAACTTGCAAACTGAATTGCACCTACTGAAGGAGGGGGAAAACAGCAATGCTTGTGTTGATGAGAAAGTCTGCATTTGAAAACACTCCTTATTAATGATTCAAAACATACAATTCATAGGAGATGTAAACAAGTTCAGTATTCTGCACACTAATCCATAACCATTATCATATGTAGAGAACAAGAAGTTACTCATGAACAGATGTTCCCTCTGCCAAATCCATTCATTTAATGCACATTTTGCTTTCCAAGTCCTAGTTAGCAACTTTCTGTGGTGGGTGGATTACACGAAGGGATGGAAAGGCAGGAATTAGTTTGCCTGCAAAGGAGCAATGTCTTCATCACTGTTCTGGAGTCTTTTCTATCTTGCCTTGCAGTGGAAGAGTTGTTCGTCTTGGACTTGTTCTCACTGCACTGGAGGGCAATCAGCTTTATGTTTCCAGGCACTGTGAGGCACCAGGAGATGCCAAACTTGTTCTGTTACCAGAGAGCTGCGTCACTAAATGTGCTCTCTGCTCTGACTGGGAATGAAGCCCAGCATTCACACATGCTTATGCCCAGAGAAGACAATTATCTTGCCATAAGTTATAGGTAAGTTTTCAGGAAAAGGTATGCCAAAAGCAAAGGGTGGAGGAAGAATTACTGCTCAAAGCATAACTCATTTCTAAGTGACTTCATGTTTCTCAGTTCAACCAGGTGTTGAGTACTTTTAAGTACAGACATCCCTTTCAGGGATGTCAGGCAGATCCCGTTTTTCAGGGCAACCTGTTCCCCTGGTTAAGTACTGTGGTGAAATTTTTT
Organism: Pachyramphus minor; assembly: GCA_013397135.1. NCBI lineage: Eukaryota > Metazoa > Chordata > Aves > Passeriformes > Tyrannidae > Pachyramphus > Pachyramphus minor. The sequence continues at coordinate 58,931 of VYXB01005997.1, forward strand.
TCACATATCCAGCTGGAATTTCTCTGCTTTTTCTATGCATATCTAACTCAGTCTTTGCTGTAACTCGTTATAAGGAAGATGTATGCAGCACAAAGACCTCCCTTGGCCTTTTCTTCTCCAGGTTAAACATATCCAGTTTTCTCAGTCCCTCCTGCTGCAGTGAGTGCTGCAGCACTGTGACCATCTTGGTGACCCTCTATTGGACTCTCTCCAATTTGTCAATGTTTTACTAGGAGCCCCAAACTGGACACAATAGTCCAAATGCAGTCTCGTGAGTACTAAACAGAGGGGATCCTTACATGGATACTTTCAAGGAAAAGGACCGTCATGAATTAAAAACCTGGCCAGGCTCTGCTGCACTCCCTCAGAATTCCATCATTGCAGTTACATAAGGGGAGCTTCTCAAGAATATTTAAGGAAAAGACAAGAGACAATGGGCACAAACTGAAATACAGGAAATTCCATTCAAATGAAAGAAAAGAATGCGTCGCTGTGCAGGTGGTGGTCTAATGCTGGAACAGTTTGCTAGAGAGGTTGCAAAGCCTCCATCCTTGGAGATACTCAAAACACAACTGAACACAGCCCTGAGCAACTTGCTGTGCCTGACCTCCCTTTGAGAAGGGGTGGGTTGATGAGGTGTCAGCCAACCTTAACTATTCTGTGCTTCTGTGAACTGCTAAGTGAGATTAAGGAAGCTACATGTTTAGAATGGGTTATAGGATGATCCACATTTGTATCAACAACATTTGAATCTGTCAACATGAGATGCAGAGACAGAAAAAAAAGATTGCTTAAAAAAATAACCATAGAACTCACAAAAAGATGCTATTTTGGAGTTGGTGTGGGGTGGCATACAGAACCTACTTCAGATGGAATGGGAGAGCAGTTCTGTGTAATCAGAGTACTGTTAGGTCAGTGTGGCAATGGGAGAGAACAATCCAAGCATATTCAGCAAATGGATGTTAATTTTCAAGAGATGTTTATTAAAATGAGATAAAAAAAAAAAGAGAGGGGAAAGAAAAGCGAGAGCAGTCTAAAAGCAAGAAGAAAATAGGCAGCCTGGATGCTATTAAAAAACACTATATTAAAATCCTAGGTAAAATTTTGACACCATTTGAAAAGAAAACACTGTGATCAAAAAAGGCCATTTCACAGCTCAATAGGTACATTTGGAATGCTACCACAAGCAATAAGTTAATGTTTAAAAAGTATGCTTACCCAAATTAGGAGAACAGGAAAGCCCATAAAATATGGCAAGTCAACCATATACCAAAAATTAAAGGGCTGAAAAAGAATATGAGATGATCCTTGCAAAGGCTGATACTAAATAGTTCTTTATATAGCAAAGGCAGGAAGTCAACTACTGTGACGACAAATATGTAAAAGGGCATTTGGGGAGGACGAGGAAACAGCAAAAATGCTCGGTGGGTTTTATGTTCCAGTCTTTCCTGATGAACACATAAGGAAGAGCTCCAAACCCAGCATGTTCTCCATAGAAATTCAGCAGAAGAGCTAGAACAACAGGAAGCATCAGATCAAACAGATAAGCTGCAGGTCAGTAAGCCAGCAGAACCAGGCACCATTTACAGGATAGCTCACATGTGAAGCTGCAGAACTGCTGGCCAAGGTGTGTAAACTGCCATTACAACTGGCCTCTGTTCTGGAGGAGTGCTGTAGAGTTGCCAGTGTAGCTCCCCAGCTAGAGGGGTCTTGTGAAACAACAGGCCAGTGAGTCTGACTTCCATCCCTCCTACAACATCAGACCAAAATATCACTGTACGCATGAGCAAACGGGATGTCAAGGGAAGCAGTCAACACGATTTCTGTAAGAGACAACCTTGCCTCACGAGTCTACTGGAAGTCCATGGAGGTGGTAACAAGTACATAGAGAAACTGGACTTATTTATATTTCCAGGTAGCTTTATACAACTTCTCATCAAAGGCTATGAAGATGCTAAGCCACCATGGACTGAATAAAAGGTCCTTTTGTGATTTGAAAATAGAAAGAAAAAGTTAGGGCTCAACTGTGACTTCTTCCAGATGGAGAAGCAGCAGCAACAGAACTCCTAGGAGTTCACTCCAGTATCAGAAGCCTGGAGTAAGGATGTGTGTCTGGGATGCCCAGGTTTGCAGTCAATGGCAAGCTCATTTTTCTGGTGAAATGCTGAGCTGCAGGTGAAGAACTCCAGGAGGACCCAAGGAAGGGGGCAGAAGGGTCACCCATGAGCTTCAGTGTTCACAAAGATGAGGGCTTGGGTAATCTGTAGGATAATCAAAATCATGTTTACATGATTCTGAACTCACTACTGGCAGCCACCACTCAAGAAAATGCTCATGGAGTCACCATGGCCTATTGTCTTAAAAACTCAGCTTGTGCCATGGTAGCCAGAAAGCCAGGAAAATGGTGAGCATCCTCAGGGAGGCAAGTCCAGCTTGGTGCACCCACACCTGTAGTAGTGTGTGTGGTTCTGGTCTCTGCATCGGAAGAAGGATACAGTGGGTTAGAGAAAGACAACTGAAAGGGCCAGGGGAAACAGCTTCCTTAAGATGAAAGACTGGACATCAAGGATTGTTCACATTAGAGGAGATGTCTAGGGCATGATCAAGACCTGTTAATGAACTTATCATTCAAAGAATAGAGGTGAGTGAGAAAGCTAGTCATCTGGCAGTTAAGGAGTAACTTGTTGAACAGAAAAAGATTTGTTTCCAGGAAACCAAAGGTTTGGTTGGTGGGGTTGGTAGTCCCCCAAAGGAACTTGTTGTCACAACACCAGGATTCTTCCTCTGATCTCGTCACACCCTGTGCCCAAGATGACTATGCAATGCCCTATGTTGTGCAGGAAGTAAAATTTTTGCTCTGTCACTCTTGAGCCAAGCACTGATCCAAGCCGTGGGTGTGCAGTGCTGCTGGAGCTTTTCCTTGAGAAGAAGCAGAGGTCCTGGGATCAGCACGGCTGAGGCATTTCCATTAGAGCCAGGCATTTTCTCCATTCTTCTGGCCAACTTGTTTTGAGTGTCTTTTTCCATTATATGGTTTGCAGTTTTGTCCCAAAGGAAAAGACATTATGTGTGTGCCCTTTTTGCTCTTTATAGTATATTTAAAAAGAGGGGGAAACCCCTTTGTTTTGAATTTCCTTCCAAAAAGGATTTTTTTGGTTGTCTTTGGATTTTTTTGCCTTATTTTGTTTGACTGGTTAATGTGATCATTCATCTTTCCTGTTTTTGCTGTAGGACTTCTTAGATCGTTCACAGATGTCCACTGGAAATGAAAAGGTAGCATACTGAATCCTGAACACAAATAATCTTTATTTGTAACTTGAGCTGTTATTGCTCACAAAAAGAAGATAGACTATTCCACTTGATCTTGCTGCTTTGGTTTCTCTTTTCCCTGGTAATTTTAAGAACTGCCTCCCAAGACAAGCACAAGCCCCAAAATAATTTTTTTACAATAACATCACAGTTCAGTTGGCAACCTTCCCCAAAACAAGACTTTCCTCATCCCATAATTCCTTCAGGCCTTTGCTAAATGCAGTGCAACTTTCTTATCAACAAAGACGTCTTTTTTCTTTTCCTTCATCTCTTCCCAATTCAAGCAGTTTGTTGTCCTGTGGAAGTATCTATTTATGCTGTTCACTCCAAGAAGCTGGGCTGATTTCTCTGGTTCTCCTTGTCAGCTGTTATTCTCAGGATGCCCTTCATATCTATTTTTCCACTCAAATTTGTACTTGAACTCCTAGGTATGACACTCTCTCAACTTTCCAGGTCTAAACAGAGGAGTTTCTGCCTCATACTGATCATCTTTGGAGATGGACTTTTCCTTTTGCATTTTTGTGTTTCAGACAGGACATCTCTTTTTAGAGGAAAGCCATGATTCTTAAGGCCAACGGTGACAGCCCTATATCATCTGTCCTTGTAAAACACTATTCCCAGCTATTTCTAGTGTGTGTATCATGTCATATTTCCTTCATAACATGTGGTAAAAAATACTTGGTTGGAATGTAAACTATTCACTGGAGATGGTGGCAAACATCCCCATGCCTGCTGTCCCAGTCAGTGTTAGAGTTGATCTTATTCCTACAGAGGAGCTGCATGACAATTCAGCAGAGAGAGGTGGCTGAGCATCAAGCACACCAAGCATCTGTGGAAATCATATCATGTTGTTTTCATTAGTTTCCGATCTTGGTAAGCTGAGATTGGCTGAATGCTCTGAGGGAGTTCAAAACGAGAACAGCTGAATTACAGCAGACTCATTGGAGTGATCGAAGGCAACTGCAAGCAGAAATGTGCATGAGTCATCCTAAAGAAAGAGGCCAGAGAAAAGGGTGGGTGTGCTTTGTATTAAACTACATAGCTCTTCTGAGAACATGAACATCTCAGGAGCTTCTGCTTTCCTATACTGGTGTAAATCTAAAGGGAATCTACTAGTTTCTATTAATTGCTCTAGATATGGAGGGAACAAGAGGTACAGCCCAAGCTCTCACACCCATTCTGTCCTTAGGTCTGCCTGGTTTTCACCTGCTGCATATCCACGTAAGTTGGATGGCATTGCTCCAAAACAAAGGTCCAGGGTTAAGCAGGGATAAAACTGTACCCAGGGACAGTACAGGACCATTACCTCAGCCTCTTCCACTGTGCTATTCCAAAAGTCTAAAGAAAAGAAGCTACTCATTTTGGGCAGAGGCTGAGAGCACAGCAGGACCATGCCTTGCCCTTGCATTGCCACCATGCACAGCCTTCGTTCCCCACCCTGTCTGACCTGCCATGGTTCACCTTTCTACAACTCCCATGCTTGCCAGTGCTGGCAGAAAAGGGGACTAACAAGAGCTACTTGACTTGATAGGTGGATGCCTGGATTTTCTGGGTATATTTTTGTGTGTATTGAGGGACTGGCAGTGGTACAAAGGGTGTTGGTCTGAATCTCACACAGCAGCGTCTCAGCACTCTTGCATTTTGATAGTAGCCCCATGGTCTTTGTAAAGCAGTGTCATCTAGTTCACGGTAAACATCTGCATGGTAAATACAGCCACCAACAAACCTTTGCTTGAAACCCCTGAAGGAAAATAGCTGCCCCATCATCTACATATCCCATGGTTGTTTCTGGAAGGGTGTGTAATACCCTGCTATCCTCAAACCAAATTATAGTTCTTCCTGCTCATCTCTGGTGGAGATGACTGTGCTGGTGAGACTGCTCCCAAATATCCTTCTTTTGGAATCAGCTGGGTGAGACCACGCAGTTTAAATCATCTTCAGCTTGATTATTGGGGTCCTTGTGACCAGCTGAATAGCCCAGGCTAATACCTGCCCTAACAGTGCACAGGTGCTGAGCAGTTGAGTGCTCACTCACATGCTCTGTGCTGCTGAGCACCAGGCAGCATGTTTGAAGGACTCCTTCACAGTGACCCCAAAGGCTTCCTCTGTCCAGGCTCTGGCTGAATTTTCCACTCAGGGCACTGTTACTTACAAGGTGTCATGCTTCCATAGCATGGTCCAAGCAAGGATCTCAAAGCGATGTGTAGATGGAAATCAGTGCCATCTCACAGTGACCTTCCCAGCCTCAGCTTGGAGCCACAGTACCCCCAGCTACTCCCACAGCTACTCCCACAGCTCACCTCTTCTCTGCCTGGCTGCATCTTCTGGGGTTTGTTGCTTTTGCTGCTTGCTCTTTCTGTTTGTCAGAGGAAGAGTGACAGTGTGACCATAAAGTCTGTGTTCCCCTGTGGTGAAGCACCTCCACATTCAAAGAAACTAAGTTAGGCTAATGTTTACAAGAAATATTTTAATTCCAGTGTGTAAAACCATCCTCTTGAAAAAGTCTTTCTGTGGCTAAGCATTAAAATGTTTATTCAGACTGGACCAAGGTCTATGTCAAGTCAAAATGCCGTAGTCAGACATTCCTGCATCCTACAACAGCATTCCCTCAAGCTGACTGTGACAGGGCAAAGCTGGCTGTTGCTGTCTGGTGGATGGAAAGATTCTCTCCTCCTCATGCGTCGTCACCGTGTTTCTGAAAAGAGCTGCACAGTCACAGTCAGTGGTGGCTCTCTACTTAAGAAGAATTGCTCTGCACATGAATGAATGCCCAGCACTTTCAGGGAACGATGAGATGGGCAGTTGCCCTTTTCATACTCTGATGTTAAATAAAAATACATATGACCAAAACCATGCACCAACTACCTTCATCTAAGCATTGCATTTACCTGCATGTTCCCACCAATCTTCAACAGCAGAAAATTATATCTTGAATGTTTTCTTCATTTCTAGTTTCTCTGTATCTTAATGTGAAAATCTGGTGTCTGATGACATATGAGCTGTTTTTTTCAGGTTTTGGTGTTTGGTTTTTTTTTTTTAACCACATTATCAGATATCTCCCAGAAAGTTTCTCCTCATGATCTTATGGTATGAATAATCTTTGGGGTATGTATCTTCCCAGATGAGTCCAGAAAATGTAATCAGGTGAACAAACAGAAGTATAATTACATATTTCTGCACCTTCTATATATGTAAGTGTTTGATAGGTATGTAGAAATACAAGACTTGCACTGATAAATGTAATTCTCTGCAGAGAGACACTGCAGCAAAAGATGAAGTGACATGCATATGTGTATGTCTACCTGCATATATTAGGCCTTCCTGTTCCAGAGTGTGGTATTACTAACTTGGAAAACTGAAAAATAAGAAGAAATTATCACACTTCCTCAAAAACTATGAAATTTTAAAAAGTCAATTTATAGTGAATTCTCTGCCTTCCAGTCTTCAGTCTCCAGGTTATGCTCTGGGAGATACTTTCAAGCTTGGGGGGAAAAAAAAAAAGCATTGTTGAGATTCCTATATAATCAAAACAGGGCTTGAAAAGACACCATTTGACGTGAGCCACACGCTGAAGCTGTGAGAGCTGGCAGCAGTGACAGTATTACAATTAAGAATAACATTTTTTCCAGATAGGATAAACACCATTTGTCACTCCATAAGCTTTGGGATGTGAAAATGGAACTATAACTATTTCCCTTTCTCCTCCAGATGTAGATGATGTTGCTTCATCATCTGACATGGCAAATATTTAATAATTAAATGAATTAAATGAAATTTAAAGTCTCCTCTCTTCCATCTCCCCTCCTCATTCCCCAATTTTGACAATTTTGTTGAGTACTGATATAGAAGCATTCCAAGTGCTTTATTACTGATTGGCTGTATTACTTCATATTCAAAATGTGCTATGCCAGAAAAGGAAGATCCAAAGAGGATGACAAAGAACTGTGGGAATATGTGTAGTTGTTAATATCCATATTGGAAAAATCTGTTATTAATTGTGGCAGCACAATTCAGAATTGCAGATCTAGGGACTGCAGAACAGAAGTAAATGTGCAGCTAAATTGGACACCTGGGTATCTTTTCGTTTTGACAGTTGTACCCTGTACAGGAATGTCAATAAAGCTGTTAACTATTCACTCCATATGTCAGCAAACACGAGAGGGATGTGTGTGACCACGTCCATGGGTGCAGCTGGGAATGCTCACTGCAGCTCTGCAGAGCAGAGGAAACATAGAGAGCATCCCAGCCAGGATTTTCGAATATTCGGAATGCAATATTCTGGTGCATATCATCCAGGAAGTCTTGTGGGTGCAGGTTGTGCAACAATTTTGAACACCTCTGAAAACCCTTCAGCCAAAAGAAGCATGCCACTAAGTGAAGCACAACTGCAGGGTGCTGGATGTATCACTGTTTTTCTCAGCAAAGTCAAAAAGGGATTTTTAATGACGAGAGAAAATTAGCACCCAGGTAATGTCTCTTGCTGCCAAGATGGCATAACAAGGCATCCCCTAAGGGACTCAGAGGAAAATCAGCCCCAAAATTGCCAGCAGCACTCTGAAATCTGTCTCCTGCTCTCCTGTGCCCGGCTCTGAGCTCTGAGAGGGATCTCCCTGGGAAATTTCACTTCTGGGAGTGTCTGTCAGAAGTCTGCTTGCTGATGTACTCTGCTCCTGCCTGAGCTTTAGGCACTGGCAAGTCATAATCTTTCCAATTGTTTTCTTCCATTAGTCCAGTGGCTTTTTTCCCCAGACAGTGCCCTCCAAAGTGATGAAAGGCAGCCTGGATGTGGATGGCCAAGCGGGAAGCCTCTCCCCCTCTCAAAGCTAAAGAAAACACACATTCCTTTGCAGTCTCATCACAAGAGACACACAGGCACCTTCTGCCCACCCTGTCCTCATCCTGGAAAAGAGTGGTGCCCATGTTTGTGGAGAGAAGTGTTGCTGGGCTGTCTCCCCTCTTCCCTCATGGGAAGACTGTCCTTCCTTAAAGAAAGACACAGTATTTAGTTATGGCTCTTGAAAGAACATCACCCTACAACTACCACCAGGAACAAAGCAATTGACTTAGTGGGGGACAAAAATCATATGTCACATACATAGAAACTGCGAAGTGACATAACCTGAAAAACTAAAGTAAGTGCTGAACAGCCTCAGCTTAATGCTGTGCATTGTAATAGGCTTTTCCCACATCATTGAACACCAAGATCCCAGCACACTGTGATGGGCCATGAATGACAGAAGTGCTGTGTCCAAGCTTCACCCCATGGTTAAAGGTCTGGTTCCCTTCCACACAGGCAGCCCCAGCATTGCCCTCTGCTCCCACATGAGAAACAGTGTCCTGAGGTAAGGACCCCTTCTTTGTCCCCCATATGACAACCCAATCCTGGGAAAAATGAGGACCAGCTAGCAGGATGGCCCTTTCATTCTCCTCTGTTCCTAAAATACCTTATTTATAACCTTAAACAGCCTGGGAACTTGGCATCTCCCCTATTTTTTTATCCTCTGACATTTGCCCTGGCTGCCTGTGGTTTCCAACCTGAGAAGGATGGAAATTTCATTACAGTCCCCCTCCATTTAAGCACACACCTGCCTTGGGGTTGAGTCAACCCTGGTGACATGATTTGCAAAGCAAAGCCTTCCTGACCTGAGCTCACTGTGCTCTGGCCATGCCTGTCCCCCCTGCGCTGTGAAAAGAACACTCACATGCATAAGGCAGTCAACGAAGCACACGCTCAGAAGCATCAGAAAAAGTGTTTGACCTTCATGTGTCAGGTGTGTTAGAAATGGATCAGCATGTGGCAGCAAGAGTCACCTGTGCCTTTTGCACAGGAGAAAAAGGGAACATTGCAAGCCTTTTGATGTGTCTCGGTGAGCAAGCGGCGACATCAACAAAGACAGCAGAAGATTAAAAAAAGCGTGCTTGTAATAGCTGAACACAAAACTATCCAAAAGTGACAATTTTGATAGCTTCAGAGAAAATTTGTTTTGTATTGTGCCTGATTTGCTGTCATTTCCCATAATATAAAACTTGAAAATAAGACACCGTCAAAATGTTCTAGAGAGGTAATTGCTGCTTCGTTTCCCCAGGGCTAACACCCTGCCTCGAGTGAACTTTCTCCATTCTACAGTCAAAGGAAGGAGGCATCCATAGGCCTCAAGATGGGGATGGCTTAGGCTGTATTATTTAGGGCTTCTGTGAGTGAGGTGAGAGACAAGGAGATGGAAACAATCCTCCCCTTTTTCCTGAAACATTTCTGCTTGCCCTCCTACAGTGAAAAATCTCCACCTCCCATCAGCTTTGCTATGACTCTATGAGATCCAAGGACCTCAGCTGTTTAACCAACAAAGTCAAGCAAAGCCGAAATGAAATGAAGGACTGTGACTAATTAAGATGTTATCTTGTGAGCACATTCTGATGAAAGTTCCTGGGAAGAGAATACAAAAATCCTAAGTAGCTGTAAAGTGGCTCTTTTCACCAACCTTAAAGCGGAGTACCACATAATAACTCGCAGCTGTGCATATTTGATCCCCATCTAGCATCAGCTCATGCATTATTTACATCCTTATTACTGGCGGTGGAGCTGGGCAGAAATGATGGCAATATCTGCTACACCTGATGGAAGACAAACATTTTGCATAACTCACACTTGTTGCTGAGCGTGGCCCAGAAAGGCAGGGGTGGAGGAGGTGGGAGAGCAACTTGAAGAACCTGGAAGAGCTTGAAGAACCTGGAACCCTCTAGAAATCAGATAAAAGGGAAGAAGCATGTTTTGGAGTTTGAGCAGGCACTAGAAGGATGGGAGAAAGAAACTTAACTTGCTCACCTTGCATCCATCCACAGCTGCAGGAAAGACCAGTTGAAGTGAAGAGAGGTACAAGTGGAAAGAATTAGCAGTGCATGAGGCAACAGTGTGTTCTCAGAGAGTGAGCTGAAGTCCTTGTTGGTAGTGTTCTTTGACTGACACTTGATGGCCTATGGTAAAGGTAGGGGGTCAGGTGGATTTCTTCATCACTAGCTCAGCTGCTCCCTGGCTCGAACATGTCTCATTAGCACAAAGGGCCTTGGCTTGTCCCTAAAAGAGGGGAAGAGGCACACCACACCCTGTGGTGATCCGGCAGCCTCCCGCCATCAGAAGTTCTGGGACTGCTGTCACGTAGCCTGGTTGTGGAGGAGACTGGCGACAGGTTTTGTATGGATGACTGCCCATTGGGAAATGGATGGACACCACCAATTACACTTCTGCAGAGCACTAGACAGCTGTTGGCAGCTAAAGTCTTTGCTTCCTTTTCAGTGAGGTCAAGAACAAACCCATGAAAAGCTATGTTTTCTGTATCTGAAAACCATTTTGGCACTTTCAGTGCTGTCCCATGGGCACCCTGGAACAGATTACTTCTGCTGTCTTTAAACAACCACTCCAAAGTCATTGCTGGACAGCAGGAAAAACTTTCCCAGGCAGGCTGCTAGGCAGAATGGTTTGGCTCTTCTAGGGCCTCATGGCTCTTCTAGGGCCTCATGTTTATCAATAGAAGTATATTCCAGGACCACATCCAGTTGCAGGCAGAAACAGGCAGCAATCTAGCATGTAACCTCCCATATGCCATCTGCTTCAAGAACTGGAATCCAATCCCAAAGCAGCAGTCCTTCAGTCACTAAGGTGACTAAACCCAGGTCAGCTGAAGCCAAACTCTCTATTTGAATGAGCAGATCTCCAAGTACAACTTCTCTGATGCATGCAGTAGCACCAGGCTGGATCATCACATACAAGATGAAATTAGCCTTTTTCCTGCCCTGAACCCCAAGTCAGAGCCAACTTTTCAATTGTCTGATCCATGTGGGTCATAAACCAGAAGTACCACATTGCAAAATCTCTGTGTGCTGACCAGGTTGCCAACGAGGAAAGTGGGGAAGGAGTCAGCAGCACAAGGGTCACATCAGGTCAAGTTTCTGTATACATGGGAGGTTTAAACTCAAGCACACTACCAGCTGTAGCTGTCAAAGGCAGCCAAGGCTCAAGGACAAGCAAAACCTCTGTGGATGAAGGTCACAGGGAAAAGAAAAGTCCAGAGCTGTATGAAAGGACATGGCCTATTTGGAGGATCTCTGAGCAGTAGCCCCCAGGGGAGACATAGCTGCCAGTGTGGATAATTGCCAAGAGGTTTAAAGGAAAAATCCACAGCAGAACATGACCCTTGATGTTGTCCAGATCAAAGCAGCTTTGTGGTTTACCAAATGTATCATCATAGGGAGGAAAAAATATTAATGGGAACCTCTTCCAGGACAGCTTAGTAGTAGGTAAGGGATAACCTGCTTGGTGCAGACAACTTGTGTGAGATTTGTATAAGCCCCACAAACATCCTGGAAAATTGCCATTGGGCTTGAGAAAAGAGGGTACAGTGTGCTCCAGACCAATGACAGGTTCATGTGCATGGGCTAGGTTGTAGGCTATACCACATCACAGCCAGTTCAGCCTCCTTTCCCCCTTCCAGGGTACCTGAACAATTTTGCCTTGTCTTGCTTCTTCTCTAGTGTCTTGTGGTGATTTAGGAAAATGTAAGGAGACATAGCCTCAGCTTTCCAGAAGCTTCTCTTACACAGGATTGCTACAGAGAAACTTCTTATCTTCCAGCCCTCTCTGCCTCTCCAAGTTCTTCTGTGCAGGGGTGAAGGGCAGATGCACCTCAGTATTTGCTGCTTGGAAACAATCCTACACTTGAGACCTTTATCTGACTCACCTGATTTGCCCTGACTGGCATGTGACTGATGTAAGCAGTAGGACAAGCCTGATGTGGGGGAATGTTTGTTAGCACATTCCGTTCATCCAGTTGTCCACAGATGCCTAACGCGACCCAGGAAGGCAGACAGGAGGCCGGGAGCTCAGGCCTCACCTGTAATTGCTTCCTGTGCAATAAGTTGCAGTCATATGAGAGCTACAGACATTAACAGTATTGCCACAGCAGGAAGACAATCAGAAGGAGAGACCTCCATGACACACTTTTAGTTCGAATCGTTCCAGGAATCACATGCGGTATAAGAATCACCATTCATAGACTGAACCCTGAAGGCCTTGCTCAATATTTATTCTGGAATTGAAAAGTGTCTGAGGAAGCAATGCAGAAGCCTTACCTAGCTTTGAGACACTTTGAGACCAGGAAGCCTGTCTTGCTTTACAAAGCACATAAAAGGGATTCTCTGCCCTGAGGAATTGACAATATAGCAGATGTCAATATGAGGATGGGCAGTCACTTAGTCTTGTAGTGGATTTGACTCCATTAACCTTTGAGTCTTTCAGATTTTGCAATATTTGAAACAAACAAACAAATAATGCCAGTGTGTAGTGAATCCATTTAGAAACCTAAGGTAGCAGACCACTCTTGCATGTTTACTGGTGAGGCTTAACAGGAGCAATGACTGGGCAGCTTCAGAGGAGTTCATGCTCTGGAGTTCATAATGTGATGGCAGGCACTGACCGGGAGTACGTTTCTCAGCATTGCCAGGAAGATGCAGAGAGAGCTGGGAAAGAACAGGCATCTGATTCCTTGCATTAAAACAGGTGATTAAGCACTACACAGTGTACTACTCTGCATGTTCTTGTAATGTGTGCTGAACCCGGTGATGGCAAGGGGTCCTGTGGCATTTGGTGCAGACACTCAGCCTACAATAGGTTCCCCCATTGTTTCTTACAGAACATGGCAAAAGGTCACAAAGAAAGATATCTCATCTTCTGTATTTATCATTAGAGCTGAGGCTCTTTCAAGAACTCCCTGTCCTCCCATCCCTGACAGATTGAGGTCAAATGAGAACAAAAATCTCACTGATAAGGTTGTCAAAATATGCCAATTGAATGTCAGATGTGATTAATAAGGAAGATAATTGTGATATGATAGCTCATGGGGAGGAGACTGCTGAACCAGTTGTAAAAATGAAGAGTACGTTAAAGCAGGAAGCAGAGCCAAAGTCAAATGAAGAAATTAGTTGTTTAATACTGTCTGTGCAGCAGACCAGGAGTATAGGAAGGAGAGGAAATCCCCACACATACACCATTAGCAGGATCACAAGAACAGCTACAAGGGCCACAGCTTCCCTTTATTAGCACCAGCTGCTGTGGCATACATGCTCCAGGTGACCCAGGAATGGCATACAGCTCCTGCCGCTCAGATTACGGTTGTTTCCAACCCTACACGTTTGCACAAGAGAAGGCTGGAGACTGAGGTGGAGGAGGAAGGGAAGGCTGAGCAGAGTACTTCACTTCTCTAGCAATGAGAGTCAGTGAAAGCCAGGACAGGTTTTACAATGCCCTCCCAGCCACCCCAAAGCACCTCTCAGTAGAACCGAGAGGTGATGTAGTTGGGATGAAGAGCACATCTCCTGAGAAGAACACAAGGCACAGGGAAGAGCTCTTGCTTTCCTGAATCATGGGTTTTCCTTAAGATGTATCTGAGGCAGTGACCCCACATGAAGCTTCAGGCACAGAGTGCTTCAACCTGATCTCATCCTCATTTGTTGTCTTGTGTTCCAGTTTCTTATTGAGGAAAAGTTGGAGAGGGCAGACCCTGGCAGCTCAGCCTGGCACACCCTTGGGTCCTTTGGATACTGTGGAGTCCACAGATATGCCCTGCCCCAGGGCACTGTCTTGGCGTGCTCTGCCTTTCCCTTCCCAGCCACACCAGCACCCTCCTCATCCCCAGTACACCTGTGGGTCTCCACTGACCTGGAGCTCCCACCTTGGCTGAGCTGAGGGACGAGCAGCAGAGAAAGTAAATGCTCTGCACCTGTGGGAGGGTTTCTGGGTAGCAGGTAGTGAGCAATTGTATTGTGCATCCCTTGTTTTCCTTTTTTATTATTGTTATCATTTACCATTACTACTGTATTTTATTTCATTTTCAATTGTTAAACTATTCTTATCTCAACATAAAAGTTCTACTTTCACTCTCCTCTCCATTCCACTGGGGCCTGGGGTGTAGGAGGGGTGTATTGAGCAAGCAGCTGTGTGGTGTTTAATTTCCAGGTGGGCTTAAACCACGACAGTCATTTTTGGTCTCTTACACATTGTTTCTGTGTAAACTGTCAGTGTACCAAGTAGTACTGACACACAACCCTGCAACAAACACATGCAGCTGTAACCTACACACAATAAAACTCCAGACAAGCCTAAGTTGATGGTGGGAGCTGGAGTCATGGCAAGGGATCAGGTTTCTGGCCACCAACAGCAGAAATTTGGGTTAATCTTTCATATCAATAAACCTTCCATTTAAATTTAAAACTGTTCTCTCATCTTTGTGCCTTCATACTCTACAACAAACGTGCTTTACCTACTGGTGACTTACTGCTAGTGAATCGTATGAAATAACCATTTTTCTTGCGCTGTCACAAAGCCCTATTCTGGGCTAACTGCATGTGTGGAATTTTCTGGGTGGTTGTGATAAGTAGCTCATGTGAACAGAAAAATAAACAGTATGGCTTTTAGATGCTACTCAATTTGCCCTGGATTGTTTCTACAGCACCTGTACAGGCCCTGCACCAAAGCCCCTGGCTGCCTTCAAGTGAAACAGGGCACTCGGTGCTTTCAAGACAACCAGATGCTGAGCAGAGAATTTAGAAAGTGTCAGCAAACAATACTGGAGTTGTTGGGATATTTAAAAGTGTCTCGAGCAGCTGTAGCCAGCTAAAGTACATAAAAAGGAATAGCAATTAATTCACAGCAGTCCACACCATTGATCTAACACACACAAACTGGAGAAGCTGATAACTAAATGTCATACTCCAGACTTGCTCCTGAAACCCAGGTAACAGATTTCCAGTTCCTTACCAGACGTGGTAGGAAAAAAATGTGCGGTGATGTATTGCAGTGGCTGTGGAGTCAGACAACTCCAATAGGAGGGGTTGTTTAATCTTAGTGATAGACAAGTGAAATTAAGTACTCTATATCTATGAAAATATAGAAAAAAAAGTCCACTTTCAAGTCAGTTTCTTCTCTCCTATTATTTTCTTGAATATACCTTAATTTTCACATTTACTTGAATTGTTTATAATTGGTGGTATGTTATGTAAGTCCCTCTTACCTGAAATCAGATTTTTGGAGATTCCTTGGTCCACTCTCACTGCTCCTAAAACCAACAGGAGTTTTGTTGATGGTCAGGTTCTCCAGTGCAGACTTTGATCATGAGAACCAGTGTCCAGGCACCAGAAAGGTGAAAGTATGTACATGGGAAAAACCGTGTACCTCCCTGCACACGTCTGCTTTAGCAAAAGACACAAAAGGGTGTATACAGAGGCCAGTCCTGTGTCTGGGCTCAGCAGGGATGCTATGCTTGCTGTATGAACCTAGTGCCCTCAGATGATGTGTTGGACAGTGAAAAATATGCCCGAGCTAGAGAAAAGGGCTAGAAAAGGTTCCTTGGACCATTGATCTGAGCCCCTGACTGCCACAAACACTGCATCTTAATTTTCAGTATGAATTTTTAGACAGGACAAGAGGGTATATACTCACCTTCCCCTTGCATCCCAGCCCCATGACACCTCATATCACACAGTGGCCAGGCTGTAGAGCCCCCCTGTGTATGTGTGTGAGCTGGTTTCTCACTATGCATTGACTTGCCAGAGCCCCTGATGTTACCATGTGCCAATGAAAAGCCTTTGAAAGTCCTGGCAGTTGTGTTCCCCAGCCTTAAGCATTAAGCTATGTAAGAGAAGAAGACCATAGACCTCACTGCTCCTGCAACCAAACCGGTTGCTCCTGGCCTGCCCCTGACCCCTTCCAAAATCCTCAGTTGCAAGTTTCCTACAGTGGATCCCCCTGCTTCACATCCTAATGCTTCACAAACCTCTCCATGCCAAGGACTCTGATCTCCCCCATCTCCTCTTTCCACGCATCTGAGCCTCTCAGTCCTTCGGATCCCTGGTCACTCACATGGTCACCCTGCATGCTCCTTCCCCAGCAATCTTCTGCACTTTCAGACTTCTTCCTCCCCTGTCACTTGGTGAGCATTTGGCTGTAGCACCAACTCCACGGCCCACAGGTGATCTGAAAGAGGCAAGAAGAGAGAAAGAACCTACACCTCCCTCTCTGTACTGTCATATGGGACTGAAAGGTACCAGAAAGGTGCAGGCATGTGGCATCATCCAGATACAGCTCACATCTCTTCTATGAATTACGGGTAGGAAAACTTATGGGGTGGTTGTGGGTAGCTTCCAAAATCAGCCTTGGTGATTTTCTTCAGCTGGTACCTCAGGTAGTCCTTAAAGTCTGGAGCTGAGGCAGCAGGAGGCAGCCTGGGAACTGCTCTGCAGTGGGCATGAATTCAAAGGTCGCAAGAAATGCAGAGGTTCTCGCAGTCACGCACAAAGACTGTCTGTGCCAGCTGAGCTGGGAACAGCTCGCACAGAGCAGGCAGCAGAGCCAAATAGCCCATGGAAAAAAAATCAGCCCAAAGGCTTGAAAGGAGACAAATTTCTTACAAACCACACTTTTCCTGCAATACCAATAAATTGTGCTCAAGAAATCCACCTCTTCTTTTAGAAAAATTCACCTGACTTGCTCTTTCTCTTGAGAAATGTTTCCAAGCCCAAAGTGAGTGCAAACAGATGTGAGTATGTCAGAGGCTGTAAAAAGCTGGAGAATCTTTACAGGAAATGGCAGCCCCAAAGAAATACACCCAAGATTGACTTTGAAACTTAAAGACAATAAGTCCAAACTGAACGCCCTGAACACTGAATGATGTCAAGGGGAATGACTTTCATGATATATCCATACAGCTCACCTGTTCTACAGCTCACAGTGCCCCTGTTACCTTCCCAAGGGCCAGCACCTCTGATTCTGCCTGCCTGGCTGCCAGAACCTTCACTGCTGCTCCCAGGATGTAGCCAGCATTTTTACTTTAGCATTCTATAGTGCAATGACAATGTAATATTTAAGAGGTGTACGAAATTAAATGAATTTAATGGGTATGAAACCTCAAACTAGGTTTCCTCATGAGCAGTGCACAAGGTGCATTATTCATTTTCATATTTAATTCATTCCAAAGCTCCATTTGTGGATCCCGTGACGTGTGCTGACCTGAGGCAGCACAGAATCAATGTTTTCCACCACAGAACATATGAGGACCCACACCACAGGATGGAGAGAACTTGGAGAGCTCTCTTCTACTTCTTGGGTGTCTTGGACATAATTACAGGGGCTCATGCCTGGGTTCACATGGCTCACTGGCTTGGTCTGTGATCTGCAGCTAAAGGTAGCTTGGTGCTCTCTGGGCTCATTTTTCAGAAGCTCTGAGCATCAAACAGCTTCAGGCTCTGAGCTTTGAAATGATAAGTATTATTTGGTGATGGATACTGTGAAAAATTAGGCATATCTGACCTTGTGTCCCTCAAGTTTTTTAATTTTTCACCTTAATCTATCTATGTGGTAAAATGTAATTTTACCACATCAAAATTACCTTACTTTAATCTAGCTCAGCTCACCATCAGTGATGGACATCACTCCCACTGAAGATTGGAAACAACCATTTCTTTTCAGTAGCAGTGTTTGAACATCATGCAGTAAATAGGATGTGAATTCACATTTGGAATAGTCAGGGGAAAACCAAATTTACCTCATTGTTCAATAAGTTAGAACTGCACATTTCAGACACTGAATGAGGCAATGAAAAAGGAAAAAGTAGAATATGCAATCAGGTAATTAGTGGTATGCAAAGAGGACTGAAGTAAAGTGGCAAAGGACTCTCTAGTCCTAGTCTTTCCTATCTCTGGCTGCTTGATTTTGCAGCCTTAGTGTTCTTTGAATACAGATTTTGGGATATAAATTAATATTTGTGTGTGATTCTGTGATTTATATTACAGGAATACCCTCATTTCCCCCTTAAGACAAGAGGCACCAGTACAGGCAGAGCATCTGATCCACCAAGCTTACAATCTAAGGAGATTAGTATAAGAGGAAGGGAATAAAGGAGAAATAAAAGGACCTTAAACACATATGGTGGTGTATATATACACACACACACATACACAAGACTGCATCTCTATGTTACATATGTACTGATTTAAATACTCAGCATTTTTAATATACGTATATGCATAGAGTATCTGTGGAACTATATATATATATATATATATTTATGTATGTCTGGAGTATTTTTAAGGAATGCTGCCTTGCCCAGCTGCCTCGTAGCCTACCTAACATAACAGTGGCCATATTTCCTGCTGGTGCCACAGCATCAGCAAGCTGTGAGAGGCATATCAATGACAAGGCCTTCCAGATTTCTTCAGGGAGATGCTCAATGCATAAGCGAAGTGCAGTGATACTGCAAAAATGCATGTGAAAGGAATGGGAAAATTTTTGAAAGCTTCTAGGAAATCACCTTTCTAATTAGTTTTGGCTGAAAAAAGAAGCATTGTAATGGGCAATTATTTTTCAGTTTCTTCTATTTATTTGTCTTTTTGTAGAGATTGTCCATTTTGCTTACTCAGTTTGAAGGAAGAAATTTCCAAAATTATTTGTATGTGCCTCGCATGAAAATTGAGAATTAGTGTATGAGTTTTAACATAAGAAAATACTTTTTCACTGTGAGAGTGACCGAGCAGTGGCTCAGGCTGACCAGGGAGGTTATAGAGTTCCCATCCTTGGAGACACTCACAAGCCATCTGGACACAGTCCTGGGCAACCATCTCTGAGGCTGAGCAGGGGGCTTGGACCAGATGACCTCCAGAGGTCCCTGCCAACCACAGCCACTATGAGATTCTGTTCATTTGGACTAAATAACTGACACTGATGATTTAGATTTATTAATTATATAATGTCATTTACTGTGATCTGCAAATGGCAAAAGTAGTACTCAGTAGTTTTCAGTTATTTTTGAGTCATTAAACCCTAAACATTTTCCAGTAGAAATTCAGTTTTATCTACAGTGAAATGAAACCTAATCACTGGAAGTTTAATTTTGTTACCTATGGTTTACCGAGTCTCCTGGTCCTGGGTCAGAGGACCCCAGCAGGGCTCCGAAGGCCCCAGTAATATAATTGTTATCATTAATAACTATTTATTTTCTTAGAAGGACTTTGACCTCTATAAGGCACATTCAAATGTCTACCAGTGAGTAATAGCTATCCTAAGTGCATATTGAGACACATGGCACTACTCCCATCCTTCAGGTACTAACAAAGATGGCCCGTAAACACCTGTGGGCTGTTCCTGGGACACAGGTATTTCCTTGTCAGTCTCACACACTGCAACCCTTGCTTCTAACCCCCAGTGGAGTTTGTTTCTGGAGTTCCATTAGTTCATTTTTGAAGCACTTAATTACCTATTCTCATGAACCTTACCAAAACCAACAGAAGGGTTTGGAAGAGTGATGAACATCCCAGGAAATCCACACAAAAACTCTTTTGCTTTCTTGAAAGCTTGCACTGTGTACAGACTAACAAATAGAAGTGCCTGCAGTGGTGACTAATGCTTCCCTTGAAGAAAAAGACTGGTTTCTGTGATCCGCTGCACTTAGCAAACCTGCCTTTCTTCATACTCACCAATGTAAATAAAGACTAATTTAACTGAAATCAGTGCTTATACCAGTGACAAACTAGGGCGCAGTAGGGTTTGATTCAAGCCCACAGGGGTGAATATACAGTTGTTGACAAATGTGCATATCACAGGCCTCAGCTTTCAAAAGGACTGGGAAGCCTTGAAATTGTGAATTGCATCTGTACTAGCTAAAGTCAGCTCTTTGAAATACCCCTTCTCATCTTGGCCCAAAAGGGAAAGGAAGAGAAAAATTCCCCTGTTCTTATTCCTTTTTTGATTAGCATTTATCTACATATTAAGAGCACTCCAAGTGCCCACCCTTCCTTCAGGGCTTGCTGTGAAGGGGTGAGTGAAAGAGAAATGATTTTTCTGTGGAGGAAACAGATGGATCAATGAATTAAGGAGACAACACCTTCCAAAACATGGGGAAAGACAAGAAGGGGATGGCTAAGAGGAGGCAATTGCTCACATGCCATGTGCATCTTTGAGAGTCTCTGTTTTTATATTCAAGCTTATTTCACAGTTGTAGTCAGTGGCTGCATCCTTCACGCAGGCTGACACGAGCACAATCATCCACCAGTGTTAAAAATGGTCTAGTTCTCAGTCTACAGTTGTCTGCTGTCACACAGGTGTTGTGTTAAACCTGGCTGGCTGGAATATGCGGCTCAGAGCCTCATCTTAACGCCTTGCTTTAAGTCTGAAGTTAAATGCAGGGGGTTTCTTCCTATTTCTGGTATAATATACTTGAAACACATGTACTGTACTTAAAAAATTTCTATTACTTTATATCCTGGATAAAGGCTCTTCCAAAGAAAACACCTATATATGTTGCAGTGTTTGCTAGATGTACACTGGTAAATGGTACCCTGTGTACTTTTGGTTGGCATTAAGATTGTAATGAATCATTGATAAAGCTAATAATGTACTCAGTTTAATCTAATATTACAGCACAGTAGCTGCATCCAGTGCTTACAGCACAGGAATATACAAAAGTAATTAATTTTACCCTATTGCAGCTAACTGCAATTGAACCTCTCCAGGTTATGAAAGTTGGCCAAAGGAAGTGATGAAAATTATCACTGTAGAAGGGCAGGAGAGTTGAAGAGCAACTGGGCCAGACTCAGTGGCTCTTTAACAAAAGAGGATAATTATATCTGACATAGATCTGATGTATCCCAAGCAGCCCATAAAAGAGCTATTAACACCTACATATGAAACTGAGCTACATTGGGGCTCATTTCAGACAGGTTCACTGCTTCCCAACTCTTTCATGGAACATGATGGATATTTACTTTACAAGCAGCCTCATTTCATTTGCAAAGTAAGAATAGATAATATGGCCCGCCCCAAGGTAATCTTAGCCCTGAAACCAGCCCCTTTGTTGGTATGTGCCATAATAGCTCTTTGATGGAGTCATGCAGTCACCGGCTAGATGAAGCTCTGATCCACACATTTCCTGAAATGACAAACAAAGCATTGCTTGTTAAATTAACTTTTTTTAACTTAGATCAGAATATTATATCCCAGCTTACTACACATTTAAGTGGCATCCACACACAACTTTCATCTGGTATCATGTTCTACTGAGGTGAAAAAATTCAGTTGAACTCATTCTTCTGACAGCAGAAGCCAGAACCAAATTAAGACCAAATTTATACTGATCTGTGGATCATCACAGCTCAAGACATACACAAGGGAACTTACAGTTTCCTCACTAAAACAATGCTGTATTTTCTGTCTCTTCAGAAACTGTGCTGTTTGCTACAACAAAAGAAGCAGGGGAGAATAGGAAAGAAGAAGACAGGACAGGACAAGGATACATTACTGGCTGGAGTTTGCGACACCATCAGACACAGTCTCCCACCACATGCAATTCTTCTGGAAATGTTTCCATCTCTGAGACTAGCATCATGTTACCCATCTGCCAGGCTCACTCTCCGTTCTGATTCATGAACATCAGCTCAAGCCTCCAGCCATCCTTTGAGGGGAACCATGCTCAACCTACCCAAATGCCCAATGTGTCACGTCTTCAAAGGAAAATCAAACAGATGGACTTGACCAAAGAGGAGAGGGCAGGAGAGTTGAAGAGCAGAAAAAACTCACCAAAGACAAGCAATCATGCCACTGCTCCAGATGAACAAGGATTTGTCTCCCGGTGGAGGCCTGTTTGGCCAGATAGCCACTACCCCCCACTGCTTAGGGCAGGCTAATCAGAGATGTCATTCTCCTCAGCCCCCTGCAAACTGCTCTGCTTCCACTGATGCTGTTCTGCAACAACTCAGCCATGAGCAGGAAGGGCAGTGATTCCCCTGCCTGGTCTTTTCCCTTGTCCATGATTTCTTTACCTCAAGATGACAAAAGCAGGTAGTGTTACTACTCACCCTACTCATGTGGTGTTGGTTTGGCCTCTAGTATAATAACAAAAGGATGTGTTTCACATTATGACATGGCAACTCTTCTTCCTCAGGCTACCAGGACTAGAACAGGTCAGACGTGGTGGGATAGAGCGGGGCATCAGATCCTAGCAAAGTCAACAATCCCCAAAAACATCTACTAGGCTCCTGTACCATGTTTAGCAGCAGTGCTAAGGAAGCAGGAGAGCTCAGTGGAAAAACCGGTCCAAAGACAGATATAAAACATTAACAGAGATGGAACAACACCAGGAAACAACAGTACTATAGCCAACTGAAATAGCACTGAACATTGGAAAATTGCTATCAGTCTAGGAGATAGCCTGTCAGAGCTGAAAAACAGGGCTTCAGCACAGTCCCCCATGGTTTTGCCACCCCTTGGTTTGAGCATTAAAGCTAATCTATTTCATTGTATTCCAGCTGCACCATGGATGAGTTTTACAGAGAAAGTTCACTACGTTGACTAACAATGAGGTGAGTTTTGTCAAAAACACAACTCTTCCGGCAGTATTCTGAGTTTTATGGTGATAGTCACTTCAGACTATTATTTTGAGCATTCTGCTGGAAAGCCTTTATCACCAGGACCATTTGTTTAAACCGAGAAGATTTTTACAATCATTCAATGTGGCTTTTTAACAGCAAAAGTTTCTACAGAGTCACCATTTTATCTCTAAAGTTGTTATAAATTTCCATCAGCTACTTTCCTCTTTCTCTAGAGATCTAAAATGATAACAACAATAATAGGTCATAAACGATTATGAAAGGTCCTAGCAAACTCATTTCTATTCAGAAGGATAGGACCTGCTTTGACTATTGTCCCTGCTGTTCACAAATCTCTTCATCAGTTAAAGTCTCTGCTGTTCATGTGCTCATTTTCTTGCCATTTGGTCTGGCTTCCTTCAGCTTCTCTTTAGCTTTGCATAGTGGAGATTAAAAGGGCTAAAATGAATAATGAAGAAAAAACACCCAATTGCTTCAGTTGATTTTTCTAGTTGGTAAGAACATCTATGTCTTCAGGGATTCCAATTAACATTCTCATCATCTCTCTGGACTTAATCTAAATATGAATAAAATTTCAAAACCTTCCTAAAATTGTTCTTTGTTCTTCTGACCATACTGAAATTAACTTTTTGACATGATGCCAGGCAGAACTTCTATACAAAATGCACAATTCCTCCCCCTCCACATTTGCATAACAAAATGCAGCTCGCTATGTCTTGGGCACTGCTACTGTAAGAGCAGACAGGGGTCTTTCCCCAGAAAATCCCGACAGCCACATGTAAAAATCCAGAACTGTCCCCAAAGTTTTTGGGTATCCAGATTATGAGACATCATTCATGAACATATGGCACCACACCTTTTTATTGGATTAAAGAATGGAGCTTGTACTGAACAGTGAACATCTCATAGAAAGATGAAGAAAATCCTGTATATGGGAACATTTGCAAGGTTCTTGCTCATTTCTGGCTAATTATGGTCATTTCCACATGTAATTACCCAAATTGCTCTTGCAATCAATGTAATTGTGCTAAGTTGTTTAAAAATCAGCTTCATTAGATTTTGCCTGGTAAAATGTCCTGGTTTTCAAAACTTAAATTTTGATCTTGCATTAGTTGCCAACAGGCCTTTAAAAGTAAATAGGGTTTGGGGATTTTTGTTCCTCCTCCCTTTTTTTTGCCTGCCTGCGTGAGCTTTTTTATATTCATTACAGCTTAACTGTAGCCAGAAAATTGTCTATAACCTGCTGCAAAAAGCTATTATGTGTGTCTGCAAGTTATTGTACAGTTCTCTTTCATTTTCAAAACTGTAAAATCTCCAGTGTTCATAGTTCTGGAATTAAAAGAATATTTCAAAATGGGAATATTGAGTGTTTAGGTAATTCTACCCTGAATCTGTGCTGGGCTGAAATAAGTCACACAATAAGCAGAGCCTGTTCACTGACTCCTGTTGCATCCACACAATCACATTTTGGAGGAAGAGAGCAATATGCCATAAGCACCCTCCCTCCCAGAAGTTTCGATTACATTCTTCCTGGGTTATATACACCACCTCTCTCTCTCTGACCCAGCATCTCTCTCTGGCCTTCCACCTTGCTACTTTTATTTCCTTTCCAAAAGTTTCCTCTCTACACAGTCATTTACAAGGAGAAGGTGTGACTGCACTAAGGTGCCCTATGTGCCCTTCAGTGGAGCTAGGACTGTTTCATAGGACCTGCTCACACTGTTAGCATCTAACTAAATGTTAGCATTTGGGCTGGCATCATAAGCATCTGCTGCTCAGAATAGCAAGAAGTTGGGACTGTGCTCTGAAGAGAGAATGGTGCTGGGATGAGAGGGAACAGCAGTGCTGACACAAGGCTGAGGCTGGCCACAGCTCTGCTCTGGTAGTGCATCACAAAGACATTGCCCCTTCAGTGGTACATTGAATCTCACTGGCATCCTCCATGGTGGGAGAGCCACTGTATCAGCTCAGCAGCCCTGGGTTACATCAGGAGGTGGTAATTGTCAAAAGGGTACAGCAAATGACATGCTGAGGGTGAACATCCACTGATACACCCCGGCAATCCTCTCTCCAAAGGGTACTTTTTCACATAATACTTTCTTTTGGAATAGAAACTATTTGCTCATCAGTAGTAGGAGTTACTTGAGTCTCTCCTCTCTGTTTTATTTTAGATAAAATAAATCTCTTGTAGCCCTAAGGACATACTGGTGTCAGTATTTGTTCCAGAGAGGAAGATAAGTACAGAGAGAATTTCATTAAATAGGACCTTGAATTTAGTGTGGGACACCAACTGAGTAGCATGAAAGGGGCTGTAGTATGGAAGGGGTCTCCCTGACTTGAGTACTCAGTGAGAGGGCTGTCAGGAGCCTGAGCCTGAGGCAGCCCCTCAGAGGGCTGTGTGTGGAGGCAGGCTGAGCCCCTCAACTCTCCAGGCTGCTGTGTGGTCTCATGGTTGTGAGGGCCAGATTTGACCCTAATCTTCTTCTGAAAACAAAAAAGGAATAAAAAACAAGCCTAAGAACAGTTTCAATTGAGTTTTCTCTTATCTGAAGATCTCTTACTTTCCATGCCTCTCTTTCACTGTAAAGGAGATTACATCAGAGTCATCTGTAACAGCTGTACTGTAAAATACCTCAGTCACGTGGCTTTAAGCAACCCAGAGGGAAAAAAACCCAGTTCTTTAAATAAAGATACATGTATTCTTGTGACATTTCCATACAATTGCAATTTTCAAGGGAACCAAACACTCATTACTACACAGTTCTTCAGAGGCCAAACCTGACCTTTAGTCAGAGCAAATTCCCATTTGGCTAGGCTTATTCATACAGCCTACAGTTCTGTTTGAATTCTGCATCGACTAGAAAATTTTAAGCTGGACTGGAGAACTAATTAGATTAAGGGTAGGACTATTAAAAAGCCCTGCATTGGTAGAGTAATTGGATAAGATCCTTATCCTCTGGAGCTAAGGATCTTATCCTACATATACATTCCAGGGATCCATATTTGGAGGAAAAGTACTTTATGACGGTGTATTTTAACTGTAGGGAGGAAGAAGAGAGCAAATAATGACTATGAGAGGTTAATCAAACTAGGACTTAAAAGCCCACTGAAATGTCCAACTTTTCCATATGGTAGATCACAGGTCAACAGAGAGACTGTATTGCAAATTCTGTCTCCCCTGCTTCCAGGGCTGTGGAGATCATCTTTTCTCCGGTACACATTCACACAATACCCCGAGGCCGCTGTGTTCATTACTTCTGTGGAATACCGTTTTCCCCCCACTTTTACTAGAAGCTTGCAGCTGGAAAAGATGAGAAGCCAGCAACACGTGATCAGACAAGACTGTGGGGACCACCAGGCAGCTCTCCATAGGTCACAGTTGGAAATTTCTAGACAGATTGAAAAGAATTGGTCTCACTCTTGCTCTGTGCAGTGACACTGAGACATCATCTTTAGCTGTGCCAGAAAAAATATTTAGTGGAGTATTATATGTGTTAAGTTATGGTGTTTTCTTTCTGAAATATTCTATTAATAGTCTAAAGGCAGGTGGAAACAGGAGACAAATGAAAGCCCATAGCATGCAATATTTTTAAAGCTGTCTTTGGTTTCTTGGATGAGATATTAGTAAGTATGATTACTCCACTGAAAAAAAAGAAGGGACAGGAAAAGCCTGCAAAACTTTAAGGGAAAATAACCTCATTCAACTGGAAGGGACCTAAGAGTTGAGGAAGTGAGAAACCTGCAGAGAACTGTGGGTACATTGCAGGGCTGTGCTCCAGCACACTCTGGCCAAGCCAGTTGAAAAAGCTCCACATATTTCCGAAAGGAAAGTAAATGTCATCAACACTCTCCTCGAAGCCTATCTGTCCATATGAGAGAAAGAAGAAGTTTTCTTCCATACAGCTATTTTTAAACTGTCTTACATTTACCCGGCTTTAGAGAATGGCACTAGAATTAGATATCTACCAAATAATCAGTTTTATTTATTGATCAAAAAAGTTGCCCATTGAACCATTATAATGTGAAGAGATCTTTGGTCAATAAGGATGAATTTGAAATACAAAATGCCCAGAAGGTACATCTAGGTGCTTTGCTTTAGCAAGAGGAAAACTAGTCAGTTTGGATGCCCCAAGATTTGCCAAACTTCTTTTGAAACATTACATATGGTTGTCTTGTGCTGCTACTTCATTCTATATATGAATTATTGTGACTATTTCTTTGACACCGTTATGAAAGTACCTTTTATTCTGCTGGTATCTCTTTCAGTTTCAAGAAACTTAACATTTAGGTATAATGGATTACTCTTCTTGCAATTTAGCTTTACCCATGAAATTGCTCAACTTGATTAAGCTCAACTCCATTTGTGGCTTAGAACTTCTCTCTTTTCTCCAAGACAGGGCATACTTCAGTGAAGTTCCACTTGTCCTTAACTTCCCCTTTTCTGTAGATAATAATCTATTTTCTCTAAGTATTCTACTTAAATGGATTTCTCAACTGAATGCAGCATTTTGTCATCTTCTTCAGAATTCTGCAATGCTACTGAGATGGCCACAACTCACAGCCTCATTGCCCTTCTTACATTTTTGTGTGTCTCTGTGTAACACAGAACACTAGATCTTGCAACAAAAATATATATTCAAATTACAGGTTTACTGGCATCATGTCTTCATACTGTGCTAAAATAATCTCCTGCAGTCTATATTCAGTGTTTCTATTTATAAACCTGTATTTCGTTTAGCAGTACAAGAAAAAGAAAGCAGGCCATTATGGGCACAGCATTGAGATGATAACATTCACCTTTCTGGCCTCTTCTTAACCTTATCAGTATTGAGGGTGATTCTATGAAAAGGGTAAAAATGACAGTCCAGTATGGTGCAAAGGCCTGTGATCTTGCACTTTCTCATTCTCCTTATTCTAACCCTCCATTAGTCCTGACAGACTTTAAGCCCACATGGGGCACTCTCAATAACAGAGTGGAGGGAGCAAAAAAAAATACAGAAAGCAAATAGGAGATGGCAAAGGATCCAAAGATTTCATAAAAATAAGTTCATTTTCATTTTGTCTACCTCTTAGGCAGTGATATTATTTTCATGTAATCAAGCAAAATATTTTTCACAACGAAGGTGGGGAATCAGAAGGAGTGTGTCATGAGATCACTGCTGTCAAGCTGTAATTCAGCACTATGGAAAGGATTTGCCATTGATGGCATTGGAGTAGATGTCGTCATGACTAAGGTAATTACTCCACTGAGCCCTGTCTCTAGTAACAGG
This sequence comes from Pachyramphus minor, assembly GCA_013397135.1. Lineage (NCBI taxonomy): Eukaryota > Metazoa > Chordata > Aves > Passeriformes > Tyrannidae > Pachyramphus > Pachyramphus minor. Next base: position 86,932 of record VYXB01005997.1, read on the forward strand.
CAATATCAAAGCTTCAAAGGAATTGCTGTACTCTGAAGACTGAATACACATGTGGAGGTGCAAATTCTTCCCCAGTCAGTGGTTAGTAGATTGCATCATTTGCTTATTGTATTCTACAGCTCTGTAGTTACAGGAATTCCTTATTGATCATAAACTCATCCAGGCTTTTCTATATGTCAGCTAAGTATCTGGGTGTAATAATGAATTCCAGTCACTAGTAAGATCAGATTCTATATTGCATGGCCCAGACCTGACAGGTAATTAGGTGGAGAACTGGGATGACCTAAAGCTTGAAACACACAGTCCTGACATTGCAGAAAGACCTCCACATAAGCAGAGATGTGTGTTGCCAGTTACTGTTGCAGAGAATAATTTTATACCAAATCTCATAATCACAGCAATCCCTAGGGAAGCGAAGGACAGAAAAATCAAGCAGCAGTGGCGAGAGTAGGATCTCAAGGTCTCAACCAACTCAGTGTCAGCATTAATGCTGCAACAGCACAGAGCAATTCACAGTCTGGAAGGCTGGTGAGCTGTTGTTCTTCACTGGGCTCTGTGCTTGCGCAGCCAGTTGAATCCATATAGAGCTAGCCCAAATGTATCTACATAGCCTGCATTACAGATAAACCCCACAACATCAGAGAGCCTGCTCACTGAGCAGTATGGCTGCCCTTTTGTTGCTTGAAACAGAAACCTTGACTATCTCAGTGGTTAAACTTTATCGAAACTTGAAACAAAAAATATTAATAAATATTAAACAAGTTTCAATGTAAAATGTCAGTTCTAACCCTTCAGGGATACCTACGGTGCACAAACACCTTCCATAAAGCAATGCATAGCACTGCACAGAGAGGAGTCACTTCTGCCAGTCTTGTGATAGAGTGCAATCTGCAGTGAGTGTAGGATTAGAAATGGTATCTGAGGGAGAAAATGATCTCCCAAAAGGCAGGTGAAACCCTAACCCTTCCTTCTAATCATCCAGACTTTGTGACTCATTACCCTTGGGGTGAGAGGAAATCTCTGTCCGTATATCTTGGACAGAATTGAGTGCAGGGGGTGGAGCAGGGGACACAGTGAGTGAAGTTTTAGGTGTCATGTGTTTCGCTGATCTAATGCAAAAATAGAAAGGAATCAAGGGTAAGAAACCCTGTGAAGACAAGCCAAGGGGGGAAAAAAAAAAGGAAGCAACACCAACACACACAGTATCTTCTGCAGAATTTGAGGCAGACACAGTCCTCAGAGAAGCCAAATCCTCTGATTCCTGACTTGATTACTTTGGTACAGTAGACAAATTCTAGCATGAAAAAAAAAGTAAGAGGCTAACTCAAAACACCTGGTTCTAGAAATTAACAGCTGTGGCCTCAAACATATGGTAAATATATTTTAAATCAATTCTATTTTTTTCTTGAGAAGGCCAGACACAGTCAGCACACCACCCAAGAGCCATAGCACTCCACTTGAAGCATGGCAAAGGTGAAGCTGGATGAAGGACCAGCTCCTGGGGACCTTGTTGGACAGTAGGGAGAAGAAAACACGTTACAACGTTTTCCTCACTTTTTGCCATCAATGCAAATGTACATAAAATCACCTGTGTACCAACTGTTTCATATGTTCTCTAGTGATATGTTTTTAAGCATAATAAAAAGACTGAACTGGACAAGACTCCGCAAGATGTGGTTCAAGAGGACCATCCCATAGATAATCCAGAAGGTTGTTGGCAATCTAGAGGTTGGAAGGTGTTATCAATAAAGACCCATTGCCCATTCTCAACAATCAGCACAGAGCTGATCCTCTCCCAGGTACCATGGTGTGCAGCCAATCTGAGGTTAAATGGCTAATGGATATCAAAAACCCTAGACCTCACCAATGAACTCAGTGGATTCACTTCTTGCCTTTCCTAGGTCCAGAACCCATGAGATCTTTCACCAAGTAAAGGAGGCTAGTTCATCTCTCTGCAGACAGGAAATTGAGCTGTCAAAGGCTTCAAGAATACAGAGAGGAGCTGGAAAGTAGAGAGAAGTGCTTCAGATTCCAAAACAAATATTGATAGGTTAAAAAGAGATATTCTTTACCCATGAAGCAAGTCGGTTTTCAAGCAAACTAAAAGAAGAAAGAACTCCCACAAAGCTCCTGTGGCCTTCTTGCCCCTCACAAGCCCTCTAAGCGTGAAGGCTGACTGCTATGCAACCTAGAAGAAAGAAGTTTGTTGGAAGTGCTCCCTTCCTCTCTCTCCAGGCCTTCCTCTTCCTTCCTCTCTCTTCAAGGGGCTGCCCTTGAAGTTTCCCAAACACTTCACAGATAACAGAATCATAGGATCATAGAATCATTTAGGTTGGAAAAGACCTCTAAGATCACCGAATCCAGCTGTTAACCTAGAATTGCCAATTCCACCACTAAACCACATTCCAGGATGGTGACTCCAGCACTTCCCTGGGAGACCTGTTTCACTGCTTCATTTGCCAGTTCAGTTTCCTTTCTTGTACATATAGGAGAAAAGATTCCCATCAGGGCTGGATCTGCACCTGATAATGGTACTGCTGGAGATAGCCCTGTTGCCATTCCTCTGCTGTGGTGTCCTTGAGGTCCTCATTGGAACATGGCTCCTGAAGATATCTGTATCCTCTGGGCCAGCACAGCAACTCATGTATGGATGCAGGGTCTTTGCTCAACCTCTTGCAGATTGCATTCTGGGAGCATTATTGGGAACAGAATCCAAAGCAGTTCTCCAAAGCCAACTGCCCAAATATCTGCAAGAGGTGTCAGGAAACTAGAGGTCAGCCCTGGATAAAAGTGCATTCCTGTGAGCACCAGCTTAGACTACAGGATGAAGGAGCTTGATAGACAGAATCTGAACTCCATCAAAGGTTTGGGGCAGTACCTCAATGGTCTTTATTGACAGTTCTTTTCCGTAGTCTGAGTGGTGGTTAGACTGAAAACCTTTGGCTGCTTCAGATACATTTCTTGCACATGGAAGGGACATTTGAGACCAGCAATTATCTTCCAGTCACATTGCATCATGGCCCATCTAGGCACATCCTGGTATGCTGCCTACCATGAATCAAAACTATTTAGAGCTCTCTGTCAAAGATTTCATTATGTACCATTCCTGGGTAAACTCATGGCACTGCAATCACTGCCCTCTCTGTGCCCCAAAAGGGGCTTGAAGTCTTGGGAAGTGTTTCAGAGATTATTGGAGTTGGGTGCTGCTGACCATGGAAATTGCTGTTACTAGCCCTAGTGGCTGCAGCATATTTTATTGCAAGCAGGAATTGCCAGACAACCTGGCAGAGCTGTGTTTGCAGCTCCCCATACAGACCAAGTGACTCTTCCCTACGAATGGCCTGTTTGTCCCAGCAAAGACAGGAGGGTTGACTTCTGGAAAGCTCTCCATGCACAGAGGTTCTGTGTCCTATTGCTGCTTGCTGTTGGCTCCCATAGCATTAGCCATTGCATCAGAAATCATGTGCCCTCTAAGCAGGGGCTAAAGGCAAACACTCTTCCCAAATTCCATCCTTTTCTGCCTCCAATGTGACTGCACACAGCAATGCTCCTGCCAGAGCTCTGCTTCAGTGAGCTCTTCTTGAAGTCAGCCATGGCAAAGCCATATCGAGTCTCCCCATAAGGATGGGTTGGGACCCTGAGGTCCCTGCCCACGGCCCAGGACACCATTTCAAACCCCTGGAGCCATCAGCCCCTGCCCCAGTGATGGGTCCCACTGAGCCAGGCACACCTGTGGGCTCATGTCCCAGCCTGGCCTCAGCCAGTCCCTAGGGAGGTGCCTGATACCCACGGCTGGGACTGTCCAGGGCTGGGGCTGTCCAGGCCTTGGGCTGTCCCGCTGCTGAAGAGCTGTCTGGCTTAGGGCTGGGTGATGGGAACAGGTCCTTGCAGCCAAGTCCTGCCCTGCAGAGCAAGAGAGCAGGGAAGGGCAAGTCTAAATGCTCTCTGGCTCTGCTGGAGATGGACTGTATATGCTGCTTGAGGGACCCTCTGAATGATTTGAGACCAGCTTTAGGAAAAGTATAGGTCTTTCTGGAGCACAGTCATTTCCACCACAACTTTAATCTCTTCACATCTCCTCATCACGATGAAAAAATTATTTAGAAAACCCTCAAGCGCTTTTACCTTTATGCAACATTTCCCCCTACCCCACTGTTCTCACTGAAAATCAGCAAAAACATTCTTGCTCAAGCTTTCCAAAAACATTTCACCTTTGGGCAGAGAATAAGCATATAACTTCTCAACCCAGAAAACCAGAAGTTTCAGACTGTTCTGACTAACAGAGGAGGAAAGTTCAGGGGACTGGAATGGAGACAGTGTTGTGCAATAGAAATGATAGCCTGCTGCTTTTCACAGTATAACTCTTAGTTGATTTTCATTTATTTTTCTAACGAATTAAACTTTCCTGAAGGAAACTGACAGTGATAGCCATCAGACTTTTAAAAAGTCAGGACACCTCACTCCAAGAAAATACACAGGTATCACTTCTGCATCCTGCAACTCCTCAACTCCAGAATTTAAATATTACATTTAGGAATAGAGTTTTAGGTATTTGAGCAATGTTAAGCTCATATAGCAGTCTTTCTCAGACTTTTGGAGACTTATAAGTGGAGTGACATCTGATATATATTCAGGAGCAATGTTTTTGGATTCAGGCACCCAGATTTCTCAAACTATTTCTATTCTCTGTCATTGGGGCTGGAAATAAACCTATTTAATTTAATTAAAGAGGTTTTCTTTCATGAAGTAGGCTTGTTCTGGGGACTGTCATTCCACATATTGTAAATTTTCTACCTTTGCTTTTTCTTTATTGACTACTTCAGAAACTGATTAGATCAGATGATGTAACCCTAAGATATCTGAGATGTTTGAAATGGATATGGAAGCCTTCACCTTTAATGTTTTATGACATGCAAAAAAATTTGGAAAGTTTTCAGCCTGCATGTTGTTTATTGGTACCTTTCCACTTTGTAACTTGCAAGACTGCATCCACATTCGATATCCCTATTTGACACTAATCCATTATCCTAGCCTTGTCATCATGGGACATCTGCATTAATTTTTTTTTTATCTACTGTTCTCAATACAACTGATGGCAATCAGCGCATGCCAAATAATCTTTCACAATGGGTAAACAGAAACCTGACAGTATTCAACACTTATTCCTGTACTATGCAATTTGTCTCTTAGCTATATTAATATACAATATTTATCAGTTATATAGTGATATTTATTAGTATTGCCTAATTTTGTATGCCCAATCTAAAGATAGCAAAACCCATTGTCTTGTTATCAATGGGTATTGCCTTCATTAAAGGCTTTTATCCTCTCTTCTTTAGTTGCAAGTCAGAATGCATTTCCATGCTACACTTTTTCAAGCAGCAAAATTGATCTAGACACTTCCCTTCCTTCCCTATGCCACTTTTGCCTGCTGCCACATCAATCTTCTGCTATGCTTTTTGTGCAAATGCAACCATCTGTGGGGCAACACTGTAAGACAGATCAGTAAAATCAGGGGTGCTAAAAATAAACTCTCCAGGAAAAAAAGTAAATCAGTGAGACAGTTGAGCTGGAAAACATAGGAGAGTGGTGAATCCTCCAACAAAGTGTGTTCTTCAGAACAAGATGAAAGAAAGGTCACGGACACAAATGTATGTGTCAAAAGGGGAAAGGCTGGGGATAAGTTTTTTCCCTAAAAACGATGGCCTGGAGACCAGATGATGACAGAGGCTGCAGGAAATATGAAGTTACCTATACAAAAATAGAGTTTGGCTTTGCCAAAGATGATGGTTGAAGACTCAGATGTGGGATCAGAGTCATGGAAACATTTACCCATCATATTTGATACCCTTCCAACATAAGTTTATAGAAAAGACCACCAACACATTAAATTCTGGCCCAAGGCACTGGATTTTACAGTACTATATGAGATAGCAGTGTTTTATATGCAATATCAGCATTTCATATGTAAATATTGAAACTCCACTGAGACCAGCCATCCATACAAATATAGATTATGAGAAGGATACACAAAATTAAGATGAGGTTGTTCATGTCATACTTTTCTCCATTCCTTATCCCTCAGAGAAAAAGCACTTTTCTTCCTCAGCCCTGTCTGCTCACCTCTCTTCATGCTGATATGATTTTTGCCCTTCCCAATCTGATAGCATGTTATGTGTGCTTATGTCTCCTTAGAACATACCAGACACTTTGTCTGGAGGACAGTATTTTTGTATTCTGATATAATACGTTGTACTTTTTTGCCAGCAGCTGTATTAAATACTCAGAAAGTTTAAATCCTAGATGTTGTCTAGGACAGCATTTTGGAAAGACAGGTTTGTGTGCTTTCTTGAATCTTGTACGCCTCACCAAAATCAGTGTGCATGAGGTGTTTCCCCTGTCACAAAGTTTGAGCAGCCCCTACTTTTCCTTAATACCTCTTTGTCATTGTGTTCTATAACAATAAGCAAGCAAGCAAGCAAGCAGACATATCTTCCCTACATACCAAAACAAACTACTGTAAGTGTTGGTGTACAGCTTGTGCTGAAAAGATTCCCTTTCCTCCCTGTGCTTTATTTTGTTAGTTGACTATTTTGAATACTTCTGATGAAAAGCACCCACTTGGCTGCAGGCTCTCTGCTGCCAAGCTCTCAGGAGGGTGCCTGGCTGGAGGTTTGCTTTGTCCCTCATCAGCTTCAACGAAAAACAATGTGACCACCACAGTGGCTGCTCAGTCTCCCAGTGCAGAATTTTAAAAGACCTGGGCTCCCATTCCCTCCTGTTCTCCAGCATTAGCCATAAGATTTCAGAACATTTGTACCAATTTGCTAAATCCCTCTGGACATTTAGAAAGTAATACGTTACTGCATTGCTTTGCATTTCTTGTTGCTGGGGGTTTTTTTATTAGTAGCTGCATATCTGAGTTGGTAAATAGTTTGCTGTTACTCTTCCAGTAAAAATTTGCTCGCTATCCTACCATGCTATGCTATATGCTAATCTTTTTGTTCCTCTGTTTCTTTCTTTCCTTCACACACCTCCATTCTTGTCTTTCCTTTTTCTTGCTTAATTTTATGAACTAATTCCCTGTCTCTGTATCAAATCCCATACATAACAAAGAGGCCAAGGCTTCACCCTGCAAGTGGTTTATGTAATATATTTCTGCATATCTTACCCAGCTGAATACACTGGAACTACTTACATGCCTTAAGTGCCATGTACGTTTGCTGTACCTGAGCCTAAACAACTCACCTACCTGCTGGCTTTTACAAGCAAAGAAGGAAATGGCATGGTTTGTACGCAACATGCCAAAATTCCAGTATAATCTCATTGTTGTTACCCTTATTTTCCACTTCCCCTCCCTGTTTGTTGTAATGGCCTATTCTGTCATTTCAGATTAAGTATCTCACCATGGAATGGCTCATATTTACTTTTAATTCGATGTACTGGAAGTAGTCCTATTGACTTAAATGGAACTGTGCACATAAACAAAGGTAAGTGTAAGTGCAAGCCTTTAACAGATGGTACACTACAAATCCCACAGGAAAAGCATGGTACATTTTATTCATTTTACTATCTTTGCACATGTTAAATGCAGGTTGGGTGATTAATAACTTTTTTCCAGATTAAGTTTTCAGGTTTCATACCAGCTTAATGGAAGAACCACTAGTCATAAGCACAGGATTAACTCCAGTTCCAGAGAATTCCGAGATGACATGAGATAGTATGAATGATTAACTAGGAAAAAATAAACAAATAAAAAAAGACAGCACTCGACTTAAACCCAATGCAGTATCAGTGTATGCAAATAATTCTTTAAAGTAGTCAGAAGAGATTTGGAGTCCCGCCAGAAGCGGAGGTCAGGGGCAGCGAGCGGACTGTGGGAGAAGGCAGCAGCTACGATAGGACTGCAGACAGACGGAATCCCGGGGAAGACGACATGAAGGTCGGTAGTAAAAGGAGACGGAAAACCCGAACCCAGGGTGGCTGAGCGATACAGCTCGGCCGGAGGCAGCCCAAGGCTGACTGCAGCAAAACGCAGGGCAGGGCCGCGCAGGAAGGAAAAGCTTCTGGGCAAATTCTGAGGCGGGTTCTGCTTCAAATGGCAAGGGAGGCGAAAAGAAGAAAGGTCTGCCTCTTACAGCACGGAAACAGGGCTTTGCCTTTTTGTCAGCGCTCAGCGGCACAACCCTACTGAAACACCCCGACAGTTCACTCCTCGCCTCGCGCTCTTCCATTCCCATGGGTGTGAAGCCCACGGAATTGTACATACATACAACATTGCACTCTGTGCTGCTGCTGAAGCCGACGGCGCTGCAGCGTCTCCGTCCCTGCCCCCGCGGCAGAGACACCGCACCCGCACCGCCGGCCCCGCGCACCGCCCGCACCGCGCCCGGCCGGGCTCAGCAGGAGCGGACAGCGGAGAGGCGCCCCCAGCCCCACGTTGGGTCCGCAGCGCTCCC
>VYXB01005997.1:95918-306606 GCA_013397135.1 Pachyramphus minor
GTGCTGGGAGGAACTGCCGCCCGGGTGGGCCGCGGGGCCCCTCGGCCGGGGCCGCGCTCCCGCGGCCCGGCGGCGGCACCGGGCCGGGGCCCTGGGAACTCCGGCACTTGGACTTGCGGGGCACGAGGAGAGCTGGGCACGGCGAGAGCGGTGCGAGCGGCTCCCGCGCCTGCAACGCACCCCGAGGGCAGCGTTCGTACCCGCCCCCCACAGAGTTTCTAGGTGACCTCTCCGGAGTCTGTTGCCCACCCCGGAGCCGGAGAGTCGGGAGAGTGGAGGAGTTTGGAGTGGCCAGGGACACCGAATCTCGGCTGTGAAGTTAGTGGGGGGTAACAGTGGTGATAGCCAGCGTTTTGCCGACTGTTTTCCTTGCACAGGTCCTTCTGCAAAGCTGGGAGTTTTCCGCCTGGTAGCGTGCTATTCACACCACCTACTGCAGGCGCACCTTGGAAAGATAGGGAAGATTTGGTAGCAAACTGAAAGCCAGCGTGCATATAAGTGAGCTGCATGTAAGTGAGCCCTTCCCTTTCTTCCCTTGCTCCAGTGCTGTCTCTTGACAGAAAGAAATGGGGCTTTGCCAAAGGGGTGGTAGTGGAGTGGAGTTATGGGCATATGCCAAAGGGAAAGTAATAGAATGCTGTTATTGCTGAGCAGAGAAATCAAAATTTGAAGTCATCACATCCTTGTGGCCACTTACTGTATACGTCCCTGTGTTTCTCTGTGAGGAGCACAAGAAATCTTGTTTCTTTTAAAATACTGTAGTTTTATCATTTGGTACTGATTAGTGCTTTATCTCAATTGTCATGAAGGACAACATTTTTTTTAAAAAAGCAGAGAGCAATTTGAGGAATGGGTCTTCCAGGGTTTAATTCTGTAGACAAAATGAATCATAAATTACTTTCCTAAATTTTTTTTCCTTCAGTGTTTGGATTTTTTTATAATTAGGCTTTTTTTGTTAGCCAAAGAACCATATTTCAGTATCCAATGAAGTGTTTTTTAGTAAGTTATTTGTAAAAGAAAATTTTCAGTTTAATATGCAGGTCAAACTGAAGTATAAATTCTGAATTGCCCAGCTAACAGAATTCAATGCTTAGAAATGACAGCTGTGTAACATTACTTTACAGTTTTCAAAATCTGACCATTATTTAACTGTAAACATTTAAATACTTGAAGCTTTCATAAAGCTGACAAAGCACTTTATTTTTAATTGCATGTGAACTAGGCCTGTTTGGTCCAGAAAAGGAAAGTTTCACTTTTGCATAATGATAGTAATGCTAATCTTAAAAACGAGTTCAGTAAAAGGCTTACATATATGTAACTCTTCTGTGTGCATATTTCTTGAAGAATGCCAGAGTTTCAGCTGTATTTTATACAATTTCAGCTGTATTTTATACAATTCAGCATACGTAAAATGCTGAATTCTAGCTGTTATATTTGTCAGCTGTACCACTATTGAGTTTGTGGACATCAGGTCATCATTTCTAAAGAAGGAGTTGAAATGTGTAAGTGTGGTTTTCTTCTCTCCACTTCCCCTTCAATCTGTCAGACAAATGACACATTCCTTATGCAGAGCAATCATCAGATTTTGATTTATTATGCTAGTTGAGACTCATGAGGAAAGAAGATGCTTGACAGATGTGTTTGTTTACCTTCATAGCATGTACAAATTCTGGTCTCTCCGTTAGTAAATGAATCATTAAAACTCCCTTAGCTGTGGGATCCCCAGTTAGCATTAATATATGCATTAGGAAAAGTTGGTTTATATGAATATTATCAACCTCTGAAAGAACACAAGCCCTTGAATTCTTTTGGCCTTTGGGTAGAGTCTTTTGTGGTGGAAAATGTGTATGCTTTTTCCCCCCCCCATTCTTAATTAACAGCATTTATCAACTGTTCCCCATGAGAAGGAACTTCAGACTGAGTTCAGTTTTTTTCCTGTTAGCACAGTTGTGCCTCTTTGATCCTTTACTTAGTCTTACCCTTGCAAAGATCCAACACACACACCACCTTGCTTCCTGCCAGGGTGACAAAGTAGGGTGCCTAAGTCTCCTCACAGGACTTCTGAATCTTAGTTTGGAAGTGCTAAGAAAGATCTTTGAACTCTGAAGTACAATTTCACAGTTCTGAACCGCTGTTCTCTGATGGCCTTTGGCCAAGCTTCTAGTCTCCATTGCGGGGTCAGTTTACTCTGGCCCATGGTCAGACATCTACGTTAGCTTTGTGATTTGTTTTCTGAATTGTATGTAAACACCGCATACTGGCCTAGTAGAATAAATTTTAATACCTGACTAGGGTGAGTTGATGGATACGTGTTTTAGGCTCTGCTCTGAGTGTGATTTCTGGTTTGTAGCTGAGTTGCAAGCCAGTCAGTTCTTTCTTAGGGTCCGCGAAAGCTCTTTGGAGGATTAATATTAAGATTAATTCTAACACTGGCTTATCCATAAAGAAGTTGATTTCAGGTTTTTTTCTGGGGTTTATCTTAGCTCTGTTTCCATTATGCCTTCTGTGTTAACTCCTAGAAGATTAAATCAGTGTACCTAACACCACTTGAAGATTCTGGGAATGGTGTTGGATCTTATTGCTGAAAGCATGTGAATTGGATCTGGAAGTAGACTTTTACCAAGAAGGTAAAAAGCTACATCAAGTCTTAGAGAACTGATTTTTTTTTTATTATGTTGCAGCAGACAAAATTTTTTCGCTGTAGGAGAATATGGAAGAGACCTTGTCAGTATGTCTTAAAACATTTGGGGTTTTCTTTTTTAATGTTCCCAAGAGGAGATTTCTTTTTATTTCTGAGTCTCTGAAGTGGAAGTTTTGTCCCTGATTTAGTATAATTTTAGTTCATTTCAATGAGTTTGTCTTCTGAATTCTCACTGAAAAAATCTTTAAGGAAAAAGGTATATCTTTTTGTATACAGATTGTTGTATGTAGATTGCATTTCAGATATTGTGTGCTCTGCTTTAACTCAGGAAGAAATAAAAGTCCAAATAAACCACTGTCAGTTGAAACTTAAGAGTAGAATTCAAAGTAGAATTACAGTTTTCACTCTTAGTTATTCACTTGGAGGATTACTTCTTAAGATTCCTTCAGGCACTCTTAATTTATTTTATTTCTTAGTGCTTTGTGAGAATAAACAGGTATTTAGTCTATTGCTGTTATTTATGGATTGACAGATTTCTTCCAAACTTCTATAAAGTAATGTTCACCTCATTATCCCAGATTTTCTTGTAAGTTTATTTTTTAGTTGATGAAAAGAGACTTTGTGGAAGAGCCTTTGCTCATTGAGAGTCATATAAGGTGGCTTACTCTTTTCTTCAGTGATCTTGGTTGTTTCATATACATTTCTGGCAATTATCAGACACTGCATAACAGTGTTTTACCTTGGTTTTGATTGCTGGTCCTTTTTTTGGCATGGATTGCTTGGGTTTTTAATTTTTTTCTCTTAGTGCAAGTACTGATTCAAGGATCTAAGACAAAGCAGTGGGTGTCTAAAAAGAGCGGTAGATGTTGTGTGGTACTAGGATAGTACAGGGCTCTACTAGAAATTTTCTTCCTGTTGTAAGCATGTCTTATAGCAGCTTTAGAACAGTCTTTCAGTTTTTAGAAGAATTCTTAGAAGGAAGAAAACCCCACAGCTGAGTTGTAAGATGTCATTTGTGATACCACCCTTAGATCTTCTGTCATCAAGGCAAGTGAGGAGGGCTTTACCTTCATTGAAGTTGTAGCATATTCCTTAGAAGAATTAACCCTACCTTGGGATTTATTAATGGAATAAGAAAAAGTAGGTGGACTTTCATGTTAGGTGCTTTTTTAATGGCTTTTTTAATTACTTTTTTGTAATGGGAAGATTACTGTAGGCTTTTCCACTCTTAAACTGTGGGTTGAAGTCAGTCACCTGCTGGGAGACTGTCAGCATCCTGTTGGACAGCTAGCCAGCACTGTAATTGCCAGTTGCAAGATGAGAATAGCTGTAGATTTTATTTTTTTTTTTTCTGAAGGATGAATTTCCAAAGGTTCAGTTTGCATCTAGACATATTGCTCCAGACTGGAATGCTGATATAAGAGTTGCTTTAACCTAAAGCAACTTAGCAAAGTGACCTAATGAAATGAGCCTGAAGTTTCATATATACAGGTGTTTCCTCAGGCATTTAAACTTCCTCTCTTTAGAGTCCAGCATATCCCCTAATGGTGTCTTCAGCAACACATTTGAAGGGCATCTTGCAGAAATAAATGTTTGTACCAATTCAGTTTGGTATAGTCACTTGTTTTTGCTTCCTAAGTAGAGCACAACTGTTAATGCAAGTATCCTGTTATTGTTCAGCACAAACTGTCATTGTGAGACTATGTTAGTTCTGTTCTGCTTCCATTTATAGTTGAGACAAATTACTGTTAAACAAACATTTTTCCATAGGTCCTTTAGCTGCTCCCATAAGGCAGATTAGAGCTCTTGCTCTAAATTGGAGCCCCTGGCCATCCTCTTAGGTTGTTCCATTTAGTGAATGAAGAACTGCTTCAGCAGGAGGACTAACTCTGGGGAAATTGTGTGCAGTAAGAATCATATTGCTTTGTTCTCATTGTGTTTCCCTTATGCTGCATATCCTTAGTAAATAAAAATAGCACTTTTAAGTTTCTCGGTTAATGATCAGATTTTTCGCATAAAACCAAACTCTGTGAGCCATGTCAAGCAATCAAGTTCTGTTTTGACCCTCAAATGCTTAATCTGTCAGACAGTTCCAGCTGTACTCTTTAGTGCACTGTGTAAGACTTATGGTGAGAGAAATTTACCTCACACATGTTTTCAAGAAATAGTTTTTAGGGAGTGCAAAATGGTCTTGCACTTTGGGGCATCTGCTGAACAGTGGAGGTTCAGGTGGGACTGAAGGTTTTAGTTGAGGCGTGGGGCTTTCACAGTGCTGCCTGGCTAGTGTTTGGATATGATGGCATTACAGCACTAGTGTTTCTGTGCCTTGTTTTTATTTTTTAGTATTTATATAAAATAGCCTTGTTAACTGCTCTTAGACAAATGAGTCTTTCTTACCACATAACGGTTGCATGGTGCTCAGAAGTTACTGTATATTTCTGTGAAACTGGAGAAGGGGAAGGATGTTTTAGAAGATCTTCTGCAGTATCATCATTCAGAACTCAATCTCAGGAAGCAACATCTATCCTTTTTTTAGGAAATAAAGGGCTTTTATTCTGTTCAAAAGAGATAGTTGATGAGTACTTTGCCTGTTTCTTACCTGAAAATTGGGGGCTGTATGTCAAGCCCGTGTTCAGTGTTGCAGCTCTTCCTTGTATCAAGATCTAATTGTACCTTGACAGTAAATGTTTTAGTAAATATTAATTGAACACCTGTACAGAGACTGTATATACTAAGTGGAGATGCTGAGTTGCAACATACTGTTTGGCTTGGCTTCTTCATATCAAAATGCTTTATGTAGGGAGCTTCCAGGTGTCCCTCAGATATCTGGAAGATACATTTATATGGGAATAAACAGTGACGGTAGTGAGACTGTGCTACTGGCAAAGATGAAGCCTAATAGGAAATACTTTCTTCTGGTCAGTCACTGGGAAGTGTCTTACTCCAGGTCTGTCTTTCATGTTTCCATAAGTGGTCTAATAGGTTGATCAATGCAAAGAAATGTGGCTGTAAGGTGAAGTCTGTTCAAGGTTGCTTTATTTTTAGAATGTGTACTGGAAAAATAACTTCAATCAAAGATTCTCCACTGTGTGTCTTGATGGAGGTGCTCTGATTTTGTGCTCTACTATTAAGTCAAATATAAACAGAATAAAAAAACTGTCAAAATTACTTCATTTCTTTCCTGAGTTGAAGACCTTGCCTCAGTTTATTGAGAAAAGCAATTACCTTTTCAATTCCATTTTTACCTGTGAAGCTGTATCTGATACTTACTTTTTGTTTGACTCTGCCTTTTCAGAAGAAGAACCAAAGCTTTCCTTTATATGATACTGCGATAAATATATTTTGGGAGACCAGGAGCCCTTTTACTCAGAGTCAAAGATGGAGGTATCAAACTTCTAGCTCATTTTTAAGCAAAGGGATCTTTATGCTTATAGCCTGTGAAGCCAAACCATTGCTTTATTGAAGTTAAAGATTTTGCAGTCAGTATAGGTTTTGTCTGTGGGACAGCAGAGAGGAGAAACCTGCAAAACTACTGTGCTCATTACTTCTCTTAATTTCACACCACTATGGCTTTAAGCCATCTGCACTTGGATTGAGGGGTTTCTGTGTCTAATGACCAAAAGTATTTTCCTCCTTAAGTTCCCACATGACTAGTTACTTTTTCCGCCCTCCTTTCTTTCTTCCCCTTGCTGTTCCTATTTGCTATTGCCTTTTTTTTTTCCACTTTATGTGGCAGTATGCTTTGGACTTTTATCTATGGTGGTTTTGCTTAGCTGCAGAAAAGTAGACTTCGCCTTCTGTGACCTGACACCAGGCAGAAATTCAGCCAGGGTAAGAATAGAAGAGAGCTCGTAAACTCAGCACAGGAGTTCTGACTCTTTCCATTATTAACAATTAAAGATGATTCCAAGATGAATTAGGTAATGGATTAACTAACTCATGAAAAGAGAACACGGATATACAAAGAGAAAGATCCTGCTTTGCAAGAATTTAGTTTATTAGAATTACATGCTGCTTGCATGTCTGGGAAAGGAAGAACAAGCTTCCCTGCTTCCAGTGTTTAATTTAGTTTGTAGATAAGGTATATGATGTGCCAGATTAATTCAACAGCAAAAGATAAGTTTAGGCTTTGCAAGGAGGTGTTTTTTACTGGAGAATGGGTTAGGAAATAGAAGCATCCTGTTTAGTTCTGCCCAACAGTGCTACAGCTTTTTCTCTAAAACAGTAAGCAGTGAAAACGGTTTCTTCCTACCTCCTACACCCTGTCCTAATCAACTTAATATCATGGCCGGATCTAGACCAAGAACTGTTGTTTGAGTAAAATATGAAGACAGTGACATGGTTTTGTTTTCATTGTTCCTTTTTTCTGTTTTGTTTCTGAGGTGTGAGGTACTGCTGTATTTTTTTTTTTTTTAAGGGCTATACAGTCATATCCTTTTTCTTATCTCAAAGGTCATACAATATTACCTTTTTGTTTTAAGGGTAACAAATAATTTATAAGTCCCAGTTTCAACCTAAATTATCTCCCACAAGCTGTGGGGATCTTTGCACTCTGTGCCGTTGAAAGCCACTGTGTAGAAAATTACATATGCACAATTAACATAAAGCCACAGTATACTGCATTTGTGGGATGGATTCCCTTAAGCCATGTGTAAGTCTGCTTTTGTTTATCTCTGGTGGTTAAAAGTAAAAATAATGAAGAATATTGATAATAAAGAATATTTGATATGATTGATATTCCTCCTGAAATTGTGAATATGCACCTCTAAGTATGCAGAAGAATAGTTTGACTGTACTAAAAATCATTCACTGAGAGAATAAATTAGAACTCCAAAAGGAAGGAGCTTCCGGTTGGCTGTACAGTGAACAGAAACGCAACACTTTATGGGAAGCCTTGGTTAGATGGATGCTTTTATCTGTAAAAAGGCAGTGTAGGTACTGAAGCTCTCTGTAAAACATAGAGTTTCTGAAGTTAGAACTATTCACTGTTAATATCTCTGAAATATGTGGTTTGTACAGTGTTACTATAGATTAGTACCTGAATGTGGGTGATTTGGGAGTATTTGGTAATGAAGATAAAATCTTTTTTTGGTGATCTGATTTCCTTCAAAGAAAGGAGTTTATTAGGTTTACCTTCATTATCATGAGTGTCATGTCATCAAAATTGTGGACTGGAGCATGGCTTTGAGTAAGTGTTATCTAAGACAATACCTACTTGTAGTAACTTCTATCTAATGTGCATTTTGCAAAACAGTGCATTTGTAGTTGAATGGTGGCTCAGGTTTTTGTAGTGTATAGAATGCAAGAACTCTGTAAAGACAAGGAAGATGACTTTAGGGTGATGGTAGTTTAACTGTGTTTCTCATAAACCATGATAATGAGTGCACTAGAAATACCAGAAACGGCAAGGTATGGGTTCTGCAGCAATTAGTGACTTATTTGCCCTGGTTTTGTAATGTGAAGGATTGCACATGTAAATAAAGTGAAACTGATTCTGCCACTGCATGCAGATCATAGTCATTTTAAGATTTCAGGTCAGATTCTCAAATGTTAAATGCCAGAATTAAGGGTGAAAGAAACAACCATAGTTCAATTATCTTTCGTGCCTTAATTAAGTTACAGTTCTTCATTCTACAGCTGCAGGTTTTTTGTTTTTTCTTCCTCTTCAGAAGCATTCCTCAGAATACATTTACCCTGTCTACTGGGGAGTCCATCTGTGTTGGTCAGCAATAAACCCAGTCTCTAGGGCAGTTGTTTCCACTGAGTAAGTTTAGAGAGATAATGCAAATAGAGCAAAAAACTGAAAAGATTTTATCTTGTCTGAAGGTGTCTGAACCCTGGCTGTGTTTGATGGGGGTGGGGATGTGTGTACACAATAGATACTCCAAGATATCTTTGAACATATAATTTGCTGTGTAAGATACCCAAGAATGTAATTTCTTTTAGGCCATCTCAGATCAGGCACCTGAGGTTGGTAAATAAATTAATCCTCAATCACATGTTCTAATATTGCATCTGTTAACAGGGATAATAACCATGCTACTTCAGTGGAATGAAGATGGTATTTGACTATTTCAGCAATATGATCTAAATTGGTGCTCTGCAGTGGCCTATGAGGAAACCAATTTCTGCTTTCAATGAAGCATTATGTGCAGTAATTTTATTTATTTATTTACTTGATAGGGGACACAATGAGTAAGAACAAACAAAATACTAGGTAGTGACCTGATAAGCATGAACCAGGAAAAAAATTCTATGGGGGCAAAAGTGATAAAAGCCATGCACTTAAACTGTCTTAATGTACTTCAGCAATCATTTCCAAACTTAACTTCATCAAGTAAACAGAATTATTTCTAATGGACTTTGTGTGCTCTTTCCTAGCTGTTAAAAAAATAATAGTTACAATCATATCAGGAGGTTTGGAAGCTACTCACTGGGCAGACCACTGCTATTTGAGCTGGTAGTATCTAATAATACTCTGTCATACTTTACTGGGATCCACCCCAGATAGTATGATCCATGTGCTTATCTTGAGGGTATTATGGATGTCTTTGGACTATAAAAGATGAGCACTAGAGGAGAGTGTGCTTTCACAGTAAAGCTGCTTCTGTGCTTTTTTTTTTATTTGTCACTAGCCATGTAATTTTCGCTTCCTGCATTATTAACAGTGTTTTATCCAAATCCTATTCATATTGAGTCACTTCAGATTTTTGTTAGGATGATAACTTAGCTGATCTAAAGTCATATCCTTTTCAATACCAAATCTGATATCTTGTCTTTGTTTCCTGTTATTTGGAGATGCTTCCTTTCTCTGTTCCCAATTCAGCTACTTTTTGTAGGGTCTCCTTCTTGCCTTTGCCTTGTCCTTGTTAGCTCATTTACCTCTAGTATTTGTAATTGGCCAGTCAGTTCTGTTTCACTGAGTTTTTCAAGATATACATCGTCTCTGTTACTTGTGCTAGAGTTCAGATTACATCCCTGAACAACTGTTGGTTTCTTTACTCTGCAATCCCCATTTTTTTCCCCATATTTTTCTTTTCAGCACTCTCTGTTGGAGTCACTGATTACCCGTCCTATTCCTGTTTTGGTACAGATCTAAGTTGCCTTTGTGGCAGACACCACTTTTGACTGTTGTTAGAAGTGCAGGATGGTTTAGGTTGAAATCCAACCCCTTCCACATTTGGTTTGAGTGTCTTCTACATTGCTGCCACTTAATTAGTGGCGTGTTAGAAAGGAGAAGTCAGCTTTCTACCTGTATTTTCTGGTACTTTAATCCAACATATTTTTCACCTGGAAGTAAAAGGAACATTCTGTTCAGTTCCAGGCTGGATCAAGTTTAGCAGAGATATTAGCAGATAAAAGGTATGCTCTTTGCTGAAGATTGTATATCTTTTTCTCACATTGCCTAAACTTGCAAGCATGGATATATTCATATTGCTGAAAGGCTGATAAAATGTACGTCCAAGATAACAGGCCAGAACTCAAATTCCAGCTTCAAAGTGTGCTAGTGCTAAACCTTTCCAAAGAAAATACTCCAAGTTTTGGATTTATTTTCTTTTCTAAGATAATTTTCTTCATTAGTGTATTGTTTTTTGAGCTCAAGGGTTGTTTTGTTTTGTCATTGTCTTAAGTAGTTTGATTGCAATAAGAATTCTGAAGAAGATCTTAGTATATAACTTTCAGACCACGTTGCTTGAGAAGATTCTAAGCAGCTTGGAAAATAGGATGTTATACTGGGCAGTGTCAGGCAGTCACAATAATAAAGTTTTTAGCCTTTCTTTTAACAAGAAATAAATGTTTTTTGAAATAAATTACTTGCTAAACGGTAAAAATGAGGTGAGTCATCGTGCATTTAAATTCTTCTTACTTTATTTTCTGTTTTCAGTAGCACGGTTATATTTTTCCAATTTGACTTAATCTGACTGTGTGCTTACATTCTCCTCCCCCATAACATCTGCTGTTTAACCATGAGATGCTATATCCATCCTTGCTTTAAGCCTGCTGCTGCCTTTTGTAGGACTGCTGTACTCTTTAGTGTGCTGTTGGTATCTGGCTTGTAGAGTGAGTTCTGGTCAATGATTGCCTTTTGGGAGTGAGTCCCACAAAACAAGTAGCAAGCTACCTTGGAAGGTTGGCTGCTATCAGGACATTGTTAATGTAGCAAATAGCCACAGTAGTTTAAAATGTTAAACCTGTTACCACCTCCTGTTGATTAATGTCCTCTGGAATTTACTAAGGTACACCCATCAGTATAATGATATGAATGTCCCTGCTCCCATTCAGATCCAGAGATTTAGCTTAAACCTCTGTTACAGGCAGTTTAAACTGAGCACCTGATCTCACTCTAAAGAGTGAAAGGTGGTCCTGTTCTGAATTTCCGTTTCAGGGTGAGTGAATCCACAACAACAGACAGGGGCAACTGCTTGTACAAATTTAACCCTTTTGAGCTAATTTAGTAGAGGCTTCATTTGTAGGACTCTCAAACTAGGTAGTGAAGCTTCCTGAGCATAAAGTATTTCTATACCAGAGCCTCTTGCTCTGGACACTGAAAAAGCTGTATTCCCTTTAGTATTTAACATTTGAAGATGCATCCATATTATCTATCTACATTGCTGTAAATCTCCTGTTTCTGTCCACATCAGGTTGCTTTGTGCATTGTTGGAGGAAGTAATAGTAAAATATAAAAACCCCGCAGCTGCCTAACTGCACATTAATATAATTTTGTAAATGTATTTTTTCCTGCTGAAATACATTTCTTGAAGTTTCACAGTTTAATAAGTCTAAACAACTCCAGATATTACTGTAACTTCAGTGATAACATTTTAAAGTAAGAAATATGTTGGAACTAAGACTGTGGGCACATTCAAAACAATCACTGTAGTATCTTACAGAATTATGCAGTCTTGTTTATAAGGGGTTTTGTGTTGTTGATTTTTTTTGATCTTTTTTTTTTACCTGTCATGTCCATAAGGATTTTCTTCCTATATTTACAAGTGACATTGGGTGTTTTCCTGGCACTGTGATCAGTTAATTTTGTGCTTAGGGCCATAAAGCAGTGCTTGCTACTACTGTGAAATAATACCCTGTGGTTGCTCACTTTTAGTAAAGTAGTAAGATAAATATTAAAATATACATTCTAGCAAGTAACATGAGGTGCTTGAAAGATCTCCTCTGGTGACATAAAATTCCTTTTTAAAAAATTTAAATAGCTTTTCAATGACATTATACACCTTCTTCCTCTAATGTATTTGTGTAACGGTTTTCTTTGGAACTGTAGGAGGAAATAAATGGTTACAAATAACCATTCAAATAACCAGTGAAGCTCCTGACTTCAAAGTACTTCCTTCAAAACTGAAATAACTTCACTTTGCTTTCTCAAATAAATAAAAACCAAACGTGCCTTACCATCTTATAATTTTTTTATTCATGTGTATAATCTGAAGGGGTTTTCGTCTTGGGTATTTTATAGGGAAAGAATTATTAAACACTTCAAGTGAGATTACATTAGGAGCCTGGTTTAGTGGTGGACTTGACAGGGTTAGGTTAATAGTTGGACTCAGTGATTTTGAGGGTCTCTTCCAACATAATGGATTCTGTGAATTAGCGTTGGAAAAGATTTACTGGATTTATTCTAATCTGTTGCATATCTTTATTGTGGTGGTGTAAAAAGAAAAGTTCTCCTTGGAGATGAGCTCCCAGGTTGAGAAGAGGCAATACAAAAAATTTTTTCTGTAGTGATGCTGTAGGGCAGTGTCTTTTCTTCTTCAATGACTCCTTACCTAGAGTATCTCAAAAATAGACTAGATAGCATCTCTCTCATACTCTGCTTAGCCAGGGCATTACTTAAGGAATATAATTAAAATATAATAATTTTTACTGGTGAAGTTTGCTTAATTAGGATGCCTGCAGATATTTAATCTTCAAAAAACTGATATATGCACACAGAACAAATATGTGAAAGCATTGGACACCCATTTTCATTGTTCTTTTTATAACTACAGTGTAACTCCAGTGCTCCTGAAACTCTGTCTTGTTTAGATGTCATTGGCAGTTCACTTCTTGTACAAATCTGGCTTGCAAGGACTACTTTCCCCCATTCTCTTAGGATGCCAAGTGTGTGTACTCTGGCTGTGTCTGTAAGTGGATGTTTAGCATTTTCAAAAACTTAATGCTTTTTTTGTTTGCCTTGGTCTGTTACCAATACTTTAATTTATTAAAGTGTGCTCTTTTAATATTATGCTCTGTAATACAGTCCTTTCAGCAATCTCCTGGAGACAAAATAATTTCTAAGATTTCTACCAATTCAGCTCTATTTCATAGCAGTTTTATGGTAGCTTTAGAGAAACATTTATCAAGACCATGATTAGTGAAATATTTTATTCTTGTTGACAAGCCAGACCAGGTTTGAGTTACACATGAATACAATGACTATATTTTATATACCTAATGCTCTCCCTGGCTCAGTAATCAGTCTGACTTCCTCTTTTAATCAGGGCATAATATTAAATATTTGCATCAAAATTATTAAATTACTGGGGAAAACATCCCTGTCACAGCTAGATAAGTCTGTACTTTGTTTCATTAGAATAAAGTGACTAATTCTTTTCTTAAGGAAGCTTTTCTTCACAAGCTTGTTAATTTGTTAGAATAGGTGCTTACACCAAAATAGAGTACATTGCTTTCCATCCTGTATTTGCTATCTTGGAAAGGATTTTTTTAAAAGAAAACATTTGTTAGAAAACTGAAATACTAATGTATATTTATATGGCCATAAAATTTTAGCTTCAAGGTTATCTATTTGGTTTAACACTCATAACAAACTTGTTCCTCAGCAAAAATTGTATACTAATACTCTTTTTAAAAGGAGAACTTTGAGTTAGTGGAGCATCTGAGATCCAAAGCATTAGTTTAAAATTTTTCCTTCCTGCCAGTTGTGGTTGCAAACTACCCTGTACCTATTTAATATATTTCTGAGACAAGTAAAATAATGAGGAAAAATAAGATTTTGAGTAAAAATAATTCTTTTGAGTAATTTGGTTGCTATAACAATATTAGATATTTGTCTTCAATTAATTTGATAAAAAGTATGGGTTATTATAGATGTTATATGTAATTAGAGGGGAATATGGAAATAGGAGGGAGTTACTTCACCCCACGCTATAAAGGAAAACAAAGGGAATTCACCTCTCAGCCAAAGTGTGGTACCTGGTGTCTAAGAAAGCTTAATGATATGCAGAGGATCAGAATGCTCCTGCTATAATCCTTTATTTTTGATAGCTAGTATAGTGATTGACAGGTTGTCAAATTTCCTTTCCGTTTTAAAATGAAAACAAATTGAATCCAAGTCCCTTCTCCAGCCCAGTCTGGGAAAGGACAGAAATTACACACTGGTTTGGGGGAACATATTAATTTCTGACCCCTGTGGGTGACTGGTGAAAACTCTGAAGCCTGGGATTAAATCACTGAAACAGATACTAGTGTCAGCTGAAATACATTCAGCATGCTATCAGGCAATTCTGTCTCACATTTAATAATGCTTCACAAATGGGAACAAAAATATAGTCAATTTTCCGTAGAAGTTATTATTAAGACAAAAACTGTGAGTGCTCAGGATGCAGCTTTATTCATCCCTCCCCACTATGCCCCCCACCCATGACTAGTTTTGATTATTAGGGGCAGAAATATTTTTATGCAGAGTTGAAATTCAAATGATTAATGTGGTATCTGGTCAAGGATATAGCCTCGTTCTGTTGTTCTTCTCAATATGCAATTAGAGAGCTCTCTTAAAAATGTCCTGTGTCATCCTGAGTCAAAATAATCTGACTTTTTACTGCCATTTTAATTTTTTGTGGAAAGACATTATTTTGAATAGTTAGCATCTCTGGGGTTTTTTTCCATGGTTGTTTTTTACTCCTCTTAACTAACAGATGGAACAGTCCAGAAGAAATGGCGCTCAAAGATGACAGGATTTTGCACTTCCATAGGAAAGTAATTTCAGAACTTATTGTTGCCATTGTTTCTTATTTCTCAAAGTTCATTGAAGGAAGCTCTAGTGGAATGTAAATACACTATCAACAGTGTATCTATAAAACAGATACCCAGAGTTGTTCAAAATAAAGCTTGTTATGTGGCAAAGCTGGAAAGAAAATGAAGGGTTCACAGTGATTTGGCACTGATGCTTGTTTGGCAGCCTGCTATCTTTCTTATCCTGGCTGGTGTTCCATCAGTCAGGGCACTTGTACACAGGCAATGGTGCATCAGACTGTGGAAGAGACCTGTGATATGCCATAATAAAAAAAAAGGAGGCTTCTGAACAATCCATGGTTACTATCTGTTAAGACTGATTTTTAGATCAATTTGTCTGTTGAATTCCTGTCACTTTACATAAAATTAATTTTTTTTTTAAAGACCAAAAAGTTTCATGGTGTTTCTTCCCAAGGTTTATTATTTCAGTCTGATTCATTTCCTGTTTTTCTGCTAATACTCTGACAAAAGCAGAAACAAGCATCCTCCAACTGTTTGTAAATCTTGAAAATATAT
Organism: Pachyramphus minor; assembly: GCA_013397135.1. Lineage (NCBI taxonomy): Eukaryota > Metazoa > Chordata > Aves > Passeriformes > Tyrannidae > Pachyramphus > Pachyramphus minor. Next base: position 111,100 of record VYXB01005997.1, read on the forward strand.
AATTTACTGTATTACAGGTGACTCTGTGTGGCCGTAAGTGATGCAGAGATTTATACTGTACTTCCCTCTGTCAGTCTCTGGTCATGCACTTGCTTCCCTGGCTAACACTGCTGCTCCAAGGCTTCACACCTGTGTAGGTGGAAATTTATTTCAGATATGAGAAAGATGAGGATAACTTAGAACTTCTGTCCTCATATGATAGCGTGAGAACAAGAAGGTATTCAGTTGGATTAGTAGCAAATTAAATACTGGTTTTTGAAGGAGTAATTTTTTCAGCTGTGTTTTATTAGGCTGTTGGGCTCATTACCATAGACTTTCTTGGTATTCACACTGAGAGAACAATTTGATACTTATATGGATGGCAATATAGAAAGTGCTAGAACGTACCTGGCAGGGAGATAAATGTACTTTTTGGATTTCAAACCAGTCAGAAAGTTAAGAGTTCCTGTTTAGGGCTTGGGGCGAACAGGTTTGTTTCATCAATCATCTGCACCATCGAGTCTTACATGTGCTGAAGACAGGATCCTGAACTCATGAAGTTGAGTGCAACTGCTATTGTTTTCCTGTGAACTTAGAGGTTAGCTGGGAATGTCAATGATTGATTTAAATAACAGTGTGTGTTTTGGCATGGTTACTGATATCTTAAAATGTATTAAAATTGTAACATTTTAATGCATTTTTGTGACATTTATGATACTTGAGTAAAATATAGATTGACCTTTATATAGTATATATTAAAGGTCTGTGGAAAGAAAACTTTTGCGTCTTACACAAAAGCTACATCCTCTCCCTTTCAGTCAAGTGCCTGGAAAAAGATAAGCACTTCTAACAGGGTATTTTTTTCAGGTTGTAGTGTTTCATGCCGCAGTTTGCAAATTTATGAATTAGGAAACAGTTGGAAGTTTGCAGTTTCTTCTACAAAACATAATCAAATTAAATAATTGTTTAAATAGCTTTTTTAGAACTGAATTTGGAGTTACAATAGTATGTTATTTAAATACTTTCCAAATTTGTATTTCTGAATTAGTTTGAGTGATAATATAGCCGGTTTGGCCTGGTACATATTTATTTCTTGCTTAGGGAAGATTGCTTTACTTTGGAGAAGCAAATCAAGGCCTTCAAGCTTTTAAATTCATATTATGGCGAGCTTTCAGTCTAAAAGTATAAGCACCTTTCTGTTACAGTTTACTAAGTCAGTACTAGAAATGTCCCTAAGTTCTTTGGGATTGTTTTCGTCCCTTTTTTTATCAAATGTTTGTCTTTCCTTCTGGATATGTGGTTGTTCAAGGATGAGAAAGGCCTTCTGTTTAATGGCATTGAATATCTGCAGGCTACCGTTACAGACCATTTTGCTGAGCAAAGAAAAACGTCAGGGGTCTCTCTCCAATGGCATCAGTCATATGGAGGATATTGTACTGAAAAGTGAGCAGGGGATAAAAGGCAGAAACATAGTCTTTTTGTACTGGCATAGTCTAGGATATTTGAGAGGGACAATGGAGACACATATGAAGAAGGAAAAAAACATGCTTTATCTCTGCTCTAGGTGGTGGTGATATTTATAAATGTTTTTAAGGACAGCCATGGTGATGAGAGAGTGGACTGGTGTACTACAATATTAGAGTACAAGCAAATGAGTGCAAGTTTTGAAGTTATTGTGACTTAATGCTTTGCAACTCAGACATAGGAGGCTGACCATTCCTACAATCCCAGGCTGGCTGTGGGGTAAGACACATTCCCCTCTGTCTGTCGTCAGCTGCTCTGTGCATTGTCTGTGTGAGAGTTTAGAAAGTCACATTATCTGTCTGCCTCAAACTTCTGTCTGTAAAATAAGAGTAATGTGTCTTTTCATGCTCTGTGTTTAGCATTTGTAGTATACATGGAAAGACACAGTTACAGATAAGCTGTAAGTGTATGATATGGATGGGTATGTATATATGGAAAGGGTCTTGATGGGGATTTATTTTGACTGGGGCTGCTATAATCAAGTACACATCAAAGAATTTATCTTTTTAGGAGTGTATTGGGAGTTCCAAGTATTGTGTATACAACACTGGGAACTGACAGTATCTTACTTATATAAGATTAATACTTCACATTATAAAACCAGGCATTCAGGTTTTTGGTTATATTCCATTCAAAATGTAGTTGGTCTGGAACGTATTTTGTGGTTGAACTTGGATATTCAGACAAACAAAAAACTCCCACCAAAAGCTGTTTCTGAGAACACAAAGGTTTCTTGTTGTTGAAAAATATGGTCCCATGCAACTGCTCTGAGAAGGTTATAATGTCTGTGTTTTGTAGCAGAGGTGGTTGTCTTTTATTTTGCTTTTATTTTCTTAGAGAAGCCTTGCTCCATGTTCATTCTATCCCTGTGAAAACTTGCAAGTAATGGTAAAGTTTTAGAAAATATTTTTGAGCATTTTCTTTAAGGAATGATTGCTGTAGCACTGAAATTCCTGAGCATTTCATACACAGCCAGACTTTTTCAGCCATTGTAGCAATTGGTGAGATACTTAAATTTTGTCCTACAGCTGCCAGGCATCAAATCAGTAATGAGAGACCCAGATGAGAGAGGGGGAATGCTTCCTTCTGCTCTTGGTTCTCTACCAGGTTGAAAGGGTTGAGACTAAGTGGGAGCTGCCTACCTCCAGTTCAGAGGAGTTATAGGAAAAGCTGATGGATAGAGACAACAGAGGAGTTAGAAGGAAAAGCAGGAAGAAAATGTTTTATGCTGGGATGGAGGAACTGAGGGTGATGTAGGCTGAACCTACTAAAACAGCTGCATTTAAACTTTTTTAGACCAAATCTGCCACCCTTATATGACAGCTTTCCCCATTTCACATTATTGCTCTCAAACTGGAGAATCTGCAAAGGAAAATCATAGAAGGAAAGAACAGACTTCTCAGAGGTCCTTAACCTGCTAAGTATGGGCCAGCATCATTTGTGTTCCTTCAATACAGTTTTCTGTTAGTAGAATGACTTGAGGATGAGTGCCAAACAGTGGGATTGCAAATCAGAAAGGTCACAAATAAGGACAGAAAGTGAATTTTCATACATACCTCTGTTCATAATGGTGATCCTAGAAGAGATGAGTATGAAAGAGAAAAGAAGGAAAGAACAGCAAAAAACTTCACAAAACTTCACAAAAAAAACTTTTCAGTTACAGCTTTTTTTAATGCAGTGTTGAGTAATTGTTTAGAGAATAGAGTGAACTCCCCTTACCGAAAACAGACAATATAGCAGAACTGTAAAAAACAAAACAAAATAAAAGCTGTTTTCAAAATCAAATTTGTTATCTACTGGTTTGAATCACGGGCTTTAAAGTTCTAAATAACTGTTAAATCATAAAAACTTCTATTTTCAGCAATGTTAAAATGATCTGATTAAAATGTCTCACTTCTAGACTACTAGAACTTTGTCATTTTATATGCCTTGTTTTTCAGGTACAGTTGTTCAATTTCCAAATCACTGAAGAAGTTAATCCTGCAATGGAAACAGATGTGCAACTGACGTTTTTGTAGGGGACTTTCATTCCTCAATAACAGCAGTTGGGCTTGTTTTATTCTCTGTTTTGGCACTGGTACAGCATATGATTCATTTTTGTCTCGTGCTAGCTGTAGCAAGGAAACCACACACATACTGCAGTGTAACGAGGTTAGAGAAGTACATTTCAGACTGAATATGAAACAATCATCAAGGATATTTATTCATTCTGTTGAAGTTTTGTTCTGCATTATAAAGCAGACTTGGAGAAAAAAAATTAATCTCTTGCACTCTTTCACCTTTGCTGTAGGCAGGTCTGAAAAATGAGGCTGGTGATAACACTCCATTACTGAAATCCTAAGTACTTTTGGAGTTTGTTTACTCTGTCTGTTTCCTCCTCCCCACCCACCCTGAGAAAACATACCACATTTTTTAAATTTGTTTAAATAGCCAGAGGAAAGGTCTGGATTGAGAGTAGAGCTTTGGATTTATACCTGTGTAGTAATCCTTGCAGCTGAGGGGAAGGAAACTGTGATAGCTGAACTTTCCTAAGAGCAGCTGGCATCATGTCCAGGTATTTTGTACTGATCCGGTCTTGCTGGGAGATAGCAAACACAAATACAGGTTTGTCCAGATCACAGTCCACTGAGCTGGAACGGGATCCCTTAGTAAACTACAGTTAACTGTTGGTAATGTTTGACAGTGTCACCAGGTTATCTAGAGACAGACATGGCCCCCTGGGAATATGAAACTTGAAGCTCTTTGGGTTCTGATTTTGTTCAAATGTGAACATCATCTCTACCTCGTCTGGTTTCTCTGTCAGATGCTCAGTTTTCTCCCTGGCACTGACTTTTGTTGAAGAACAGACTCCTGTGAGTGGCTGTAGAAGCTAAGTGTCGTTATCCTTGAATGTTCGGTGCAGGTTTGTAAAATACAGGTTTTAAATCAGTTTCAGAACTGCAGTTCTCAGTGAGGGTTCTTCTGTTTCATGTGCCACTTTGTATGTGTCAGGCAGAAATTCTGACAGGAGTGAGGAGCTTTTCGTTATAAATGTATGGGGTAGCTGAGAGTAAGGTATGAAGATTGCTTGCAAGGTCCTTGTTGCGGTAAGGTGGCTATGAATGTCCTTTTTCCTACAGACTTGAGTGTGAGGATCTGCAACATGGACCATCACACTTGTGAATGTGCCTTCCTGTTTGTGTGTGGCTTGCTGAGAGTAAAATTCAGAATGTTATTGGTGTTGGATTGGATCAAAGGTCACCCCTGATCACTGTAAAAAAAAAAAAAAAAGGAAAAAAAAAGAGTGAACAGGGGAGGCTTTTAAGTTATTTTTCAAGATCTTTTTAGTGTAATTGTTTGTTTCCCAGACAGCCAGTGTGGGATATTCTGGCACCAGCATGGACACGGTGTCTGCAGGCAGTTTCATCAGTCCCTTAGTCTTAAGCGATCTGCAGAGTATACAAACTGTTAGCTTTGGCTCCAGTTTCTGCTTTTAGAATAATCCAAATGTTTCTTACTTCAGGAATCTGTTTCATTTCTGAAGATGGAAAAGCAGACAGGTGTGCTGCTGTCTGCCCTTACTCTGTGAGTCAGGCAGTGTGGCCCCAAGGGACAAGGTGTGCTGGCTGAGGGCTGGTGCTGCCCTCCTGCCAGGCCGGCCGGGAGGACACACACAGCACCAGCTCTCCGGCTGCTGCTGAGCTGGCTGCTGCAGATGACCTTTTTGGATCTTCCTGCCTGCCACTGCTTTGTTCTCTTCCTGGCTCTGGTTGATAGCGAGAATTAACCTGAAGCCTGCAAAATGAGCCAGTCACATGGACAGACTTTACCAGATACAGCTGTAATCCCGGGCTGAAAAATTGAATTTGTCCTCCCCCCCTCTTCCTGGCTCTTCTGCATTTGTTTTCCAGTTCAGGAACACAACCTCTGAGTTGCATAGCACAATGGAGACTTAATGTAACTACTTCTAAAGAGTCTGCTGGCAAAAAAACTCTGACGTCAGCAGAGTTAGGGTGAGGTTTTGCATTGCGCACATTCAGTCGCTCTGGTGTGGAATGATGGCATGTTGGAATGGAAGCAGAACTTGGAGGGGGGTGTCACTGTGAATTGTGCTTGTAGCCTGCTGCTCAGTGTTTATGTTTTGTGGGTAGAAAATGTACTTGATAAACTACGTATTGTCCTATTTGTTTATTACACACATTCAGAGTATTCTGAAAGTATTTGTGCCTGAAACGGTTTGCTTCCAAGATACTGCTTTTAGCTCTTTAAACTGTGATTACAATAACAGTTCTTTGCTGGTGTTTCAAGTGAAGATATTTACCAGAGGCAAACTACATATGTTGGTCAAGGGCTTTTTTTCCCAGAGTTAGCACTCGGTTTAGATAAGCAAAAAGAAAATAAATCAGTAATCATCTGCTGCAATTTGACATTCATAATGGTTAATTTGCAAGTAGAAAGAAAGCAAGGACTTAAAGATGCTGTGTGAATTTATGATCCACCAAAGAAAGTGGTATTTTATTTTTAAGATGAACAGAGTTTTGACTTTTGTACTTACTGATTAAACAAATATCTTTGACTGGAATATAAATATGAAGGCCTGTGTGTTATATCCAATTTAAGATACTTGTTTCATCTAAGATTTATCTGGATGCAAACAGCTCAGGAGAGCTATATTTAAGGCCATCAGAGCAGAACTGTGGGTGTCATTGTGACAGGATTCAAAGTCAAACTGTAGGATTGCAGCTGATTTTAAAAATAAATGAGAAGCTTTTGTAGCATTTACAAATTATTTACTCTGCTTTCTAAAGGAAAAAATCATCCTGACGTTTGAGGACTATATCTCAGGTTTAGGCTAATAAGTACTCATGGCCGGAGGCAGCGTCTTCTGTACTAATTCAGTTTATCAAATGTGATGTGTTTGGTTTAGGGAGCTTTCAAATCTGACTTAAGGTGTTGGGGTTTTCTGAAGTTTTACTAAAAAGGGTATAGTTGAAAGCATACTACCAGTGTTTCTATATAAAAACCACAAAATGTGGTTTTACCTCAGAACCTGAAATAATTCAAGTTTGTTTGGAAACTATAATTAGAAAGTGTTTAGCTGTTCTAAATAATGGAGAAAATAGGCACAATAGCTTTTCTAGGGATTGCATTATGCTTGCTTCATGTTTTCTTTTGTGCCTGTAATTGTTGGAAATAGATGATGTGTCATAGTCTGTCGCACAAAGAGGCCCAACTGATGATGTTTCCATAATTATGTAGAAAGAGCTGTTTAAGATGATGCTTGGGAGGAAAAAAAGTAGCATCCAAGACAGAAAGAATATGTGAATTTGCATGTGTGAATGTGCAGGACATGTGGAGAGGAAGGGGCTTTGCAATCCCTCCTCAAAAGCATGAGGGCACAGGAGTTGTATTTTGGGAATACTCACTGTGTTGTGAGGCCTGACAGTGGAGGTGTAACTTGCTAATTTGAAAGTAATGGAGTAAATAGAATAGTGAGATACATCTTGACACATGCTCATTTGTCTCCAGTAAGCACTAAAAACTGCTGCAGCATCCTCAACTGGCAGAGGAACATCACTGTAGGTCCTGTGCATTTTTTTTCTGACTTTGTATTCTGTTGGTACATTTATAAAGCACATCAAGGAACCTTTTGAGTATTTAATTTTATTTTTTAAGGTTGAGTTTGAAGCTTTCTGACAATCCAGAATGCTACAGCACTGCCAGGGTCTCATCAGTTCTGTGTGACCCAGCACATCTCCTGACTCACAGGACCTCGAGGCCTCTGGCTAATGCCCAGTGGCTTGCAGGGGATTCCCAAACTCCCCTGTGTTGATTCGTGCTTGAACGCCACTAACAAGGCAATGAGGACTAAGAAAATTTCACAAGAGTAAGTTTTTAAAGCCCTGAGTGGGTGGGTTTGCATCGACTTTTCTAGCCATTTGCTGCAACAGTTGTTTTGCATAAAGAAACTCTGTTTACTCTTCAGTCTGTGTTGCTGTCAGTGAAAAATGTTTGGAAAAACTCTCACCAACCTGGCTAAATCCTGCTGTGTGCTGACACAGCATATTTTTTGGCATAGTATGATGTTGTTGTAGGTGCAATAACTCCTCCTGTTGAAATACATTTTATTTCCAGCATAGGTGCAGCATTAGATGTAGTTTAAATGACAAGCATTCAGCCTTTTCTTCCTTTGTGCTTTTTAACTAGCATTTACACTAGTTACACTAGTTACAATGCCAGTGGAGTCTGCCTGTAAAGGCTGCTAGATCATTCCCGTTCTCTTGCCCTGGCTGTGCTGAATGGGCTCTATCTTTTCAACCTGGTTTTTTTAATTTATTTGTTTTCAGCAGAACTAGAAGAATCTTTTCCACTAATTCTTTCCTCCAAAGATACATCAGTAAGATTTATAATTTCACCTAATGTATAAGCAAAGGTCTGTGTGTTTGATGGCTAATCAGTTTGTCTTTACCTTCCTTTCTAATGTTCTGCTTTCATTCTACATTTGGTTCAACTGTGAGATGAGTTTCATGGTACTTTTACCATTTCGTGACGCCAGTGATTTTTCTGGAGGCAGTGAGTTTCCTGTCTGGAAGCTACAGGCAGTGTTCCTGGCAGGATGGAGTATTTTTGTTTCCCTGGCTAGACCTTTCCCTGTCTTAGGTTTTGTCTCTTCTCTCAGTTTTTTGTTGGGTTTTTTTTGTTTTTTTTTTTTGTTGTTTTTTTTTTTAATCTTGATCTGTATTTGAAATTGCATCAGTTCATTCAGAATCATTACAACAAACTGACTTGCTGATTTGAGATACATCCATGCAGAATTTTTCAGTTAACATAGTGACAGAATAAATTAATAGGTCATGCTGCAGTAGAATTGGGCATATTTTACTAGGCTTTGCACTAATCTCACTTCTTGAGTGAACAGGAGCAGTTAGTTAGATGAGTGCAATTACTACCTGACTTGAGGGCAGTTTCAGTTTTTATATTGAATGATATTTACCAAAATTCTTAATTTCTCTATAAAGAGACATGTCAAACAAGACCAGTGCAGGGCAGTTACTCAGTTCTCAGTGACTGAGATACTGTCAGTTTATAGTGACTTAGTAAGTCACTGTGAGTTGTCACAGTGGCTTTCAGAAACTGTGACCAAGTTCTTACCCTACCCTATCCTATTAGTAAGGTCTAGTTATTCTGCCAAACTTAGTCTTCCTGAAAGAATTCAAAACTCTTACTAACTTGGTCCCTTTTAACTCCTTTAGTTGGTTTACTTAAAAAATGTTATCCAGAGTATATCTGTATATTTTTTTTTATTTTTTTTCATAAATCCAGTAAAATAGCACCAGGAGATTAAAAAAGGTAATCCATTAATAGCTTCCAGCATTTCTTCATTTGAGGCAAAGCTATTTTAAGATCAGTGGGGGGTGCATTTGGTGTTTTTGGGTTGGGGGTGTTTTTATTTCTTCTTTCTCTCTCTCCTGCCTCCAAAATTGAGGTTAGTTATGCTACAGAAAAAAACAGAGCTGGAAGATGCTGCCAGTCAGCTGGTCAATAATATCTTCCCTCAGCACAAGACAGGAACCTCTGGCTCTTGCGGAATTTAATAGTCATTAGGAGCTGAAAGCTGAAATCTGTTACCTCTACTGTATCACTTGAAGCTGCTGTCTCTCTGGTGTGCTGTTCAAATTCTGTGTGCTCTCTCTGGAACTCGTGTTCATGGTTTCAGATATTTTCAGATACTACAGTATTTGTCCCACCTTGTATCTTGGTACACATTATTTGGTTTGTTTTTATAGTAGGGAAGTCATTTTTTGCCTGAAAACAAAAGCTTGTCAGAGTTCAGTGTGTAGTCATTACTATTGTACCAGGCAAAATTAAAGACCTGAAATTAAATCTGCTTATTCTGGAAATTTGTGAGTATTGGTTGGAATGATTTGTAGGAATGATCTCAGCATTCGGGAGTGTTGCAATGTTTTCCACTTGCAGGATTGGTGACACTGCAGGAAACAAAACTTTCTGTTATTTCACTGGTGTGTATGTCTGTCTTTACTCTGATTGTTTTGCAGTGTATGCTGTGGAATAAAAAGCAACTGCAGGAAATACCAGGCTATCATTCAGCAGTAGTTTTAAAGAGTAAAACCAAAAGTGGGCAACACTTACTTTCAACTGACATAAATACAGAGCTAAGAACCCGAAAATTTGCTTTGGGGTTATTTGCTACTGCAAATAAAGTACAGATAATGTACTTGACTGCTCTTATGCTTTTGTTAAGACTGGATCTGTTCATACTGTATATGCATTCTTAGAAGACAGAAGACTGCTCTTAGAGATGGTTAGGATTTTAAAAAACAGAATTTATAGTATATTTTTACTTTAGGAATGGGAAAGGTTTTAGGTTTATGGGAATTTTTTTGTCTCAAGCAGGTCAAGCAGTCATTTGCCAATGTTTTGAATGTTTTGTTAATACAGGCCAATTTTCTTTTCAGATGATGGTCAGTAAGAGTGTTTAGTTTAAATGAAAGTATTAATACAGTTACATTAAAACTTTTTTTGTTGCATAGGCAGCTTGTGGAGTTTTTAAATCCCTTAGTGTTGCTTGCACTCTTCAGACCACTAGCTAGTCAGATATTTCAGAACATTACTTCAGAGTGTGTGTGTGTATATATACATATAAATCTCTCCACATAATATTCAGAAGTGAAAATTCATGCCCATCATTGCACAAAGAGAATACATTCTCATCACTTACGCAAGAAAAAAATTGGTGCTAAGTGCAAGGATTTTCTTCCCCCCCCTCGCTCTGTGTTTCCAAGACTTTGGTTTCTGTTGGCAGAGTTTGCTGTACATTTGCTTACAGAGTGCACCACAGTGCATAGGAGAGGCTTTTAACACACAAGCGAGTGCATGGTTGAACTAAGACTGCTCTGTGGGGTTAGATAAGGGAAAATACATCCAGTTACTCCTCTTTGCGTCAGACACAGGCCTGCAGATCAACAAATAGAAAGCATCTCTCCACTGAGTTCTTAGCTCTGGTCAACCATTGCATACAATGTACCCAGATTTAATGCTGCTGGTTTGGAAAATTAATGTTTTTAGAATTTAAGGAATTCTTGCCCATTTGCCACCAGACGTAGGGAAGGCCCTTTGAGTGCACTTTCGTCTTTACAAGCATTTTTTCTGCAAGAGGAACAGTTTCGCTGGAGCTGCCAATCAGTTGTTCAGAGACTTTCAGAATGAGTTGAGCAGCTTGCAGGACTTCCTTTCTTAATAGCAGCTGTCATGGACACATGATACAGGATGTATTGCTCATAAATTTCTAAGGAAGAAGCATAACTTTTTTTTTTAATAAGCTGTTGAAGATTTTTCTTGCTGTCAGGATTGGTTTGTCATGTGCTACATACCATTCCGAATTTTAAAATAGAACACTGTATATCAGTTAACTTTTGACAATTCTGCAGTGTGTATTCTGCAGGCTTCTCTGTATTTTAAATACTGTCAGTCTCTTGATTTTTATGCCCGGTCAGTCTGACTCTCAGGCTTTGAGCTTAAGCGGGTTCATAGTCTGTCTGTCTGCTTCATTGTTTTACAAACAATATTGCTTTGTTCTGCAAGTGAAAACAGAATTTCCAGATAATTGACACAGGACTTTAAGGAAAAATAAAGTGCAGTCAGAATAAACTGAGACATGGTAACAGTTCAGTAAACTAGAAACTAGACTTTTAAGAAATATCTCTACCTCACAAGTGTTTTTCTCTTAATTCTTGTGTGATAATATCTGTGAATATCCAAGGTTATTAACATGGAATCATATAAAAGTCAGGATTGGAAGAGACGTTAAAGGTCATCTCATTCCAACCCCACTGCCATGGGCTGGAACAACCTTCCACTAGATGAGGTTGCTCAGGGCCCCATCCAATCTGGCCTTGAACAGTTCCAGGGATGGGGCATCCACAATTTCTCTGGGCAACCTGTGCCAGTGTCTCACTGCCCTCTGAGTAAAGAATTTCTTCCTAACATCAAATCTAAATTTCTCCATAAGAAGTCAGGAGAGGCTAATTATTAGAAGACTCTCCCTAAAGTAAACTGACTCTGCCTTGTAGAAACTTCCTTGTGTTAAAGCAAGTCCTTTTGCTCCTGGAGGATCCCTTGTTTCTCCCTTGGCAGTGGTCTGCTGACCTACATGTGCCAAGCTGGCCTGTCCCATAAGGTTTAACTTCATTTTGGGGATAAGGGCCCTACTCAATTCTGCTTGTCAGTTCTGTGCTCATATGGGCATGTCCCAGATCTTGTCAACACCTTCACTGATCCCACTGCAAGCTCCAATGCCAAATGAGTGAGTGAATGCTTGGTACAATGCTTGCAGGGAACTCTGCTCCCAGGCTTTTGAATTTAGATAAGTTTAAAAAGTGAAATTATTTCACTGGAGTTGCTATTCTATTGTTTAAAGATGATATGTGAAGTTTGAGACTTGACATGGCATATTTCTAAAGGTTTTGAGAAATTTGTCTTGAATTAGTTGTGGATTTGGGAATCCTATTTTTCAGATAAAGGCCTCTGTGCAGCTATCAATAGTCCATCGTAAGCATAAAGAAATAAGATGTAATTAACTAAATGATCAAGTAATTTTCACTCTGGATTTACTACTAGGAGAAGCAACTCCAACTTTTGTAATGAGTAGTCTTCACGCTTTAAGAGAAGCATTCACATATGTGGCTTCTAAAACAAAGCAGGATAGAAAGTAAAAGATACCTTCCTGCAAAAGTGTCTGAAGGGTAAAAATTACCCATATTGGTGCCCATTTTTCAAAAGAGAAAAGTCATAACGCAGTAAAATTTACATGTCTATCTTTTTTTAGTAGTTTTACACAGTTCAGTTTAATTGAATTATTTAGGACACTTTTGACTTCACATTTTTGCACCCTGTTGTACTATAACAAATCAGTGTAAATGTTTGACAAGTATCTGTAGGTCTGAGTTTGAGTTAAAAGCTTGAGAAATCTTCTGATACAAATGTTTTAACTTTCTTTTGTAGAATTAATTTTTCAGTTTGATCCAAATAATATCAACCTGTTCTTTCACCTATTATTAGAAACCAAAGATAGAAGACATCAAAAACCCTCCACAAACTAAAGCATCTTTACAGTCTTTGAAACATTACATGGAAAATGTAACTATTCTTGATATTAGTTTTTGAAGGGAAGTATATTGAAGGAGTCATAAATGCATTCTGATAATTGTTGCAATTCAGCATTTCACCTGCACAATACACATTCATCTAAGACAATATGCTGTATTATGTTGCCAATAAAGGATTTTATTTTTCAACTTAGCGCATATGAAGGTTCTGCCAGAACCTTTGTTGTTACAACAGAATTTCCATTTGTTTACTTCTAAGTTGCCAGGTGTTGATTCTGCTTGTACTAAATCATCTGTGATTAAACGAAGTAACAGTGCTAGCATGTTCTGATACTGTGTGCATTGACGTGAATATGGTCAGGTGTTTTTAATGGGACACAGTGTTGCAGAAGCAACAGTCAAAACTGTTAAACTTTTCAGTTTGTTCCTCTCTCAGCAATGCTAGATGTATAAGTGAATCTGAGGCATGTCTAAAGTGGGTAGGGATATGTTTTTTCAGAAAACATCAGGCAAAAGTGTTTGGAGTTTTTTCCCCCAATTTAAAAAAACCTGTTATGGAATGAATTGGCATTTAAAGAATGGCCATTGGTATGAGATACTTAATTGCTTTGTTTCAAAATCCTATGCATTGGTATTTCATTTAGTAGCTTAAGATTTTGCATATATTATTCCACTGTGTTTACAGTTCTTAGATCATGGATTAAATGAAAAGGAAAATTTGGGTTTGATACTTCTTTTAGATGCTTAGAGATACCTCTACGTTAAGAACATCATGGCTTAAAAATTCTGTGTGACTGACAGGAGACGCTTATTGGAAGGAGGAGGCAGAAATGTGTTTCAGATCTGTGATTTTCTGGTGGATGAAAATCAAACTCCAGAGGATTTTTTGTTACAACTCTCTTTAAGGTGGATCAGTGCAACTCAGAAAGCAGCTACAGAGTATAGATGTTGGGAATTGCAGATGTCAGCGAGGAAGCTGTCAGTAGTCAGTTTTAATCAAGAAATAGGTTTTACTGTGCTGACGGAGTCAGTGCTTGGTTAAATCACTGGAGGAGCAAATGGGTAAGATAAAGAGGGTTTGCTTGGAACACGGGAAGTCTAAATTTGCCATTTAAGCACCAACTACAAGAGAATATTTAAGGGTTTTAGTGAGAATGTAACTACATTGATGCTCATGATGGGTTTTCTCCTTTTCTGCATAAATGTTTAAGCCTGTCTTCGTTTTGCAAATGTGTGTGAAGCTGTTTGCCCTGATTGGCCAACTGCCTGGTTTGTTGCTCCTGTACAGCAGGTTGAACACGTAATAAGAGGACCAGGCAGGCAACATGTTGAGCCTTTGCCTCCCGTGTGTTTATAGGACAGTTCAAAGCATGACGGGGTTAGTCTGCCCCAGCAGGCTTACAGAAATAGGGCTTTGCTGCTCTTTTCTTGCAAAATCGCAGGGTTATCCTCAGCTGCCCTTAGGGCATTTCCAAAATATTTGAATTTGGTAAGAGACAAGCGAAGATTGTGCCATGGGAGAACCATACTAGGAAATACTCTTCACCCCAGTCATCTCTGAGTTGAAAACTTCTCCCTCTTGAGAGATTATTCTGATCTCCTTTCCCTCTCCCACTATGTAGTCAGCAATAACATTTACTAAAAAGAATTCCAGAAGGAAATGAACTGGTTGCTCATTAGGTTTCCCCAGCAAACAGCTAAGGCAGGATTGCAGAAGGCACAGGTAGCAGGTAAGTATTGAGCTTTACACAAATTGCAACTGCAAATATCATTTGTGCTTTTGGAAATCTTCAAATGACAAGGTGTGTTTGTGCTGTGGCAACTGGTGTTTTGTGGTAGTCTGTGGCACGAGCAGAATGCAAAGCACGGCTGGAATTTGGATTTGTGGTAGAACTTCAGGCATGGCGGGAAGCCAGAAGCATGGTTTTTCTGTAGTCAGTAAGTGCTTTTGAGGAAATGTTCAGAATAGTGGTGAACTTAAATTTTTAGGATTTGTACTCTGTGGTTTTTTGTTCCCTTTGCTGTTGCCCATATTAATTTCTTCTGTGTGCTGACGGAATTTATACTGGTCAGTGAGAGTAGTGCAAAACTAGCAGTGAATATTGCCTGAAAATCAGATTGTTTGTTATTGCCATAATTTGTGTGTCTTCAGCTCATTTCAAGTAGTTGGATTTCAGAGCTTCATTTTGCACACAGTGTATCTCCTTCATGGGGACTCATTGTTACTGAGTAATACGGGCATTGTGTTCTCTGGCTGTACAGAATCGAATTTTTTTTTCCTTCTTTTTGTCAGCAAAAACATGAAGATGCTGTGTTGGGTTGGGCAACATGAGAACTGGCCGGTGCTCCAGATTGCGCTAGTAAAACTTTTATGATTTTGTACAGCTCTGATCATTATTAGCATTGTAACATTTGTCTTCATTTTTTCCTGTAATAAATCGTCTGCTGAATCTTTTCACTTCAAAGTCATCTTTGAACGTCACCAAAAGGTCAATCCAGAATTACTATATAAGGAAAAGCATGACTTTTAAAACTAGCTTTCTGCATTTAAATCTAGAGACCATAATTGATGATGGTCTGAAATAACTGGCAACTTTTCCATTCAAAGATCCACTCAAAGTTTTAACTATTTTCCTTAGAAGAGCAGTACTCTATTTCTGAGAGACTGCTTATCAGATCCCATTGCTCAAAGAATCGTAGGACATACTGGTCTTTTTCTTTCAGCATGGGAGAATCTTTGTTTATTTAAAAAGGGAAAAAAAAAAGTACAACCAGTTCTTCACCAGAGCTGCTATTTCTTGATTTTGTACATCTGTTGGAACTGGCAAAAATGCTGTAATACACATTCTTTCCTCTCCAGAGAAAAGGAGGAGGGGACGCCTTGTAGTCATAGACTTGGCTGTGTTACTGTGTTTACTTCCTACCTCTTTGTATTTAATTTTACTTTTTTCTTAAAAAAAACAACAGCAAAAAACTTCTTGCCTGAAACGAGTGCTTTGATTGCTGTTCATTTCGTTCTTGGACTCTCCTGATTTAGGGAGGATGGCACTTTCCACAGCCCTGGTAGTATCTGTGTGAACATACCCATGTTACAATTATGCTTTTAAGCATTTATAAGCTTTTATAATCCAATTATAATAATGCTTTTAAGGTTATCCTTACAATTCTAAAAATATAAACTTAATTCATTGTCAGTCATGGGCTGTATCTATAGCATATTTCAGACACTGTCTCCCAGTTGCATGTATCTGTGATACAATATCACGCCAAGACGCTGGAGAGAAGGATGTCTCCTTCTGTAATAATTGTGGAGCAGGCTTTTCCAGTTTCTTTTTTTTTTCTTTTTTTTCCTTTCTTTTTTACATAAAGGAATGTTTTAGTTCATTTAATGAGAAACAGCGGCTGTAAAATTATTAAATTTGTTTTGGGAACAGAAGCAGGTAAAGCATCCAAGATTCCTTTTGGCTAGATTTTTCGTATAAAAATGTTCCCTTAGGAGGGAAGGAAGAGTATGTTATGTTCTTGAAATATGCTTTATTTTCGACCCTGGGAGTAAACTAAGATTAATTTTTTTACTATGTTCACAGTGGTAAGATTTTCCCTTATTTAAAAAAAAAAAAAGGAAAAAAAAAGCAGTAATAATTCAGCATTTGAAGAATAGAATATAGAGGCTTTTTTTTTTTTTCCTTTCCAAAAGCTGAAGGGCCTCAATAAGACCTCATTTTATCAAAACCAGGAGATGTGGGGAGGGTTTTGGTTGTTTGGTTGTCTGGGTTTTTTTATGGTGGATGTTAGGTTTTTTTCCTCTTTTTTAACTTTTACACTTGAAGAAGGCAGTATTCTTGTGGGGTACTACTATACTGGGTGATAGTATAACCTGAGTAGTGTTGTCTTGGCTTCCTGCTCAGACATACTCAGCAGCTTGCTACGGTGGTCAGAAGAGGGTTGAGCAATGGGTTTGCTGCACACGTTGCTCCAGTGGGATGGACAGGCCATGAGCTATTTGTGTGTTTCCTCTTTGGAGAGGGATTCCTGTTTCCGCTGCTGGTCAGTCATCCCCTGAAACTTCCTACTCTTGACCCAGGCAGCTCAGTAATCCCTCCCTGTGTGTGTGAGACACACACACAGCACACGGTTGTTTTTGTGCCGATCTCTCACGGATGTACAGACTGCCTGGCTTTGGTAAATAGAGACGTTCATCTCTACATTCCTTTGCTTCTACCTTTGAACTTATTTTTCATATCTGGTTTCTGATTTTATCCTTTGATAAAGTCATAGAAACCCAGTGCACAGCTTTCTGGGAGTTCAGCTGGGAAACGCTGAGGAAAGAAATGGTGCGAGCAATAGTTGAACTGGAATCTGCAGCACTGGTGTCACGTAAGAAACGCCTTCTCGTTCTTCCATTACAGAAGCAGTACACCGAGAGTTAGAAAAATTCCTTTGGTACTATCGAGCTTCCAAGAAGTGGGAATATTTGCACGTTTGGGGAGAAATTAGTGGTTTTGGTTGGATGTGATTGACCTTTCCTGTAACAGTCTCCTCTGTCAGAGGAGACTGTCAGAGGAAAATAGGAAAACACCTTTCTTTTTCTCTTCTGTTAGAGCCAGTGAGTTAAGCAGGGAACAGAAGGAAATCCTTGCTGTCATCTTGAACATTAGCAGTAAATGAAGCTTGATATGTGATGGGAGTCTGGTTTTGGGGCTTTTTTTTTTTTTACAAAAACTAATCTGATAAAAGATTCAGATGTTGTCACCTTAAGTGTACTCTTTGCTTGATTATGTAGAAGTTGAAAGGCAAGGTAGTGTTGGTTGTCACTCACTCTGCAGCTCTGCTCCCTGAAATATTCAGATGCCTTATGTTATAAATATGCATACTTCTCTGAGAACTCTTAGATTTTGAGAACATCTTGAGTTGTTTAGTACAGTGATTTAATTTCTGCTGTCAGTCTAAGTGGATTCAAAACACACACAAAAATCTTTCTTTTAATTAACTATATTGGATTTTTAGTTTACCTTATCACATGTGTGGAAACTGTAACATAGAGAAAACAGAAAGGTTTCCGATGCTGAAGCCTGTTACTAAGCTTGCTAGGGGAACTTGTACATTTATTTAGCTGTCGCCTTGGGTTTTGGTAATTTCTACACATGCACACAGTCCCCATTTTCGCCCCCCTTTAAGAGAACAGGGGAGTGAGGATGCTGTTCTCGGCACTGATTAAGTGTAACAAAGATAGTCCTTGACCACAGGGAAATGTCAGGCTGGTTAGGACAAGAAGGATGTGAAAGATAGAAAAAGCTGACAGAAAGAGGTATTGGATCAGATAGTAAGAGAAGATGGTGTTAATAGGAATAACATGTCATTAGAGAGCTGTAACCTTTCAGAACCAAAAGTGATGGTTGTGATTCTAATTTTCTTTTTTTTTTTATCTTTCCTTCTTGTATAGGGAATTCCTCTAAAGAATTTGCTGGAAGCGGATACATGTGAATTTTCTGCTTGAAGACTCTCAAACTGGATTACATAATAATATGCCTGTATCCTCTGACTGTTTAATCCTTAAAAATGATTAGGATTGTATGTGAAATTTAACTTTTTTCTGATGAGTGGCCTAGACATGAGTTTACATCGGCAAATGGGCTCTGATCGGGACCTCCAGTCTTCTGCTTCCTCTGTGAGCTTGCCATCGGTTAAAAAGGCACCAAAGAAAAGAAGAATTTCATTGGGCTCACTTTTTCGGAGAAAAAAAGACACAAAACGCAAGTCTAGGGATTTAAATGGAGGTGTTGATGGAATTGCAAGTATTGAAAGTATTCATTCAGAAATGTGTACAGACAAGAACTCTATTTTCTCCACATGTACCTCTTCTGATAATGGAACAACCTCTAGCAGCAAACCAAGTGGAGACTTCATGGAATGCCCCTTGTGCCTTTTGCGGCACTCGAAGGACAGGTTCCCGGAGATAATGACTTGTCACCATAGGTCTTGTGTGGATTGCTTGCGTCAGTATCTCCGGATAGAAATCTCTGAGAGCAGAGTTAATATTAGCTGTCCAGAATGCTCAGAACGATTTAATCCTCATGATATCCGTTTGATATTAAATGATGACATCTTGATGGAAAAATATGAAGAGTTTATGCTGAGGCGGTGGCTGGTTGCGGATCCTGACTGTAGGTGGTGCCCGGCCCCAGACTGTGGGTATGTATTTTTCTCATATCTGCAAAAAAGCGACAGCCTGAATACATCATTTTCATAGCATTATGCTGTAGAAAAATTACTTGCTTTACTTTAGCATGTTATGTGTTTTACACGTAGGTATCAGGCAGAAATCTCTCTAAAAAAAAAAAAAAATACAAGAAATCAAAATAAATTAAAATCCAAGCCTTAACCCACCTTCCAAACTAAAACCCCTTCTCAAGTAGGTTTTTCTTATTTTCTACGCAGAGGGAATTTCAGCAGTGTCAAGAAACTTTTATTGGTAAATGGTTGCCGTGTATCTACATCAGGCAAAAAAAATTTGTGTTGCACTGCCAAGGCAATGGTGGAAAGCTCAAACTAAAGAGAATTGAAGATTTGGTGACCGTACTTTTAACTTAGTTTATTTGTTAAAGCACAGTGTGTATTTTGGCTTTTTAACTGTGAAAAATGATTTAAGCTTTTCTTTGACTTAAAAGTCCTCTCCTACTAGAAATATCTTCCATCTTGAAGTGCTGTTGAGACAGCACTTGTTGCCTGTCAGCAGGATTCTGATGTAAGATAATCAGCTTGTTCCTGCTTATTATCTGAGGAACATAATGTTTTAACATTGCTTTAGTACTTAAACAGTTCTGAAACCATGCTGAATTCTGACATGAGTAGGCTGAATACTACTGAGCAGCTCATCACACTTTTCTGCTGTTGGTGTCTCATAATGCCATTCTTCAGCAAGTTGCTTTTTTAGAGATTGTTTGCATTATCATACTGCTTAAAGGTTATAGCCATGACTGCAATCTGGATGTGCAGTACTCACTAAAAACTCAGAGGATGACCCCTGTGTTTCAAAGCCTCACAGGTAAGCAATAAGTAGAATGAGGAAAACAACGAATGTTGGAAGAGAACAAGCAAAATAGGACTGACTGTTAGGTAGATTAAATGTAGAGTAATTAATATTGAGGTGCTTAATGTTTAGGACTTATTTCAAATACAATTTTGCTTTCATACATTAAACAAAACAGAATCTTTGAGTCAAAAGCGGGGACTGGAGAGATCATAGTTTTGTATCTGGTCCAAAATGGATGGCATTGCTCAGGTATAGGAGAGAAGAAAAAAAAATTTGAGCGACGTACAGCTTGCTCTTAATATTTTGACACTGCAAAAGTAAACTACCAGAAAGTGTTATTTGATAGGCAGAAGTATGCTTTGCACGAGTTTCCCTGAGTTTTTGAGTTCTAGTTAAGTCATTGTTACTCAAGGTAAGGGGAAGCACTTAAGAACTTTTAAATCATTTTCTATTAAACTGTGTTTCGTGGTTCAGATACTTTTTTAGTACTTAAGTAGAGTAAGGCAGGTTTGCTGAATGTAGACTTTTCGCTTGGCCTGGTTTTTGTGGTTCAATTTTCTTACCTGTTTTTAGAAAAAACTTCTAAGTATCTTTCAATTGTCAGAAACTGTGATGATAATTGCTATGGCTAACACCATTATAAAAAATAAAAAGTGGGTTTTCAGAGTGCAGCTAAAGTTCCATGCAATTGTGTGAGACCACAGCAATGCATTAGTGTACAGCAAATATTTAAATCACTGCTCCAGAACTGCCTGCTGTATACTCCTTACTCTGGGAGTGGAATCCTGTGCAAAACACAGTATATTGCCAGGGAGATAAACTCTGCCAATGTGTATGTGTGAAGGGAACAAACTAGTACTGTATGGGCAACCTTACGTTGTACTTTGGCTAACATGACTTTTCATGATAGAATTCAAGTGGTACAGAAATGCTTCACAGTGATAAATGAGTTCTGCTTTTAATGCACAGAGAGTATCACTGAATTCTTATTACTAGTTTAAAATGGGATGAAATTGGTTACAGGGGTACTTCTCAGGAGGATCGTTTATGGTTGTCATTCTAAAGGAACAACAGCTCATCATATTAACTGGGTTGGAAGAGACCTCGAAGATCATCAGGTCCAACCCTTGATCCAACCGCACTGTGATTCCTAGATCATGGCACTCAGTGCCACATCCAGCCTCATCTTAAAAACCTCCAGGGACGGAGAATCCACCACCTCTCTGGGCAGCCCATTCCAATGCCTGATCACTCTCTCTGTAAAGAACTTCTTTCTAATATCCAACCTAAACCTCCCCTGGCAGAGCTTAAGCCCGTGCCCTCTTGTCCCACTGCTGATTGCCTGGGAGAAGAGACCAACCACCAGCTGGCTACAACCTCCTTTCAGGTAGTTGTAGACAGTGATGAGGTCACCCCTGAGCCTTCTCTTCTCCAGGCTAAACAACCCCAGCTCCCTCAGCCTCTCCTCATAGGACTTGTGCTCGAGTCCCTTCACCAGCCTGGTTGCTCTTCTCTGGACCTGCTCCAGCACCTCAATGTCCTTCCTGAACTGAGGGGCCCAGAACTGGACACAACACTCCAGGTGTGGCCTCACCAGTGCTGAGTACAGGGGAAGGATCACTTCCCTGCTCCTGCTGGCCACATTGTTCTTGATGCAGGCCAGGATGCCATTGGCCTTCTTGGCCACCTGGGCACACTGCTGGCTCATCTTCAGCCTCCTGTCAATCAGCTCCCCCAGGTCCCTTTCTGCCTGGCTGCTCTCCAGCCACTCTGTGCCCAGCCTGTAGCGCTGCATGTTTTGTCTTTTTCCCATCCTTCTGATTGTTTTGAAACCTTTAGAACTCTCAGATATGTTCGGCCGCAGGGGTTAAGCATTCAGCATAAATTAAGAAGTTTTGGGGGTAAAGAACATAAGAAAGCAAAAGAAAGACCACCAATAATGCCTTCAGCAAGAGTAATACCTGCATATGTAATCCTACAGTTACAGTTTTAGATTTGGCCTTCTGGCAGCCACCATAGCACCGTGTGGCAAGTCAGTGTGCCTAGCTGGGAGAAAGCACACACATGGAGGTGGGGGGGAGGAGTGAGTGTGGTATAGAAAGCAATAACATGGATTTAATGTTGTGGTGGAGCACAGGAGGATAGAGGAAGGAACAGTTTTTGAAATGTATGGCAGAATGCATTAAGGTTGTGATGGTAGCTAACCTGATATTAGCATGGATCAAATATTTCATGAGGCAGCCAGATGGAATGCATTTACTAAATTCACAATTAATTCCAAAGTAGAAGAGGTGCAAGAACTTCAGAGGGTAGCTTTATTTCCTGAAATTGACCGTAAGATTAGAAATAAGTAGAGTAATAAATTGGAAACTGGTGTAAAGTGGAGCATTTTGGTAGGAAAAAGTTATTGCACAAATAGGTAAAAAAATGGATGGTGCACAACAATGCTTCAGCTCTTTCCAGCATTGATAAAACATCCTGTGTAATATTGTTTCAGTGTTTGGGCATCACATGAGGACAAAAATTCAGACCAGATACAGAGCAAATAATTATAAAAACTTTGATCCCAGAGAGAAAATAAAAAGGAGGAAGAGGGGAGCTAGGCCAGACTGTTATAACGTTGGGCTTTTACATCATGGGCCCCCAGGCTCTCAGGAAAAAACAATGAATGAAGCTTTTTCAGCTGTCTTTCATTCTGGTTGGGATAAAAACCAAATCATAGATATGGCAAAATTTGAACCAAACAGATCTCAAAACAAAATTAACTGCAGTATTAAGTGTATTCCCATTACTTCTATCCCAGTGGAGAACTTATCTTCCCAACAAGAAAACTATGGATTAGTTTGGAGGAGAACCTTTGCTGCAGTAGTTATACCCTGCACGGGTGGTCTGGGAGGAGTGGGGTCTCTGGGACTACACCATTCCAATGCCAGAATGGTTCATCCCGCTGGCACCACAGACTTTCTGACCCTGGGCTATTTCACCCTCGGCTTTTGTTGTGAGCTCAAATGCACCCTGATCGTTGTTGTTACCTGAAACACTGTAAAAGTCTGGACCAGTTGTAACCTACCTGCAGTGGCTTGATAAGGGACACTGTTACATAGGTGATCCTTCTCTGGGGAAGGAGCACAGATAAGGAAACCTCCTGAACTGTTTCCCAGACTAATTTTTTTTATATTCTGGGTTTTGTATCAGTTTTCCAACGTTTTTAACAAGCCTTATTGAATTAGTATTGCAAATATGTTCTGTCTTCTGTTTGAATTATTTAATGGTTTCACTCTGACGTTGTGTTGCTGGCATTATTAGAAGACAGCAGGAATTCCTAGGTTTTCTAATCGTTATCAAGCAAAGAGCAGATCAGGCACAAGTATAAATTCTTCATCCCTCTTCTCAATATGCAGCCTTTCTTCAGCTAATTTTTCTTTGCCTCTGGTTTTTGTTTTACTGGTTATTACTTTGAATATGGTTGGTTTACCCTTCTCTTAGCCCAACAAGAACTTTTGACTTTCACATCTCCTGTAAAATGAATGCAGAATGTTGAAATTAAACCTGGAGTCCTGTACAGTTTGAACTGAGATTTGCTCTGGTATAAAGATTACTTTCCAAGGTGTACCAATACATCAGTCCCAAATGGGAAGTGCCTTCAGGGATGTGCCCATGCTCTATTAGCAATAGGAAGGAGCCAGGATATAAATTCCACTTACAGATTGCAGTTAAGATTTTTTTGATATAACATTAGCAAGCCTTGAATGTATCCCTGTATATGTTGAAGAAGTGTTTGGATCAGTTTCTTTGTGTACATGCAGAGCAATTTTCTCTTCAGTTTGCAGAAAGTGGGAAAAATGGAGCTGATTAACTTGGCAGCAATATAGAAGAGTCTGGCAATTATCGAAATTTCTAATTGGAAAGTAAGAAATATTTGAAAACAGACAAGCATGTATCTCACTTGTAACTGCATCATCTCGAAGTGAAAGGTTGAAAGCTCCTATTTGCTTGCAGAACTTCTTGGGAGGAACCTCAAACATACTGTTTTAAAACAATAATGAAAGGGATAAGATTTGCATTAATGTTACAGAGCTTCAGAACTAGCTACTCTAAAACAAAAATAGCTAAATTTTCAAATAGACATGTAAGTGGGAATAATTTTTCAAGTACCATTACTGATAAAGAATATTTTGAATTTATGCAACTGCTATAAAATGGACAGGGGCAAAAGTAAATAGTTTAGTCTTTTAAAATAAAAATAGACAGAAGTTTAAGTCCTGCAGCATTTATAAATCTGTTGAAGTCTATTCAGGGTGAATAAATTCACCTGAATCAGCTGTTCAGGTGAATAAAGCTATACATCTGTTTTCAGTGTTCATACCACTGGACTTAGTAGTATATATTCTAAGGAAAGCTGTTGCATAAAATCACTGAAAAAATATTGCAGTGGGTAGGAATTAAGGCACACATGTATATATGTGTACATGTGTTTGTATTTACTATTGATATGAATGATAATACACGTTGGGTTTTTATCATGTGAACTTTGAAATGCAGATCTGATGAAGAAATTAATTTGTTTCTACAACTCATTGTATAGAACTGTTCATGTAGTGCCTGATTATGAAATAGTGGAACACAGTTTTGTAACTCTCAATATTTTTGGAGCTTTTTCCTCTGTAATATTATCAGAGTAAAGGTTGCAGTGAGGCCCTGAACTACCGATTTTTGCATTTACTGTTTGAAATGTATTTTTAAAAATGCCCTAGTTGTTGAGAAACCAAAATCCTTATTTATAAAATACTTGTTTTTTTGTTTTGACATTTTAAAATGTAAAGAGTTAATGAACATCTTTTAAGTTTAACTATTGGTGTTCATGGTAAAAGGCAATGAGTAAAATACTAAAATGTCTTGCAGTACCAAATCAGATGTCTTTATGGCAACAGATTACACTACAGATCACTTAGCAGGGATCCTCCCACATTACAGACAGGGTCAAGCTTAAACATTCCCATAGTGACAGGGACACTTCTGAAAGTGTATCATTTCTTAATTGCTTGAACACTTTTTTTGGGATTTATTGTCCTGCTCTTCTAATCTGTGATTTCTTTGTGACTTTGCTGTACAGTATTGCATTCAGCCTTAAATACAGTGTATTTCAGTGCTGCGTGAAATGACGGTGAATGAGAGCAGAGTGTTGCAGTGATTATGGTAATTCTGTACAATTTCAATCTAATGCAATGACAGTAGAGTTGTGAAAAGAGGTGATAAGGAACCAGTGCTGGCCACGTAATGTCAGCTCCTGATGTCCAGTGCCTTTGTACCTGCTTCAGGTACAAAGCAGGTTCTGACAGCTGGCTTGTCAGCTTTGGTCCATAGTTAGAACTGGGTTTATTAACAAAATTCTCTTTTTGCCCCTCTTGGTTGTTCAAGATATGCTGTGATTGCTTTTGGATGTGCCAGCTGTCCCAAGCTTACATGTGGACGAGAAGGCTGTGGAACTGAGTTTTGCTACCACTGTAAGCAAATTTGGCATCCCAACCAGACCTGCGATGCTGCTCGCCAGGAGAGAGCTCAGAGTCTGCGCCTCAGAACAATTCGTTCTTCATCTATTAGTTACAGCCAGGAATCTGGAGCAGCAGGTATTTATGATTAGGGTGCTGTGTCTGTAAAACATCTCTTTTGTACATTTGCACAATTAACCCTAAATAAGGAAAGAATGGAAGAGGGGCATGGTAGATACTGGGTGCTTTGTCTTTCATAAACGTAAAATAACAATTCTAAATTTGAAATAAAATTTTAGATGTTATAATTTGAAGTACTCTGTGACCAGAACATCTGAGTTAAGTCTTAGAAGCTTGTCATAATTTTAAATTCTTACTTTGTATTTGAAAAATGTGAAAACAAATGAACTTAACTGCAAGACTTCCCACATGTTTAGCATGTTGACTTTTTTAATTGTATCACTTACACACTGGGTACACTTGTTTTCTCCACTGTAGGTGAAACTTCCCAGGTCTGCTAATAATAAAAGCGGTTAAAAATAAAACCCTAATCCACTGACTTTTCTGCTTTCAAAAGAGACTATTACTCTGATGCCAACTCTGATGTTTGACATCTATGTTAGTACTAACTTCTGGTTTTCTAGGATATGCTCATCTGTCTTGTCTACCAGAAAGCAAACAGTTCGAAGTCTTAAAGCTGAGCTTGTTTGTAATTCCCCAAAAAAGAGAATAAGCTGTTCAGTGTAGTATTTTGCGCATCAAAAGTCCAAGTTGCTGTTAATAAGAACTGACTCTGAATTACACCAGCTCTGACTTATTTGGCAGCTTTTGTGTCTGCCTGAACAAACAAGGTAGATATTTGGGTAAAGACTCTCTTTTGTGCCTTGTAGTTAGAGCTGTCGCTCTCCAATCCAGCCCTAGATTTGGAAGTCTCTAATTTGTTTGTGCTGCCTTATTTTAACAAGGCATCCCGTCTTACCTTAAAAGTTCGCATCTTGCTCTAGTTTTCAAACAAATTTTAAAATAAACTAAATAAATTAGCAGACCAGCTCCTTTCCTGCCCCTTTCAATCCCTCCCAAACCTGAACAGCATTAGGTCTACCATTGCTGTGCTAAAGAACTAGCTTGGTTTAGTTACTGCCCTGTAGGTTGTGCATCTGTTCCCGTGTGGGAATAGCTAGTGCCTCCTTTCAGCTGCTCAGTGTCCTTGTGCACTGGAGTTGGTAGAGGTGCTTTTTTTCTGCTGGTTCTGCACCTCTTTGGGTATTCTTTATGTCAAGTATAAACTCTCCTTTCTCTTTGTCCTACCTAGTAGCATTGAGGCAGTGAACTTGGCGTTCTGCTTTAGGAGCTGCAGGGTATTTCAGCTGCTCTGGATAAATAGCTTGTCCCAAAGGGCAGATGCTGAACAGTAATGTGAAGGAATGAAGATCACAACTGTGGTGTGTCAGTGTACAAGTATTCCACTGTTGCTCAGTGACCTCTTGTTTGACAGAGCTAGTCACTTAACCTCATTTTTCCAGATTTGACTTGGGAATGAGAAGAGCCTCCAGAGTTTTCTTCTTGCTACACTATGTTTTTCTAGGGAGTAAGTACATACAAAGTAGAGCTGTGAAAAGGACTCAAGAGGAGGATGGATTTAAGATAAATTAGCAGTGTGGAGACTGAATATTCAAGTAGAAGATTCATAACAGCATGAAACGTAAAAGAAGATTTTATTTAGAGACCATATTATCAGTCCTGTGTTAACATAGATATTTAATGTCTGAGTCTAATATGTATTTCATTAAGCTTAGTAAATGCTTGAACAGAGAATATACATTAACTATTCAATTACTTGAATGTTGTCTAATACATCTGGTTTTCATAAGTTTTACTCAGTCCAAGGTTTGCAAAAACTAATAGATATCAAGTAATTGACAAATCAAGATTTTTAAAGCAACCTTACAAAAAACTTCTTCAGTTTTTCAGATAATGGTTCAATTTCTTTTCCCAAATGTATGTCTGTATTTCCCAAATGACTGTATTTTGATTAAATCTGCCTGTCTAAAGAACTGATATGATCTTAATATTCATTTTTAAACAGCTGATGACATAAAGCCATGCCCACGCTGTGCTGCTTATATAATAAAAATGAATGATGGAAGCTGCAATCATATGACTTGCGCTGTCTGTGGCTGTGAATTCTGTTGGCTATGTATGAAAGAGATCTCAGATTTACATTATTTAAGGTACATTTAAGAAAAAATATATGCAGTTGGTAATGTGTTTTCTAAACTACTACATAGGAGTAGATTCCTGAGTGGTATAAGTCTGGGTTTCATCTTCTCAGAGTAGAGACTCACAGTTGAAGTATCCATGTCGGAGGATTAAGTTAGTTTTCAATACATGTGTTTAAATTAATGCTTTGTTATTTTTAATTTTAAAATATTTTCTAAGTTTTATGCATGCAATGACTTCGTAGTACAAATGAAGTGTTTTAGATGAACACACCCACTGTTTTTGCTGATGTCTTAATATTGATACTTAATTCTGTCTTCATAGTAAGCAATACAAAAACTCTTGATTGTACAAGTTACCTTTGAACAACAGATTGGTGTGTAGTAACATGCAGTATGCTTCTCTTCACATTGAAAAATGTGCTGTCAAGGCAAAGAAAAAATCTCAAGAATTTATAACTGATGATTTGATATCTGTACTATCTGTAACTTTAACCTAAGGACCTAAAAAATAATTTTATAGCTAAGGTAATATAATATATTAGTAATAATAATTTAAAAATAATAATTGTATAACTAAGGTAAAAATAAGGTGATTTTTGTAACCGTTCAGTAGTGTATAGCTATATTTATTTACAGTTTCTTTACAGTTTTCTTCTTTCTATTAGTCCATCAGGTTGCACATTTTGGGGGAAGAAACCATGGAGCCGTAAGAAGAAAATACTGTGGCAGCTAGGGACACTTGTTGGAGCTCCTGTAGGAATTGCCTTAATAGCTGGCATTGCTATTCCTGCTATGATTATTGGAATTCCTGTGTATGTGGGACGTAAGGTAAAACATGCTACAACTCCTTCAGGGTTTGTCTTCTGCATCGTTTGACTTGGGTAATACTGTGTTGAAGATATTTGTGTCAATTGTACAGGAAGGAAAAGCAGTGTTTTTAAGAATCTAGTTTCTCTTAAAACAAGCAGAGCAGAACACTGAACGATTTCCAGTTTGTGTGTCTTGCCATCAAAGTTGCTGCATGCTTTTTCAAAGTTGCTCTGTTTTTGATCTCTGGTTTCCCTTGTGTCCCTTAGAATTAAATAATATTTAGAGGACAAGGAAGGCAGAAAGAAAATCCTTCTTATTTTGCTTAAAAACAGGTAGTTACCAGAATTTTAGTATAAAGTTAAGCTAGTTTAGGTTTGTGCATGCACACAGTTAAGCATTTGTACTCAGCAGCTAATTAATTGCCTTGGACCAGTCCACTGTGTGGAGTAGTCTTCAGGGTTAGACAAGAATCTGTCTTCATTTTGCTGTTTGTGGGAATCAGCTAGAAATGATCATGTTAATCAGAAGTCAGTTGATAGATTTCCTCTTAAAAATATAATAGCTTTTACTGTTAAGTAAATAACAAACTCCTGTATGTAACTTAGGATAAAGTGGTGAGTTATTCAGATCTTTTGAAAATGGGCTTTTGGAAATGATAGCTTGGAAGATGTGCTTTTCTGCTTTTATCAGCATGGATTCTCACAGTGACTGGCAAGACTCATGATTCTACATTTATTAGGGAGGAAAGGCTGGTAGACAAAAGGTTTAGGGATGCAGTTTTTTCACTGTATTTTTCATCTTTTTATTTCAAGTAAGTAGCTGTATCTTCTGCCACAGTTGTCTTTCGATCCTTTTATTCTGTTCTGGCTTAGTCCCGTACAGTCATTGGAACCTTGTAGGTGAAAAGAGGAAGAAGGCAGCAGTTACCCATTTCAAATTACTTTTGCTGGATTAGCTTTACTCATAAGATTTTGGGATAGGTCCCTATCACTGAGGACCTTTCATGTAGCAATGGTGAACTCTCAGGCATTAGTCTTGTGAGAGCAGCCTCATGAGAATGTCTGTTGTACCTCACTGCTTAATGAGGTACATCTTTCTGTGGCCCCTGTCACATGTTTGCTCTTTTCTTCAAAACATCTGATGATGGAGATCACACAGGCCCTTCAAGCTTAATTTTCTTAGTAAAATTTATTTTGCCTTTTTATCCTTAGTGTAGGAAGAGAATTTACATTGTATTCTTACTGCCCTATCTTCAACTGATGCAAAAAAATCCTTTTGCTTTGCAATATGCCATTACATATTTAATGATGTTTTAAGTCTCCTTTCGTTCTTCTCTCTGAACAAACTTAGCACTTGAAGTTTTTCTTGACAAACTGTCAAGAAAACACACTGGTTTAGGCTTCTGATTCTCCTCTTCTGGATATCCTTGTAGTTGTACATACCACCTTTGTTTTTGTCTAGTTTGAATACAGCTGTGAAGCTGAAGCATTACTACTGTGGAGTTAAATGAAAGGGTGATCCTGTGACATGAACTAATAGTTACCTCGTTCTCAACAACATGCTGTTTTAATTTTGTGTACTCCAAAACACACACCCTTTCCCACTGTACTGCTAATTTAGGCAATAGGCCTCTTCTGAAAGGTGGTCTTGAATTCATTATTGTTCAGCTACATCTTAGTAATGTCAGGCCATTTTTTCAACTTCTCAAGGCTGGCATGAACTCATGGCATTCTTGCAACCTTGCCAGATTGTATTGACCTGAATTTCAACACACATACATTCTTCTCCTTGCATCTTCCAGGTTAATGAAAATGTGCAATACTCTTGGATCCAGGGCATATCTCTTGCAAAAAGTATGGAGTGAAGAATTTCAGTTTGTGTAGTAAAAGAACCTAATGACTATTTGGATGTTTTCTGTAGTTTCACACGAAGCTAACAGTAGCTGTGTCTCATCCATTTTTTCAGTCTGGACCATTATAACCTGGTTGAGTGTCATACAAGAATGTAAGAATTTTATTAAAGTCAGTTTCTCCCCATCTCAAGGCCAAGTTGCCTTGTCACAGAAGAAAATTAAATCAACATGATTTCTACTTGAAAAAAATCAATGCGACCTCTTTATTTCCTATCTTTGCTTTGATGTCTACAAGTTCCCAGCTTTCAGAAAATGAAAGTTCAGTTCACTTGTCTTTAATTCCTCAGCTTCTTGTTTTACACCTTTTTAAGAGTATCATTGCCTTTTAACTTTTTCCAGTTCTCCTGGAATTTTTTTTCAGACATCATCTACGAATAATAGTTTTCAAAAATTACTATTAGTGACTCTGAAATTGGGCCCGCTGAGATATTTTTCAGCTCATGTAAGTACACTCTAACCTGCTGCATTTGTACAGATCTTACTTCTTTGTCACCAGTCATCTGGCTTACAGTTGATCTTCAGTGACAACTGAAGGGAAAAAAAATAGGAACATGTCTCCAGTTTCATCTGCTGGCTGTCTTTCTTTTTTTGTCAAACAGCAAATTGATCCAATTTGATCTTCCTCTTACTAGCACTGTACTTATAGAATAATTTCTCCTTGACTTTGGTGTTCCTTGCTTTTTGTCTCCTCTATTTTAACCTTTCTGATTTTGACCTGACACCTTCATGTGGTTCCTTTATACCCATTCATAGTAATCTGACCCACTTTCTATTTTCTTAATGCTGCTGCTGCTTTGGGAAAGGAAGCTTCATTGTTCTTTTACAACACTCTCTGTCTGCTTCATTGGAAGAATCTGTGCTTGTGCTTTGATAGAGTTACCTTCAGGAAGTGCTAGTACTCTGTTATTATAGATATAAGTCTTGTAAACTAGCAGTTTTCTGTGTTTATTGAAATCTTTCTTCTGGTCTAGTGTTTTTGCTTGGTTATTCTTTATTATTTACTCAGTACTCAGAAGTTTCTTATTTCATAGTAGTTTCTACCAGTGTAACCTTCTGTCTTGATGTTTTCAATAAGTTTCTTCTCTGTAACCTCTTCCTTCCATTCCTTTATGTTGCTTTTTTTAAGGAATCCAATAGCCTTTAAGGATATCTCTGTTTGTTTGATGTATGCCTTCTGTTTTAGGAGTTAAAATTGTCCATAACAGTAAAATTATGATTTGAAATGACCATGGCAATTGCTCAAAGCCCTGTGAAACCTAATTTTCTTGGGTTTGTAATTCTTACACACTCATACTGTGAGAGAATGTTTACGTTCAATTTTTTCTTTTTAATCCATAAACATGTTCCATATTCAAGTGCTCCCTCACTCTGTGTTTCTCTCTCTGTATAGTGTGCACTTGAGCAAGTAAATGTATTCTCTTTGCACAGAGCACAGTGCCTTCTCTGCCCTTTTCCTGGCCTGTCTTGCCTGAACAAATACTTTGTTTATTCCAAAGAGAACTACCCTACCAAATCTCTAATTGAGATGATATTTTAGAAAACACAACATTCAGTAACATGGTAATTTAGAAAGCACAACATCTAGCTCATTTTTTGTCATTATCTTCTCTGTACTCCCTTTTGTGTTCCTCCTTGGATGGAGTAAGGATTAGCTTAGCTTTATGACAGCCATTAAGATCTTGCTACAGTTGTTCCTTTGTAATTATATCTTAACTGAGAACTGTAACAAATAAAGTCCATATCCCTGAGAAACCATGTTCCCAGAGAGAGTAAATGAAACGCACAAAAAGTGGGAAGTCTCTGCAAGACACTGATCTTTGAAGGCCTTTCAGGTTCGTGTGGGATTTGCGGCAGATAAGTCTGAGGCGGTCGCATTTCAGAGTTATTGCAGACTTGAACCATCAGTAAGAGCTTTGGTTTGCAGATCCCTCAGTAAACACTAGCACAGCTAAGGCTCAGGTTTGCAAAAACATTTCCTGTCTCAAGACCTGGAGCCAACGGATTTCTTGCTCTCCGCTCCTTCCAGGTTATGTTTGTTGAAGGCTGTCTCATGGCACTGTTATGTCGGCCTGTTTCCACAGACCTAGTAGTCTGTGAAAGTTTCACTCCATATTGTTCAGGGGAAAGATGACTGAGAATAAGAAGTCTCAGTTTGATCAGATGTGTCAATTTGTTTATCCTTGAAGTTTGTCTACTTTTCCCAGCCACGTAAGCTGGAGTAATGATTGAACAAACAAAGCTGTTCAATGATTTAGCTCTTCAAACTTGAGGCTGAAAGTAAACACTTAGTTGCTGGATGGGAGGACTTCTAAGTAGTTACCTAAAATTAAGAATTATGTATAAATTTTATTTTCTTTGAGGTGAGAAATAAATCATGACATAGAATGTGATCTCTCTAGAAGAGAGCAGGGTACAGATTCCAGACGATGTCAGTTCTTCCATTCTTGCAGAAATGTATTATTGATGATGATAATACTCTAAAAACCCTTTCTTTTCTCCTTCCAAGATTCACAATCGATATGAAGGCAAAGACATCTCAAAGCATAAGCGAAACTTGGCTATAGCAGGTGGTGTAACCTTATCGGTAATTGTTTCTCCAGTTGTAGCTGCAGTAACTGTAGGTAAGCAAATACCACTATTTTGTGTCTTGGTAGCACCTTGCAAAAAGAAGCGCTCATGAATAACACAGCTGAGATAAGTGCTGTAGTTTCCTTTTATAGGTGAAGGAACTGAGACAAAAAGGAGTCTAAGGTTATATATTTATTGGGGTAGAATGAAGAACACAATACTTGATTTCAATGCAGTATTTCCTGAAGAATTAAAAGTAATTTTTATCTTGCAAATTGAAGTTTCCACATTGATGTGTCTGGCTTTTAAGGTTGAAGTATTTAAAGGTTTTTTAAATGACCAAGAAGAAGACTGTTTCCACAGAGTCTGTTTGTATTTTAATAGCTTTGTATCAGACTTTTCTCAATGCAGAACAACAATGCAGTGTCTCTTACACTTAACATTACATTAGTTGAAAAATTATTTGTTTTGCTCTGGGTGTCAGTTTGAATTGTTAACCACATTCTTTCTCATGGCAATTGTTAAGGGTAGCATTTGAGGAAAATCTGGCTACACCTTACAAAATACTTGTCTCACCTTCCCAAGTAATTTCAAGACCACCATAAACCCAGATTATTTTTGGAAGGAGTGGATTTGCCAGACATTGCCTTGCTTCTCCTCTGTTGCAACACAGGCATCTTCACAGTTGCACGTTAAGATGGTGTCAATAACTGATTCATACTAAGATGCACCACTTAGTTTTAAGCTGGATCAGTCCCTTGAATGTGTGGTTGTGTCTGCAGTGTTCCCCCTTGTGCCAGAAGCAATGCTCAGAAAGGAACGAGTAACCTCAGGAAGGCAGGGCCGCTTTTAGCAAGGGAAGGCTCAAACTGGCCCCAAAGCTGTGGCTTTAAACAGCTTGTTATCAAAGCGGGACCCTTGTGCACATGCAGATACACCAGTCATAAAACTGGCTCTGGTGACAGCCTGCACTGTTCTTCTGGAGCTGTGGTGTCAGATCCCTGCTAAACAAGTAGTGGGGCACAAAGTCTCATACTTGTATTTATAGGTCTGCTTTATCTCATTCTTTCAAGCTGTTTCTTATTCCTGAGCAGAGATAAATGTGGCTTTTCAGGGAAAGCAGCTGGGTTTTGTTTTGTGGAGTTTTGCTCTTGCCCCATTGCTATTAACACATGGCCTCCAGTCTCAGGGCATTATATGGCTTCCAAAATAGTGACGATAAGAATATGGATTTCCTCCTGGAATACTGAGAAATTTCCAGTGAAGGGGACTTCCTTTAATTGGAACCTTTATTTTAGATCAGACTGAGGAGCCTTTCTATTGGGTGTGCTTCTGTCCATTTTCAGAATATGCCAGCTGGCCATTTTTCAGTCTGCCATTTTTGTATCTTCCATGTACTTCCATCAGCAAAGCCACAGAATGATTTAGTTCATATGCTAAAGGAGTAACTTCCACAATCCACTAGAAGCAGTGGAATGGGTATGTGTGTGTGTGTCTGTGTGCACTTTAGCCCACAGTTCCTTTCACAGGTGTCCCTTAAGTCCTGCCACCCTGCTCCACAGAATTGTTTACTTTTAAGAAAAACTTACATTGAAAGATCCCAGAGTAATAATAATGCTAAGTCCTAATAAATAGATAGCAAAGCCCTATCTGCCTTCATTGGATGCAAAATGAAGCCCCTTATTAAATTAGTAGAAGTACTAATATTTTTAGTTGAATTACATTTGAAATAGAGCTCTGCTATTTCTGCCTCTCAGGTGAAACATGATTACAGTCCCCAATGGAGCTTTTATGAACCTTTAAAATACTCTAGTTTTGTTTGTAAAAGATGGTATGGGCATACTGGCAGTATTAATTTATCAATCATTAAGCTTCCCTTCTTGTCAGTGCTGACAGGACTTTCCTGTCAATTTCTCCTTAGTGGTTTACCAATATTTCTTGATTTTACTTCCTCCTGGTCTCTCAAGTGTGAAACATTAAGTAATCATAGGAAATTCAAGTGCCTTTATGAAAGGCTCTAAAATGTAAGCCATATTTAATGAAAGACTGTACTTTCCTCTGTAGGTATTGGTGTTCCTATTATGCTGGCTTACGTGTATGGAGTTGTCCCAATATCCCTCTGCCGAAGTGGGGGCTGTGGTGTGTCAGCTGGCAATGGAAAAGGTGTCAGGATAGAATTTGATGATGAAAATGATATAAATGTTGGTGGAACAAATGCAGCCGTAGGTAAGGAAATTCAGTGTTCCATTTTCTGTAAATATGGGGTTTGTAACTTGTTTTTGCTGTCTTAGATACCAGAGCAGTTATTTGCATTTGGGGCTGCTGCTGCTCATTGCTGAAAAGAGCACTTGGGATCATGGTAGCCTCTCTGTGTCATACTGGGCTAGGCTGTAATACAAGCATTAAAGCTTTTCTTGCCCATTTTAATCAAAGCCAGACTCAAGTCTTTTCCATACGCAAAAGTTTTAAGATAGCATTAATGTTGCTCTTTC
Source organism: Pachyramphus minor (assembly GCA_013397135.1). NCBI lineage: Eukaryota > Metazoa > Chordata > Aves > Passeriformes > Tyrannidae > Pachyramphus > Pachyramphus minor. Next base: position 146,234 of record VYXB01005997.1, read on the forward strand.
AGAATTCTGTTTTGTGGACGTGTTTTTATTCATAATAGTACAAACTAAATGCCGATCTGATGCTTTAATTTTTTAATTACATGGCACTACTCTTTGTGATGGGGTCCCTGTGTGTGTTCCTTCACTCCATGTTACCTGTCCTATCTGTGATTAATTTTTTGGTATTTTAAGTATGTGATGTCAGGTGTAACCATTACAGCAGCTCCAAGAGAGGTGTCTTTTTAAATTATTTGTGGTTGTTTGTGGGGTTTGGTTTTATTTTCCCCAAAGTTCTCTTTTTGTGACAGAATGTTTTACAAATCCTTCTTCTGAGCATAATTTCAGGAACAGTTTCCATGGTCGCATTCTAGAAACAGCTAAGTGCTACTTCCATAACTGACAAGCTGTCTTTGTTTCTGTCTAGATACCACTTCTGTGGCAGAGGCACGACACAACCCCAGCATAGGAGAAGGAAGCGTTGGAGGGCTGACTGGCAGCCTGAGTGCAAGTGGGAGCCACATGGACAGGATAGGAGCCATCCGAGACAACCTCAGCGAAACTGCGAGCACCATGGCCCTGGCTGGGGCCAGCATCACAGGGAGCCTCTCGGGGAGTGCAATGGTTAACTGCTTTAACAGGTGAGACATGACCTTTTTACACTGTCCTGCTCTACATGGAGGCAGAGGAAGTCGTATTGCTGGGTTTTCTGATTTTTGTTTTTTGAAATTGGTTCCTATTAAAAGGAAATGTCTCTGGGAGATTTAACAGTTCATCCCTGACAAACTTACTTGATTTTCAAGAGATCCTGTCTGACCACAATCCTCAAAGAAGAGCTTGAATTTTATTCAGGGTCAGTGGGCCCTGAGATCTTGTTTTGTGCTTCCCAGGAGTCGGAGGGAGGCACCTCATGTCTTATGCAGTTGTGTTCTCTAGTGCATCTTACCCCAAAGTCAGAACTGCTGACTTGTTCAGTAGTCTACAAGTACCAAGCCCTGTTCCGCTGCCTTCAGAACACCTGGATGGAGTGTGAATTCCAAAGGGACTTCAGGCAGGAGGGGAGGCAGCTGAACACCTGGCCTTGCCACTTGTCCTTTCTTCTTGTCACTTAGTGCTCAATGCCTCCTGTGAATTTGGACCTTTCTGCTTGTTGGCTCTTCTGCACCCTGAAGAGAAAAGAAGTGTCTAGAAAAGTGTCTCATGTTAATGTTAATTAATGTTTAGGGTTCAGGGTGGAATTTGTTCCTTAAATCAGGTGCCAACACTGCTCATTTTGAGTAATTTGGCAGTCCAGTCTATATAGAACAGACTGAAGGATAGTATCAAGAGTTTCCCCTATGCTGGGGCACACGTTTCAGGCTGTGACTGCTGAGCGAGGTATACATACCCTCCTCTTTAAAGAGATGGGATGGAAAACAAAACAAAACCACTTCTGTTTCACTCTTAGAACATAGATAAACAAGACATTTGGCAAAAAGCTTGTAATTTGTTTTCTGGCTTATCTGCTCAGCCCAGTTTAAGATTGCTGAGGTTTCTATTATTCCTGTTGCAGTTGATAACAATACAAAAAAAGCAGAGTACAGAACACAGTTCTCTGCACGTTATTTGATTAGTAATAATTTTGCAGCAGGGGAGACCTGGGAACTATCATGTCTTGAACTTATGTACCCTTCTGATTGATTTTTCTATTTTTGAAGTATAGTGCACTATCTGCAAAAGAACTGTCGCTAAATCTGGAAATTGTCCATGTAAATCTCAGGAGGGAAAGAATCCAGAACCTTTGATTAAAATATAACATTTTGCTTTTTGAGGAAATAAATCTGGTTTTGTTTGTTTTTAATTAAAAAAATAGTAATTTTTGACAGTGGGAAGACAGAACCTGTTTCATAGGGTAGATATGTACATCTGTACTGGAGTAACTCATTAACTTTTTCTTATTACTGACATTATTTACTTATTTCAGTCTGCAAGATGACACTAGTTTTCAACAACTGTGCTCTAACTGTTGTGGCAGTATATGCAACTCTCTCTCTTTCTCTCAAAGACTGGAAGTACAAGCAGATGTGCAGAAAGAACGATACAGTTTGAGTGGAGAATCTGGCACAGTTAGCTTGGGAACAGTTAGTGACAATGCCAGTACCAAAGCAATGGCAGGATCCATTCTGAACTCCTACATCCCTTTGGACAGGTAAGAGAAACGTGGTGAAAATAGAATATTAATAAGCCTTGCTTATTAAAGGATATTCTAAGCATGCCTCAGCTGTTCTGCTTTAACGATTACACTTTGAAACTGCAAATTTTGTTACAAATGGAAATTACATGTGAGTTACTTATATTTTGCCATGGTTGTTTCTGAAGAGGAACACCACTTTAGCTCAATTAAGTGTTTGGTCTTTCACTTTGTATTTTCCTTTGGGCTGTTTATTTGGTGAAACATTTCTCTAGAACAAGATACATCTCTCTCACTTTTGCTGTTATGTTGAAAGGCTTCGGGCATTTGTTTTACCATGTTAACTGGCTTAGATGACCACTTACCCCTGGATTCTTTCTTGTTCTAGGGAAGGCAACAGCCTGGAAGTGCAGGTGGATATCGAGTCCAAGCCGGCCAAGTTCCGGCACCACAGCGGGAGCAGCAGCGTGGAGGACGGGAGCGCTGCCGGGCGCGGCACCGCCGGCTGCTCCTCCGCCGGCCCGCAGGAAGGCAAGTCCGGCGCCGCCAAGTGGTCCAAGGACAACACGGCGGGGAAAAAGTGCAAAGGTAAACTGAGAAAGAAGAGCAGCATGAAGATTAATGAGACGAGAGAGGACATGGATGCTCAGCTGTTGGAACAGCAAAGCACAAACTCCAGTGAATTTGACTCTCCCTCTCTCAGTGATAGTATTCCATCTGTAGCAGATTCACACTCCAGTCATTTCTCTGAGTTTAGTTGCTCCGATATGGAAAGTATGAAAACTTCCTGTAGCCATGGTTCCAGCGACTATCATACCCGCTTTACCACAGTCAGTGTTCTCCCTGAGGTGGAAAATGATCGCTTGGAAAACTCTCCACAGCAAAGTGGAATCCCTGTGCCTGTTCCAACAGCCCCAAGCACTGATGTTCCACAGCTGAGTTACATTGCTGAGGAAAGCATTAATAATGGATCTTCAACAGATGTAGATTTAGGTGTTGGTGAAGCACTGAAAGAAACAAACAACAACCATTCACAACATGCTGTGGAGTTAAGCACTGCTATTCAGACTGAAATTTAAGTCTGTAAGTGCTGCAAAAATCTTTGCCACTAAAGAACCCTGTCTGAAAGCTGATTGAATTACATGCGGCTTCCGTAAGTTTCAGGTGACCAGCAGAAGCAAGGTTTTGATACAACTGCATTTTCTATATACTTGCCCGATAAGGCAAAATACTTCATATGGATCTTCAACCTGTGTGAAGAGACGTGCAGGCTTTAACCAAGTGCATTACAGCAGTATAAATAAGTCCATGTTTTGTATTTTTGCCACAACTTTGCTTGAAAGCATATATTTGTTGTATTTAGAGAAAAAATGGTAAATTCTTAATATGTTAAATGCTGAAATGAATAGTATGTCCTGCACTGTTCACTTGGAAAATATGGGGTTTGGGATTAAATGGTGTTAGCTGAGCATTAGTGACTTAAAACCACTCTTGTGTGAACTCTTAAATTTAAGGGAAGTAAAGACCTGCATAGATCTGTACAAACATACTTCAACAGTGAATATTCAGAATGATAATTTTGTTTCATAACTGGACACACCATATTTAGAGTGCATGTAGAAGGAACTGCATATCTACAGATGGATGTAGCCTGTGTCAGAAGTGTTTGTATGTGTGTACACTTTGAGCAGGGTTTTGGCATTTTTACATAATTTTAAAACAAAAGAAATTGGTACTTCATATACAGTGGAATGGAGATGTTACCTGGGAAGATCAGTGGGGTTACCTATTCATTCATGCAACCAATCATGCAGCAGGTGAGGCTACTATATAGTATATAAAAACTGTAAAATAACAATCCAGTGATTTATAAACACTGTAGAAAAGCAGATGCAGTCACCTTTCATTAGGGGGAAAATCGGTGCCCCATCAATTCTTGGTGCCTTTGGAAAAGACTGGGTTTGAAGTGCCTGGTCGTTTGAGGATTTTACTGTAATGTTTTCCAGAATGTCCTCTTTGGCCACCTTGGATCACAAGAGAAAATTCTACTGAATAAAATGACTGTGGTTGATAGATATAATAGGGTTATTGGCCTACCAAAGACTCACTCAGGCTTTAGTGGACTTGACATCTCTTTGCAAGACATGCCTGTCTTCAGTCCCAGAATCTAAGTGCAGTGCAATGACTGCCCAGTGCAAAGATGGGTTTCCAAATATGCTGGCTTTTTTTTTTTTTCTTTTGCATATGGAAGATATACAGGTGAACACAAGCTGAAGTTGGCCAAAGCGCCTGTACTGTTAGCATTTTTTTGCTAAGTAATTCACTAAAATGGAAAAAAAATTTGTGAATCTCATAAAGGTTAACAATGTTCTGTCTTGTGTTTCATGTGTTGCCATTATGGTGCTACTGGAGGTTTGGTTGGATAAAAAAAAAATGCCATGAGCTGCAGTCCTCTTCCATGACTTATCCTCACCAGTTTCAGTAATAGGCTTATAACACTAGTGCCAGTTATGTTATTTGGTAATGCTTGTTACAGTATTTGTATATTTGCAATTCAGTTTTGCTCAATAATATGCGTGTAAACTGCATATCTGAAATAAATGTCTAAATACTGACTTCTAGTGGTCTGTCATTTAGTGTGCTGGTCAACCTCATGAAAATGTGTATGTTCCCAGCAGGAGCTTTTCTTCCTGCAAGTTGCTGACTGCTCTCATCTCCTGTTGCCTTTAAACATTTTATTAGGTGTGCTTTGAAAGTTGAATGCTCTGATACTTGGAAATGTAAGATCTAAAGTCTGTTGCGTTTTGTACAAGACTTCAACCTCATTGCTCTTTTCTAAGATGAAAAGAAATCTGATCTGCCTCTCTGGCAAGCAGGACAGTAAGTGGTTTTCCGAGGGGGATGGAGCTCTGGAATGAGCATATTGCTCTTCAAACAAAACTGCATCATCTTGGCACAAGTCAGATTGCTGAGCTAAACTCAAACTCTTTCTCTGTCTGATGTGATGCTCTTCTCGGTTCACGCAACCTGCACAGAGTTCATTCAGAAACACCACAAATTGGCCAGAGTTTCTGGGTAGCAGCTGGTGGTGGGCTCAGCTTGGCTGAACTGCCTGTTCATTGGGTTCATTTTCTCACCTGCATCATGACAGGCTTGGGAAGTAAGAAACTAAAACTGATGGGGTTGCATTACAGGTCTGCCTCTTCCCAAACCCATACGTAAGCTGTACTTCCACCAGAGTGAATAACAAGAGAGTAACTCTTATGCTGGGTCAACTCTAAAGCTACAGTTAGAGCATTATTTGTACCATTTCCAGTGGCAGATGCTCACAGAGAGAATTAGAAACAGGGTAAGTGGAACCACATACTCTAGAACAGTGTAGCAGGGCGTTCAGGCACTCTGAACTGGAAGTAAACACAAAACTTGTATTTTGTAGGGGGTTGGTGTTAACAGTTCCTTTTTGTCCTTTGTTCCTGGTTGATTTTCCCCCCCCGCCCCCAGTATTGAACACTTAAGAAACACAATTAATGAGAAGTAGATGTATTGAATCAAGATCAGCATTAACTGAACGAAGCACTTGCTGTTCATCATCTGATGCCAGTTGGTGAATTCTGATGTAGTTTTTCAGGCCTGTATAGAAATTTCTGTGTTACAGTCATGCACTGAGGCATTAATTGGTTCTTTATGCAGAGTTGGAGAGTGGAACAGCAGTGACTCAGTGACCTAGTCGTGCTTCTCTCACTGCATGTGCAGACTTTCACCTTGGCAGTGAATGTCCTTCGAGGCCTCCTGGTTTTAACCTCTGAGGAAGTGACGTTTTGTGCCATCTTTATAAGGCGCTTCCGTTAGTTTTCGGAAGCCAGATGTTACTTGCTCTGTGCAATTGGGCAGAGGGTGAACCTCCCCTTTGGCTTTTACTTGCAGTTGAGTTTTGAGTCTGATGTCTTGTGCAGCAGCCATAAAGGTACTGCTGATGTCTCAAGCTTTGAAAATGTGTGATTCGGCTTTATCCAGTACAGCTATGAAATGTCTGGCACACATCAATGTGCAGCAGTGCAATCCAGTGCTGACAGCAGGGAATTGGCAGGTGGAAGACCTATTTCAGTGAGTTTAAACCTAACTTTTAATTTCTCAAGTCAATTTTGCTGAGCAGGAACTTGGAAATATCGTTTACTCTTGTACCTGTCAAAAGGTAGCGTTATTTTCAGTCACTGAAGTAACTCGACAATTTTCAATGCCACATGAAGGTAAGTTCTTTTCTGTTCACTTTTGGATAAGTTTTTAGCAGAAAGNCTCTTTGCAAGACATGCCTGTCTTCAGTCCCAGAATCTAAGTGCAGTGCAATGACTGCCCAGTGCAAAGATGGGTTTCCAAATATGCTGGCTTTTTTTTTTTTTCTTTTGCATATGGAAGATATACAGGTGAACACAAGCTGAAGTTGGCCAAAGCGCCTGTACTGTTAGCATTTTTTTGCTAAGTAATTCACTAAAATGGAAAAAAAATTTGTGAATCTCATAAAGGTTAACAATGTTCTGTCTTGTGTTTCATGTGTTGCCATTATGGTGCTACTGGAGGTTTGGTTGGATAAAAAAAAAATGCCATGAGCTGCAGTCCTCTTCCATGACTTATCCTCACCAGTTTCAGTAATAGGCTTATAACACTAGTGCCAGTTATGTTATTTGGTAATGCTTGTTACAGTATTTGTATATTTGCAATTCAGTTTTGCTCAATAATATGCGTGTAAACTGCATATCTGAAATAAATGTCTAAATACTGACTTCTAGTGGTCTGTCATTTAGTGTGCTGGTCAACCTCATGAAAATGTGTATGTTCCCAGCAGGAGCTTTTCTTCCTGCAAGTTGCTGACTGCTCTCATCTCCTGTTGCCTTTAAACATTTTATTAGGTGTGCTTTGAAAGTTGAATGCTCTGATACTTGGAAATGTAAGATCTAAAGTCTGTTGCGTTTTGTACAAGACTTCAACCTCATTGCTCTTTTCTAAGATGAAAAGAAATCTGATCTGCCTCTCTGGCAAGCAGGACAGTAAGTGGTTTTCCGAGGGGGATGGAGCTCTGGAATGAGCATATTGCTCTTCAAACAAAACTGCATCATCTTGGCACAAGTCAGATCAGATTGCTGAGCTAAACTCACTCTTTCTCTGTCTGACATGATGCTCTTCTTGGTTCATGCAACCTGCACAGAGTTCATTCAGAAACACCACAGATTGGCCAGAGTTTCTGGGTAGCAACTGGGCTTTTCTTGGCTGAACTGCCTGTTCATTGGGTTCATTTTCTCACCTGCATCATGACGGGCTTGGGAAGTAAGAACCTAAAACTGATGGGGTTGCATTACAGGTTTGCCTCATCCCAAACCCATACGTAAGCTGTACTTCCATCAGAGTGAATAACAAGAGAGTAACTCTTATGCTGGGTCAACTCTAAAGCTACAGTTAGAGCATTATTTATACCGTTTCCAGTGGCAGATGCTCACAGAGAGAATTAGAAACAGGGTAAGTGGAACCACATACTCTAGAACAGTGTAGCAGGGCGTTCAGGCACTCTGAACTGGAAGTAAACACAAATCTTGTATTTTGTAGGGGGTTGGTGTTAACAGTTCCTTTTTGTCCTTTGTTCCTGGTTGATTTTCCCCCCCCGCCCCCAGTATTGAACACTTAAGAAACACAATTAATGAGAAGTAGATGTATTGAATCAAGATCAGCATTAACTGAACGAAGCACTTGCTGTTCATCATCTGATGCCAGTTGGTGAATTCTGATGTAGTTTTTCAGGCCTGTATAGAAATTTCTGTGTTACAGTCATGCACTGAGGCATTAATTGGTTCTTTATGCAGAGTTGGAGAGTGGAACAGCAGTGACTCAGTGACCTAGTCGTGCTTCTCTCACTGCATGTGCAGACTTTCACCTTGGCAGTGAATGTCCTTCGAGGCCTCCTGGTTTTAACCTCTGAGGAAGTGACGTTTTGTGCCATCTTTATAAGGCGCTTCCGTTAGTTTTCGGAAGCCAGATGTTACTTGCTCTGTGCAATTGGGCAGAGGGTGAACCTCCCCTCTGGCTTTTACTTGCAGTTGAGTTTTGAGTCTGATGTCTTGTGCAGCAGCCATAAAGGTACTGCTGATGTCTCAAGCTTTGAAAATGTGTGATTCGGCTTTATCCAGTACAGCTATGAAATGTCTGGCACACATCAATGTGCAGCAGTGCAATCCAGTGCTGACAGCAGGGAATTGGCAGGTGGAAGACCTATTTCAGTGAGTTTAAACCTAACTTTTAATTTCTCAAGTCAATTTTGCTGAGCAGGAACTTGGAAATATCGTTTACTCTTGTACCTGTCAAAAGGTAGCGTTATTTTCAGTCACTGAAATAACCTGACAATTTTCGATGCCACATGAAGAGATAGTATGTAAGGTAAGTTCTTTTCTGTTCACTNGTAACTCGACAATTTTCAATGCCACATGAAGGTAAGTTCTTTTCTGTTCACTTTTGGATAAGTTTTTAGCAGAAAGCTGTTCCACTGATTCATTTTGTGATTTTTTTTTTTATTCAGAGATAATATTTCATGTGTAAGGCAGTCTAAACAGCAATAAACAAAACAATAAATTTAACGCACTGAATTTTATTTTGAGTCTATAAAAAAGTAAAAGGTAGAACCCTTCTATTAATACATTAATGCAGAAGATGCTTCTCTTATTTATACAGGTACCAGTATAAGAATTCAAAAGGAATCTTTTTGGTTCGTTGAAATAAACCACAGAAAAGATCAAGTTTACATCTGATTTCCCAACACAGGCGTTCTTTTTCAGAATTTTTTTTCGTGATTCCTGGCCAATTTGACTAATTCATGGCAGATTGTGGATCTTGAGGAAATTTATTTTAACGTCTGTTATATCTGAGAATAGTTGAGATAGTTAAAATTTTAAATAGATAAAAACCATCATAAAAGCTTACTTCATGATATTTGCATATGGGGTTTTTTTGTAGTAAAGCATCTGGACTTATGCATTCTTCCTTTCATTGAATCAATTTCACAAACTTGAATGTATAAGCTGATTACTTTTTACTGATATGTAAACATTTTTGACTGACTTAATGTCTCTTCAAGTCATTCAAACTGATTTTTAAGTAGTTGCCTACTTAATAATATTATCCACTCTCTTGGGTAATAATGCTTAATAAGGATAGTCAAGAAAAGGTTTTTTAAATACTAGAGTTAGTGAACTTTATATTCTATCTAATTCAGGTGAAATTGAGGCAATCTTGAGCAGAAACTTTGGAAATAACGCAGATTTATTTGGAATGACTTTATGAAATTACAGTGGTCTGAAGAGCACTGTTACCACCTTGACTGCTGCTCCTGCCAGCCCCAAAGGTGACAGCCACCTGGTCTTCTCAGACTTAATAATCTGGTGGTGCTGTGAGACCAAAACATTCTCCCCGTGAGTGGCAAAGAACCCCCAGGTCAGATCTTGGTGAGAAACACAATCCCAGAGTGGTGACAATGTCTTTGTTACGTTCAGTCTCACAGGGTAGGAGGAACAGAGAAAAAACGTGGCCATGGGATACCTCGTAACCAAGAAGCTTGTCTGGGAGGCACAGGGGGAGTTTGATGCACAAACCACATGGGCAGCACTGAACTGCTGTGCTGAACAGGACCCCAGGTCTTGGAAGGTGGCTCTGAAGATTATCCTTTAGTCTTGTTTTATAGTTTGTTGCTGTTCATGTGTGATTATATATTAAGGATATAAGACATGAACTGAGGGTATAGACTGTGGACAGGTGAACATGCTGTTAAATGAAGAGCTCCCAAGTTTTCCCCAGGAAGGGGCACAGCCTTGTATGGTCCTGGCTTGCCTGTGCTACCAAAGCAAACTTGTTTGGATTCCTCTGCTCCGTGATGGGTTGCCATCTTCCCTTCTTTAGTTCTGCAAAACAGTGGCTGTGCAATACTTTCTCTAGAGAGGAGGGGAAGAGGCCATTCTTGTAGGTCTAGTTTATTGCCAGGATCATAGACACGGTGTAGTGTAACTTGTGGGTAATCTCTTGGCCTCCAAAGAGGAGATTCTGGGAAGTATCTACCAGGTCATGCATAAGGCTTTGCAACTCTTTCTAAGGAGATATAAAGTTTTCATGTAGGTTTTGAATGCTGCTGAAAGAAACTGTTAAAAAGGTGGAATAGCATCTGTGAGGGCATGAAACCATCTTGAGAAGATGTAATTGGAAAATGTGCTGTGACAAGTCCTGGCCAGACACATTGGTTTGTGTTTCACTTGAGCTGGAATTCAGTGCACAGCAACATTTCCTTGGGCTGTACTGCTTTTTATAAAGGATCCTTTGGTAGAGGAACTGGATTGTGTGGTGCATACTGTTGCTGTGAAGGAACACCTTGGGCTGTACTGAAAGAGCTGCTTGGAGTAGCTGCGTCTAGATCTCCTTGTCCCTGTCAGACAAATTTAAAGTTACTGCAAAAATAGAGTAGCATAGCAGTCTGTCTCATGCACTTAATTAGATTGAAACAGGTGTTTTAAAGTGCTGTTGAGAACTAGGGACAGCAAGAGTTGTCTCTGAGGTTGTTCAAAATCTTAAGAGTCAAGACCCAACTCAGCTGTCAGGGAACTCACTGTAAAAAAAAAAAAAGAAAAAAAAAGGTTTTTTTCTGAGGAGAGAGATTTTATGTTTATATTATTTATATACATGTATAAACTATATTTCTCTGTCCTTTATTATTTGTTTCTTTGTAAAAAGATTGCAGCAGCTTTCACACAAACATTTAGGATTTTGTGATAGCTTCTCTGGCCTTGGTGGGAGGCTGCTGCCTGGAGGCCTTGGAGTGCAGCCACAAGCACAGGGACAGATGCTTGTTGGTGACTGTGCCCAGCTGTGCTCCCTCCTCAGATATGTGCTGCTCCCTACCCTCTGTCTCCAGGGCTGCAGGCCTTGGCTGCTGTGGGCCCCTCTATGCTAAATCTGGCTTGTTTATTCCTTTCCTGTCACTTTCTAATCCTGAAGTTTGGTTTTTGGTCCTTCTGGGTGATAAAGGCCCTGCTGCTGCTGAAGGTCGCTGTGGACAGGGATGTGCTGCAGGTGTTGGCTCTGCACTGTCCCCATCATGGCAATCCTCCCCTGGAGCAGGGAAACACAGTGTTCAAGGCAGGCAGAGGCTCCACGCTGGGGTTGGCACGTGACCTTGTTCAGCTTCACTTCTGCAGAAAGAACCTGAGGTTCCCCCCCAGCTCTCACGGAGCACAGAAAGCTGCAAGTGTAGAGTGGGCACCCAGGGCTGGGCTGTGCTGGCCTGGCACAGGGCAGGGCTGGGCACTGCCTCGGTACGGGGACAAGTGCAGGGCTGGCACTGCAGCATGTGGGAAGCCCAAAGGGAGTGGGACTGTACTACTGGGTGAATCTGTCCTGCTGCTCCTTAGCTGTGTCCTGCACAGCAAAGTGTCCAAGAGTGAGTGCACCAAGTGACACACACAAACAGACCTCTGTGTGTGAAGCTCCAGCCGTAGCTCTCCTGGCCCCGTTGCCAGCTCCAGGCTGTTTGTTTAACATGCGCTCTGTGGGGCAGGTGAAGGAGGTAAAGTGCCTGCAAGCACAGCTGGGTAAGCACATCCCCTTGCCAGTCTCTGGGATGATGCCTAAAAAGTGCTCAAACTCCTCATAGTTCCCTTGAAATATTTTGGCCTTGGATCAGGAAGCAGAGGGAACAGGTATCCATCTGGCAGAAAATCCAGGCTCCTCGCAGCAGCTGGAAGCTCAACAACAAACATGAGCCTGCTGTTGCACCTTGCTCGTGTGCCAGGCCAGGTAACTGAGTATCTTTGACATGACAACCTTGGCACCTGCCTGCACATCAGGTACCAGCAGGAAGTGTTTTGTTGGGCAAAGCTGACACCACACCCTTTTCCTTGCACAAGGTCCTGGTGAGCCGGCTTCACACAGAGACTATTATTGCTTACCATCTCCAGAGTAAGGGCATAAAAATTCCAAATGGCCTAAATTTGAGCTGTTATGTTTAGAACCAGACCAGTGCTGATGGGGTTTAGGGTGCTTGAGCTGCCCTTTCCTTGCTGGCTGCCTGCTCAAGACATTTCTGAGCACACCATTCTGTGCAATGGGCACTTTATCCCCCTATAATCTCTCTCACTTACAAGCAAATCCACTCTCATGTTGCTGAATTTATTTACGAGAGTGACATTTAGCAAGCACCAACTGAGAACTGGCACAGGGCTGCAAGGAAGTGGCACTGACACCGGTGCCCTGCACTGCCACAGCTCAAGGCTGCGTCACCACTGAAATGTGTTACATCCCAGTGGGGAGGTCCCAGGCAGGGACCCAGGGAGTGAGAGCAGACTCACAGAGAGGTGGCGTTTAATCTTCCTTTAGCCACCCAGCTGGGGTGATTCCCTGTTCTGAGCTGCCTGCCCTTTGTCCCCTGGGTGGCTGTAGCTCACAAGCAGTGAGCAGTTACACTGACTCAGTTCATAAATCTTCATTTACAAGTGGGGAAGGAGCCTTGTTCCCTGCTGTTCAAAAAAATATATTTTGTTTATTGTAATGAACAAGTTTAAGTCTTCTGAAAGCCCTGGCAACTACAGGAGTAGCTCTTCACTTGTGCAAGTGTGTAGAAAAAACATCACACATGGGCAAGGAGTGTGGTTTGCCAGTAACTGGGCTCTCACCAGCTTCTCCAGCCTGCACCACTGTGCAGGGAGACTGAAAAGAGTGGTGGTGAGGGCCCTGCAGTACACCAGCTTTTTGGCCAGGGAAGCAACCATGCCATGATGACACTCAGCCCTGGTAGCAACTCTCCCTTTTGGGCAACTGCAACTGTTCAGCTTGGAGCTGGCTTCTCAAAAAATGTCAAAAATATTTTGAAAGGACCCAAAGAACAACAGCACGACCACCTGTTTCCCAGCAAGTGCTAGTCCCTAGCCACTGGCCATATTTTCCATACTCTCTCGTGTTAAAAACAGGGATAGGTATCCATGAGCAGGTAGGTCACTGCAGGCCTGGTTAGCTCAGCTGTACAGGGCATGTGCTTTTCACCTGCCTGCCCCCATAAGCCACATAACCAGTGGTCTCCTCCTGGTTTTTACGGCTGTTGGGTTTGGATGGTTTGAGAGTTGTTTTTACAAAGGTGGATGTTAATGCTGAGGGGGTAAGTGACAAGCCCAAGAGCATAAGTACAACTTGGGTCTCCCTGCCACAAAGCAACATCAGCCCTTTGAGGTTGTCTTACGTCTTCTAAAGAGAAAATGGCATTATATTCTTTATAATCTTTAAAGAATATAATAAACCAATACCAATAAAACAGGGTGGGTTTTCCCCCTTCTTTTCCATTCTCTTGTTTCTGGGCCTGTGTTCACACTGATGTCACAGTCAGTGCCATGGTGAGCAGGGAACTCCTTTGGGCAGCAGCTGCTCATCCCCAGTGCCACACCTGGGGTGCTGCTGCCACCTCTGTGCAGAGGCCACTCTGAAAAGAGTAGCAAAGGACATTGCCTTTGACAGGTGACTCTGCATCTGCTGTTTAGCTGCAACTACTTAGGACTGCAGAGATTTCTCCCTCTGGCCCTGAGGCTGTTCCCCAGACTAAGGCAAGAGGGACATATTTAGGCAGCCCTTACCTGCCAAACAAGTGGTTTTAGGAAATCCACACCCAAAGATATTCCCTTCTGCCTGCCATGCCCACAAAATTACTTTCAGTGATCTAATGCTGCCCCACAAAAAGGGCAGGTTTTGAAGCCTGGTGGCCTTGGCTTGAGCTGTTCAGGTCAAAGCAGCAGTACAGTCCCCAACATGTTTTATTCTTTTTCTTTTTTTCTAAGTTCTGTGTTTTCAAAAGTTGTTCTGCCTGTCCCTCAGGCCCTCCCAAATGCTGTCTGAAAAAGCAGTCAATCTCAATGAAATCTGAATGAGGCAGGATAATCACCAAAATGACTGCAGCCACTGCAAATCCACTGGTGGCCTTCCAGATGAACAGGTCATGTCAAACTTTTTTCATTTTTATTGTTCAGCTTCATGGACTATTTTTCTTACCTTTGAGAGTTGCTTTTTTTTTTTAAAGAAATATATATATGACTATTTGACTTCATTTTTCAGCTGTTAAAACATTCAATGGTTCGGTTTCTTCTTTGGTCCCTTGTACTTCAATATATAATTCTATAACTTTGGAAGCTGAGGCCAAAAGTTCCTAGTTGAGAGAGGTATGAGGGAACATCAGAAAGAAAAGAGTAGCAGATAATGCAGCTTGACCTGATGTTTAAAGAAGAAATATAGTAAAGGATTAATGCCTGAAACTCCAGGGGTCTGACCCATAGTGCAGGGTGTTCACAATTCTTGCATCCTGCCTCCGAGATTCAGTGGGGGTTGAGGCACCCAACAAGGTGCTGGAGGACGTTGGGACATCTCCCAGAGTGGGGCTGATGCCAAGGATCTGCTGAGATCACAAGCCCAGCCTGGCGGCAGTTTCAGGAATGCATCAAGGAAGCGTCTTCTTTTGGGATCATGGACTGGAATGAGTTAAATGAACTTTAAAAAGCAGCTCCTGGTATGGGACCAAGGTTGGGAACATACCAGAAATACTGAGACCAGTGTCAAGTTAGACTAGAGAGACTACCTACCAAACAGCATTTCGGGTAGTTCGGGGGGTTGTCTATATACTCAACCAGCCAAACCTTCTGGTCTGCCTTAACCTGAGAAGATCAGACACACAGAAAGTGGAAACCCGTTTATTGTCGGGTATTTCCTCAGGGCTCAGTATAAACTTTCCAGCAAATCCTGCCCTCCTCTGAGTCTGTTGAAGATGAGACATCCTTGGGATCAGCTCTTTGCTTCAGAAGATGGGTGACTGCACAGCCAAGCCCTGATTTGTCAAATCAGGGGGTGTTTGTTGTTTAATCTGTTGCTGACTGCACCTGACACAGGAGCTTACACAGCTCTGCCTGCAGATGGTGACAGCTCCCTCCCACCAGCAGGGTAACGGGTTCACTTGCAGTCAGTGCTGCAGCTCTCAGCTCAGAACTTCTTAGCAAGGGGTAGTTTGAGGTTCTTGATCTGCAATCTCTGTCATTTTTACCTCAAACTGAGTTCACTCAGTTTCAGCTGACACTAAAGGTGGAAGGTATTAAAAGAAAAGGTATCTTTCTGGACTACTGGACTGCTTTTCTGTGGACAACTTTTAGGTTTCTAGTTTAATCACTAGGGATTGATTAAAACTGTCCCAAAATTAACTATGATCCTGTATGCCTGTCTGTGAACACCTATTTGTCTCTTTCTTCATGGATAAATGAATCGTCAAGAACTCTCTATTTAAAAATCTCTTTTTAAGCCTTTCTCTCTTAAATAATGTCAGGTTGTCTCCTAAATTTACTAAATTATATTATGATTTGCTGCTGCAGACATTCTTATTTTTGTCCTCAGTATCAGAAAACCAAGATACCTTCTAAGAAACAGCTGTGACTGCTGAAGTTCGTCTCTAAGGAGCATTTAGTACTTGGAGGGTTGGGTGGCACAGAGAAAGACGACTTCATCAAGAGCTTTTGACATTGGGCTCTTAGCTACAGTTATCAAGCAATTAAGACTATTTTAAAACTACACACCTAATGTTTTCTCTTTTCTGAACTACAGTTGGGTACATACAATACTTCTCTGAACATACTAAACTACAGTGGATCAAAACTGAAAGACTGAAATCAGTAACACAGAAATGAGTGAATGTGAACATGTTGACACCAGGACTGAAGAATGAAACTGGCACATTGTTGCTTAACTAGATAAATAAACAACAGATCTGTCTTGACTACAAGACTCTCATAAAAGAGGACATTTAAAACCCAAAACCCATTGGTTGTTCTGAGGTACTTTAGATATTAAAAGCTTTGTTCTTGGCACTCCAAGATAAAACTCATGAGCCACTTCAAAATTATAAGCCTAAAGAGTATTGAACGAGAAAAGAGAATCATTAATTGTCCTTTCCAAGAAAAAAACTTTATCAATATACACCTGAGAAAAATTTTCATTAGAACAACATTCTTAATGACATTTCTGCAGTGCTTGTGAGTCTGATATACCTTTATAACACGTTATTTATAACACAAGAAGGCATCAGGTATTTGAAAAATTTAAAAGCTTCATCTTTGAAGCATTGTCAGAATCAAATACAAAACATAAGTACTGCCTCAAATAAAAAAAATCATACTGACCCATGAAATTATTTTACTTTTAGTTTTATAAACATGCCTGTAAACAGAAACAACTGATGTTTTAAGTAATCCGATTACAAAACTCAGAGCTAAATATTTCTATTGTGAAGTGCAGCCACTTTTTCTTCTGTTTACCACTGCCACTGCAAAAAAAGAAAAGCCAGGCAAACCAGCAGTCCTTCAGCACACACAGAAAAAAAAAGTAATTCTCTGTGCACTAAAAGTTATTCACTTATTAAAATATACCCGATGTTTAACAATTTTGATTCAAATAGTTCCATGACAAGCTAATGTATTATTCATTCACCTTTGCTGCTAAGTTGTATTGCGCCAAAATATTTAAATCTGTTTTATACAGACCAGGGATAGTGAAGAAACAGATGGTCTGAAGTAGTTTATCTGAAAAGTGTTAATACTTTTTGTAAATGCATTTTAGCAAAACTACTGCTAACTTACCCATTTATCTGGAAGACACTTCTTTATCTCAAGAATTTAAAACTCACCAAATGACATAACAAGTGATGACTAAAAGTATATTTACCTATTGCACCATCAAGGTATTTCACATTATATATATATAATGTAAAATGTATTTGTCTGTGTATAATTAATACAGTCTAAATAAAATCAGTATGCCAAATAAAATGAACTGTTACTGAACACAGGCATGCATTAAGTTCTAAGGATGTATACAACTACAAGAAAAAAAGAGCAGCAAGTTTTAAATGTGAATATGCTGTCAAAACAAAATAAAATTTCAGCAGTCCAGGTAAAGACCCACTTGAACTCATTCAAGTCTGCAGAGTTCATAGATCCATCTTTTACACATGAACTATCCGCATGCAGACAATAAACTTTTAACTTCTTAAAGTTCATAAACCTTTTTAAGGCTCTCAAGATCTTCCAGTGAGTACTGATCACTCTGGTTTTCTGAAAGTAAGTGAAACAGTTGCTGCACTTCTTCTTTTTCATTTTTGCTAAGAAGGGCCAGCACCACCTGAAAAAAAAACCCCACAACAATTATTTTATAATTAGCACAGGTTGACTGAAAATCATAGTATCTGACAAAGATACAAAACCTGTGTATAATTTCCTTTTAAGCTACGAAAATTTTCTTTAAGTTTCTGTGCAATTTAAGTACACATTCAACCTAGGTTCTTACCTTAAATCTTTCTGCTTTGCTCAAGTAGAAAAGGTGCTGATATACAAGGCCAGGATCTTTTCCAGCTACATAATGTTCCAATGACTGGATAAACATCAGAAGGATTTCTCCTTCAAGTTTATTACTCAGCAGCACTGGCAATTTTTTCGGATCAGTAATTGTTAAAAGATCTGCACAAGCAGCTTTATCCTTATTGGCATTCACTGCATTTATAATCTGACCAAAGTCATAGGCATTAGATGGTTCATAAATGCACAGTTTCTCAGAGGACTTCAGTGGCACATTCTTTTGAACTGCTTCTTTGGATGTAATATGATCAGTCACAACATCATCTGATGTAGCAAACTGTCTCTCTTCCTGTTCATCAGGTCCAGTCACCTTCACAAAGAAAACGGCAACAAATCATTTTAATGTGCACTTATAGATAACCCGAAGCTCCATGAACAGCATATATCCATCATGTCACTATGTTAAAGCCATCCTTTCACTCTTCATAAAAGAAAGGCACCTTTGTTCTTCTGTGTCCTACTGTCCCCCAGAACAGCACCTCTCTAATTCATCTTTAAAGTTTCATAGTCAAAAGTGTGTGTATTTTACACTTCCTTTCACCACTTGCCACTCCACTGCAGAAAGACACCTGGAGACCACTGGGAGAAAGTTGAGGAGGAATGTATACATATATTAAATGTGGAAGCTCCAGGAGAACTCGAGTCAAGGCACCAGACACCCATGTTTCACTTCTCTGCTGTGCCTCCCAGACAGTACAGGTACATGGCAGCTCTATCAGGTTGCTGTTTGCAGTCTCACTATAGAAGGAGAAATCTCAACATGGTTAACTGCCTGAATATCCACTTCACTTCTCCTGAAATTGCAGCCTGTATCAAGTTTCATGAATCAGTTGCTAGAATATTAACTGTGGGTTCAACTATGTTTGCTAAAATCTTTTTCAAACCATCAAGAGTTGTGCAATTAGCATAACCTCATTGAACAGGGTCTCTCAAAGGATGCCAAGTATTTTGAGAAGTCTGAAGATACTGTACTGAGTAGTACAGGGGATTAGCCATTTTTTGAAAATACTACAATGGACTTATAGACATTTTCTTCTATTTTTCAACAATCCTTAGAATTAAGGGAGAAATCTTGACTGTCTTTTATATAATTATAGCTTGATTAAAGTGGCATAATGATGATACAACAATT
Organism: Pachyramphus minor; assembly: GCA_013397135.1. Classification (NCBI taxonomy): domain Eukaryota; kingdom Metazoa; phylum Chordata; class Aves; order Passeriformes; family Tyrannidae; genus Pachyramphus; species Pachyramphus minor. Next base: position 164,958 of record VYXB01005997.1, read on the forward strand.
TTCTAATTTTCCTTTCTTTTCTTTGCAGTCTCTTTTCATGGAACTGCCTTGTACTACAGCAGGTAGTACAAGGCTCTCTACAGGGGGAGTTGTAAAACATAAATGCTTCATGCTTCCTGCCCCACCCCTGGAAAAATTACCAGTGCCAGTAACATAGTTGGCTGGTTCTCTGAGCAATGAGGTCACTTACCAAACCTCCTCTAAACAGTTTCCAGGTCCTTTTGTTTGTCACAACTCAGAGCTTAACTAAAACTATACCCAGATTATGCCAATTATATAAAATTCCATGAACTCGTGACAATGTGAAGCTTTTCAAAAAACATTTTTTTCTGTATAAATAACTGCAATTTCCATTATACTACTATTCTGAAGTTATATTATCAAATTACACTATCGCTGTACAGACTGGTCACAATGTATTTTAACTATACATTTTTAAATTAAAGAGGGGCTAAATTAAAAAGGATAAATTCTTAAAGGGGGATAAATTCTTAAAGCAAAGCAACAATCCAAAAACATCAGATGACTGAGAAAATCCTTTCATCAGTTAATTCTACCCAGAACTGTGCAAGGCTGACATTTTGATCCTCTACACAACATTACATCACATGTTTCTTTGATAAGATCCTACAGATGTTTTCCTCTTGCCCTTTAAGGCAGGATTTCATTTTTCAGACCCATAACTGTAGGACCAGCACAGGAGCAGCCAGCATGCCTGTGAACCATGGACCTCTGCCACCACAGCCCCAGAGGCTGCCTGAGGAACACAGAACTTCACAAGCAAAATTGCTACTTGACAGCTGCATTCTGTAAAACACTCATTTCAGTCTATGCAGTCTTTGTTTACAAGGAGCATATCCTCAAGTTTAGTGCCATCTAAAAGGACTTTCTCCACTTTTCTATACACTTCATCCAAGCTTTATTACAGAACATAATCAACACTGAACACATCATATATAAACATCCTCCAAGATGACCTCAAAACAACACAAAAAAACCCCACCCCGCAAAAAATCTAGAGCCAAGATGGGCAAAACAAAAGTTTTAATATTATCTCTTTGAATGTGTGGCTTCTGTACTGTTTTGCTTTTAAAAAATGAACAGGTGTTCTTACCTCTTGTATGGTTATGTTCTTCCTTTGCTTTTGCTGACTGCCAGCTCCAGCACTGCTGTCAAGGTGAAGCAGTTGGGTTACCTCCTCTAGTTCCTTTTGTGCTTCAAGAACATTTGGATCTATTAGAAGTACCTTGTTGAAATCATCAACACTGGCTTGATAATTCTGTAAGTAGAAGGGAAAATCATCACTAGAAAAATAAGTTTGAACTACCATACTGTCCTTTACAAAAAAGAAAAGTAAAAATCCAAGGATCTGGACATAAAGTAGGCAAAAACCAAATCTAAATACAGACAATGTAATTTCACTAGAGGGGGGGAAAAAGGAAACTGAGTTTGAGCTAATATTTTCTGACTAAATACTCGCAATTAAATATGTAATGTGAAATAATTTACTTTCAGAAACATATTCCCTGTATCAAAGAACAAATTATTGAAGACTGCTGCTTTTATAATTGCTTACACTGTAACCCTGCTTCAAGACTAATGTGAGTCCAGCAAGTTTGCATACTTGCTTTGCCAATAAAAGAGTGTTAAATTGAGCTTTGATTAAAAATATACCTAATCTTCCTGAGCCTCAATCCAATAGACCATCTCTTACAGAGAAATTTTTGGTAATATATGAAAAGATTGGGATTATATTATGAATTCAGGGATAAACAGGATGAGGACAAATACGGTGACAGAGTGGCATCAGGACACAGTTCCTCAATAATCAGTCTTGTAATTTATTTAATGCTTTTATTTCAAACTTTTACATTAGAAATTACTATTTTCTCAGACTAAATTTTCTGGAGAGACAAAGTTAATAGCATCAATTCTGAGGAAGACTGGAATATCACAGAAAAATATCAAGACACCTCAAGGGCTGGAGTATCAACAATATGGGTGAAATGTAGCAGTAAACAGTAAAAGATCATGCAGACAGTAAAAGACCAACATAATTTCTTGTGTGAGGGACCTAGTACTTTTTTGTTCACAAACAGTATCATGAGGTTACTGTTAAGTCATTTGTACTGTCACGGAAAAAATCCTCAGGTACCAGCTGAAGCATTTCCTCAGCATCTCAATTGTAAGAAAAGCACTCTTGTACCAGTCATTCACATTCCTTCACACACAGTATTTTGTTCAATACTGCTGACCAGTATTCAAGGTACAGAGATGCTGCACTAAGTCTGCAGGTGAACTGAAGCCTCTTAGATTGTGAAGGAAGAGTGAGAAAATGAGGATTACGCAGCCTTAGCAAATGAATACAGCAAGGGGCAGGTTGCAGATCAGAAACCCGCTACTAATTAAACTAAACCACATTCCCATCTACAGAGAAATGAAAACAGCAACAATGGTCAGTGAACAACCAACCCTTCTGGGTTTAAAACTGCAGCCTGCCAGACTCCTCAGCAAAAATCATACAAGATGGCAGCACCCAGACTGGACTACCACCTGTAGGAGATGTCATCTGGGGTCCTGAGTCCTATATCACAGGCCTAATTCATCACAGGAGCACGATATTTTCCTGATCTTGCCTTAATTGCATCTTGGTAAATCTACTTAAAAACCCCTCATTTACTACATTAAATTCCACTGCAGCTTTTGTGGTTAAATATCCGGATATTTATATAAAAATAAAGCTTCCCAGTTTAGTTAGGTCTTTGCTAAACTACATGCTTTTAGCTCTTAAATTCTCCATTAGAGAGTCACTTGTCAACTTCAGATGACTTCTGTTGCTTTCTCTGGTTTTACAAATCACTCACATCCCTGGAATTAGCAATAATGAAGCATTTAATCCAACCACACCAAAACATTTTCTGAATCCCCAGCTCAGGCTGTTCTGAAGGAATCCATGAACACTGTGTTTCAAGTTGTCGCCAATAATACAAAAATAGTAGTTTTTTTCTATAATATTCAAAACAGCAGAAGTTATTTTGCCAATTCTTGACTTTCTTCACAAGTGTGTAATTCCCTTTTTTTTGGACTGGTAGAATCACTACATACTCATATATATATTGATTTTTACCAAGTTCAACAACAAAGTTAGAGGTGATTAGTACCAGGTAGCTTGGCACAGTTACAGAAAAAATATTACACAAAATTAAGGCTTTTCACCTTTTTTGAAAATTGATCAAACTTTCCAAATTTCACAGCTACTGTAATGGAGGACAAAAGGTCCCCTGGTTCCTATGACTTGCATTTGGAATGACAACATGGGATGGGAACAGGCTGGTGCTAAGCCCTAACAGGTTGTCCTCAGGTGATCTGACAGCTGAGAGACAACAGGGTAAGTCTTTGCTAAGGTATCAAACATAATGGAGGTCTGAGGTCTGTTCATCTGAAGCACAATGACGAAAGCTGGCAGACCTCCAGTTACATAGAGCAACAGGAAGAAAGCACTTAAGATGCTTGTTTAAAGACACTTGTAACATTTAATACAAAGTACATGACAAGAGCTGACATCCAGAGCCAACAGAAGTGAGAAGCTGATAATTCAATAGCAGGTAAGAGCTGACAAGCAGAGCAAAGATTGCAGTGAAAGAATTATGAAGTGCAGGGGCTAATGTAACATCACCAAAGAAGGGGAATCAGCAGAGGGATGGATAAAAGGAGCAGTGTAGTTCAAGTGATGGAACATAAGAGTTGCAGTCACATTCAGGATGAATATGAGCAATCTAAGTCTGCATTTATGATTCTTAAATAAAAGAATATTCTAAGAACTATGTGTTAAGATGAGCACTGTACAGACACCACCACCACTGTGCAGATGGAAAGGAAAAGGCTGAATACCAACACTTCCACAAAGTACATTGGTGACAAAGATTCATAATGTCTTTGGGGAAAGATGAGAGAGAAAAGAAAGATAATTAAAACCCTGGTTTAATATGACAGGCACTTAAACATGAACAGATGCCCAAAGACAGCTCGAGATTTTAGTTTGGAGAGATGAAGACAGACTTGGAGAGAATCCATTTGTCATCAGCAAAGTTATAGTAAACACCTTGACAGATAGAAAAGACTGGGATATTCAGGATATTAGGATATTAGAAGAGATTTGAAACTTGTTTAAATGATCTCCAGTGAAACCTCATTATTCCAATATTCCTGTGTTTGCTCAAATCGTTACATGTCAACTTGCAGGTTTTTATGTTGTAAAAATATTTATATAATGTTTTAAGTATGTATAGTGCTCTACAAAGTAATAGATCATCACACTGTGTACTTCGTTTGCTTTCACTCATCAGCTGCAACTACCTCATTGCCTTTGAAGAGGATAAGCAAGTTTAGAGGTGCTTAAGAATACCTGCCATGTTCTTTTTCCTCACCTGTAATCCTTTGTACGCTAGCGCTCTTCTATAAAAAGCTTTAATATTAGAATCTTCTATCTGAAGAACATGATCACAATCCTGCTTAGCCTCTTCATATTTATACAGTTTCAAGTAACAGAGAGCTCTAACACAGAAAAACAGAATACACTGCAATATAAGTAAATTCTACAGTGCTGTAGTGCTAACAGTATCTGACTCATAAATGTTAATTACAATACTTCACACAATTCAGTCTCAATGTGGTATTTTTTTAAAGTACATCAAAATCATTAAGAACATCACTTGATGGATTTAGAGAGGGCCAATTCCTGCAATAAAGCCAAAATTCAAGCACGACTAATGCTCAAATTTAGGCAGATACGCAAGTATTTTAAAAGCAGAGGCTATGTTAGGATAATATGACAGTATAGTGGTTAATGTAGTATGATAAATAAAATATAATAAATAATAATAAAATTATGGTATAGTGGTAATACAGATTTTATATAGCCATTCCAGTAAAAAAGTGCTCTAGACTAAATAAACAATACTGCCTTCTGCACCTAATTATTACTTGGAAGTCTCCTATTCAACTACTGATCTAATCAAATCCTTCTTAGTTTGTGAAAGCTGATAAGATTATAGCATAAAGAATTATGCTGTAGATTATACTACAGAATTAGGTCAAACCTTAAAATAATGCTGATGTATGATTGTGTTCCTACTTTTATTTTCTCAGAATGTACATTTTCTCTGAATTATTACTCTTCATATTTGAGGTACTACTATTGCCAGTATTCTCAAAAAATGCTGCACTATGCTATGCTAATTGTAACTTTTACTATTGCTTACTCTATTTAGATAAAAGATTTTAAGATATATATATATATCACTGACATTAATACTTGCTCTCGTTGGAAAATAATGTGGTTTAACAAAAAATCAGCTTTGTTATTAGAAATAGTTATCAAGTGGGGAAAAAAAATTCCTTTCTCACAGCAGTTACTGACAGGTGTAAAATCTCTATTTGCAGTGAGAAAATATATCCCACAAAGCAGAGTTAGATTTTGGATCTTTACCTGTTAGTGTAGACCGTACATTCCTCAGCATTTAACTTCATGCATTCACTGTATTTATTTATAGCTTCGTAATATTCCCCCTTTTTTACAAAATCATTGCCTTCATTTTTCAATCTCTTGAACTTCTCCATAGCCTCCTCACCTACATCACAAAGGGATCACAGTGTTACATAAGAAGGTCAGTTCATTAAGAGTAGCTGAATAATCTATGCAGACTAAGAACAAAAGCCTGGCAACTAGAGTGTCATTATCAGTCTGCACATTGCCATTTCTGTCCCCTATCTCCCTGCTGCTCTAAGAGAGGGATAAACTATCATATCTACATTTGGCTCAACACGTTCTTTCCCATGCACCAGGGTGAAAATAATGGGAATGCAACAGACAGCTCTAAGCTCTCACCTCCTTCTACCTACCCTTTTTGTGTGGTAGAGAGGGCCTACCTATCTCCACTGAGATGATAGTTTTACTTACAATGGTGGAGATTTAATCATCAGGATTAAAGGCCTTCTAGACCTCTACCATCATACCAAGATGGCCGTATTTTGATATGATATTCCTCCTGTAAGTAACTATCACAATTACTATGCTGATAATGACAAACAAATCATCACATTAGGCAAAGTTAGGGATACATCAATTATATTGTGACAATAACTATCTATAAAAGATGCTTTGAGGAACCTGGAAACACCTACACTTTTGTTTATTGATACTGTGTTATTCCATAATTGTCTTTCCTTCTTAATTCCACATAATTTGTTTCATATGCTTTTGGGTTAGACTGATTTTTAGCTGTGTTTGTGGTGAAAAACAGATCCTGATTTGCGCTTGTGTCTCTGTTGTGAGAAAGCAGTAAGTACCAACACAGCTCTAAGTAAATCATAATCTACTTTTTACACCTTGTTAAAGAGTATAAGCCCCTTGCCAAGCTTCAGGTTTTCAACACTGTATATAACCTGTCAATTTTAACCAATAATTAAATTCACCAAGTTCTTTTATAAAAATATGGCAGTCTCCTATGCCAGAAAACTTGAACTTGGGAAAAGTTAAGAAACTACACAAAACACACAACTAAATTATAAGTCAAGCTGCAGAACACACAAAACAAGATGCAATTGTTGCAAAAAAGTGTCAGCCAACAGTAATATTTAACTGCTGACTGAACATTGTTGCTGGCAGGTTTTCAGCACCAGTTACCACTGTCAGGTCTCACATGCAGAAGAGTCTTGAGAAGGCAACCAGAACCTTAGAGTCAGCTGTCCTTCAGTGAAGAAAAGAGTTACACATCTTCATTTAATATTTCTAAAATCAAAGCCTAACCAAAGCCTGCTCTATTTGAAATAGATTGAGACAAGCACTTGGAGGACATTCAGTATTGCAACAATACATAATGGACAGATAACCCCATCACTGCTACACATTTGGCCAATAATCCAGTTATGCACTGCAGCCACCTCTGTGTTCATCGAGGGGAACGTATCTTCAGCACTACTTTTGTTTCTATTGAAATAAACTCAAAGGGGAACCAATTAATACTTGAGTAAAAATATTACAGAGTTAAGGCCTTTGCAAAAAGAATGTTTAATGTCAATAAAATATGAAGCAGTAAGGTTCCTTCATCTGATTTACTGAAGAAGAAATGCAATGAAGAGAAAACAAATGAGGAAAGAAGTTAGTTTCCTAGAGTTTAGCACTCAGTGATTATGTATAGACAAGCGCAGAACTAACAGTTTTGAAAGATGACTCCTTAATGTCTTCTGTCAAATTTGGATGTTTGTTTGGGTGGTGTTTTTTGGGGAAAACTGTTTTATAACTATACTATAATGTCAGGTATATAACTATACAGGATGCTCACTATATGACTCAATATACTGCTGATGAGTATTTCTGCTGATTTTACATAATTTCAGAAATTACATGCTGCAAACTACATCACGTGGTTTAAAAAAATTATCATACCTGTGCTCCATAAAGTACATTAAACTCAATCATGTAAACGACAGTCATCTACTTCGGCTTTTCACAAAGGTCTCTGAAGAGTATTTTCTAAAGCAGTTTCTTTGACATTACTAAAGCATAATTCATCTTTCAATTATTTTCTCTTTTTTTCTCTATATATTTGCATTTGCTATACATACAATTAATTTCCAATTGTTCTTCTCTGTTGATTTCTATAGTACTTCCTGGCTTATTCTCTGAAGCGAAGTTTCCTCCATCCCACCTGTGTAGCTGAGCAGCAACTGGGACAGCTGGAATTGGTGGCAGTTTCTCCCTCCAACTGGGACCATCCTGATCTATTAAAGTCTTCGTTATTCTGAAAGAGAACAGCCCCAACAATGTGACTTTTAACTCACACTTCAATAACTAACACCCAAATTAAATAATGCAATGTTCTAATTTTTCAAAACACAACTGAACAATTATTCTTCAGACTGATTTAAAAAAAAATATTTCCACAGTAGTCACTGGTATTGCACTCATTTAAGGTTTAGACTTTTTCAACTTTTTAGAGTATTTATGCTGGCATTTAGAAGACAAGCTGACTTCAGCAGGACCTGTTAATATTTAAGCCAATGACTGATTCTGCAACTAAGCTCTAAATGCTTCCTACCACATCTGGTAAAGAAATACAAAAAAAAAAAAAGGATGTATTTATTTTGTTTATTCTTCTCAGCTGTTCACAGGTATTATTTATAACAAGTGTAGATTACAATATCCTCAGACAAAATATGATACCAACTTTGCAAATGTCAAATGAAACCTGTTACACAACAATTGCCTAAATAACCAATGCAGGTCACAATGTAGGCTGCATTAAGTGGCATTTTAGAGCGTTATAGACAGAAATTCGTTAATCAGTCACTCCTTATTCCCATTTAAAAATATTTTCATTGTATATAAAAACTGTTCAGTCTTTCTTAAACCAAAACATATATATATATAGGTCAACTATTTCAGTCCATGAGAGTCTCAATCCAAATTCCATTCAATGCTTTGCTGCATTTTGGAGACCTAAGTTAACACAGTAAGTGAAGCCATATCAGACTTCATGGTTCCATTAGAAATTTTGTACTTAAAAAAAAGAAAAAAATTAATCAATTATGAGGATAATAGTGAGATAAACATCATCTGATCTCAACATAAGCTTAAGAGTCAAGTTCAACTGGTCATAAGTCTAATACACCCTTTAACAGAGGAAAATTCTGAATTGAGTAGCAAAGCAAGTCACATTGATACTATGGCAAATAAACCTAATATTTTTTATATCAGGTGCATTTCCATCTAAGACAGGTGTAAAAAACATACTACCTGAATACAGCTATCTCATGCAATTTCCTCACTGATATTAAAGGAGCTGAGACAACTGGAATGAAACTTCCATTTAGTTAGATGAAATGCATAAATATATTCCTACACATTAGAGCGTCCATATTTTTGATGGTGAAAAGAAAATACTAAAATACTCACTCAAGAGGAAATTAAAATACACAAAGTAGGAAATCCACTGATGTTCACAAAGCTAGGAAAATGCCACTAATTAAAAGCATGCTTGAAATGTAATTTCCAGTTACTTGCCACACACCATTAAAAGAAACAGTCCTTCTAATTTATCTAAAAAAATCACATCAGGAACCAATAAAAGACAATTCCACATCATCTAATAAACAAGATAAACAAATAACTGTTTATAAGTGTTTGTACTTACACTCAAATTATTTCCTTTTAATTGCAAAATCATCAGGTAAAGGCTTGATACTAAAAATTCTCGTGTTTTTTACCTGAGCATTAAAAATATACATTTGCTTCTAAGATTTTTGGAAAGTCTACTTAGATACGTAACCACAGAGAGACAAGCCCTAACATGGTTTAACAAACCCATCCTCAGACATAAGCAAGATGATGAGCTTCATACAGCATCACCATCCAACTTCCCAGAGGAACTTAAAAACCAAGAAATCCTCCAATATAAGCAGGTTGTTAAGACCTGCTATCCTTAATACTGAAAAAAAAAATTAAATTACATTTTGGGGTTGTCCCTTTAAGTTAAAAGGTAGCAGAGTAACTGTAATCTCTTATTAAAATTCCTTTTTAGAAAAGTCTCTTACTTTGGAAATTAAAATGAATACTTTAGTAAACAGTTTCAGTTGAATTCATAAATGACGGAATATTAAAGAAAAATTATAGTAAAAGTTCAATTATGCTGGAGGTCTGTGCTTTAGAAACTAACAATTGGCAAGCAAAAATAAATTACCAGCAGAAGAGAAGAAGGAAGAAGCAGCTGAAATAAGGTGATGGGTTGCCAGGGAGGAAAGAGTAATGAGCAGTGAAGCTAAAAACATAAGGAAGGCCTAGAGAGGAGAAAAGGAAGAGTGTTAAGGGGAAAAAGGGAGATAAGCTTATTAGTAAGCAAGTTACAAGTCAAGGAGAAATATTAAAAGAATATCTGCAGATAAAATAAGTCAACAAGATTTTTAAGAAGTGTAATACTTATACAGAAACCAGGAAAAGCAGTTATCTCACCAATCCAAGTGCTCTATTATCACCATAGATACAGGAGACTAGTAACTATTTGTTGCGTTATCAAAAAATAGGAATTGTAAAAGCAGATGATAAAGGGTCATGATCTTCTCTGGCCAAATAACCAGAATTTAAAAAAAGATATTACAGACTTTTTAACGAGGCAATAGTGCAAGTGTTCATGGCCTTGCCTTAAAGAGAAAAAAAAAAAAAAGACTAGATTCAATTGTTAGAAGTCTCATGCTTCTGTGTTCCTGCTCAATGATTAATGGTTGTTCTGCTTTCACATATATATTTTTTTTTGTCCAATAAAAGAGAAAAAAGAAAGAAAAGGGAATGGAAAATCCTATAATTCATACATGTAAGTACTTGCTCTATGTTAATGTGAACACAATCACAATAGTGTGTATACACTGATTTTATACTATTAAAATATAATTATAGAAATTCAGACCTCTCTTGGCAGCAAGAATTAATGCTGGAAGTATTAATACTTAAGTCAAAGATAATATTCAGTTATGTTTTTTACACCTCTAAGCTTTCTAGCCAACCACGGTATCAAGCTAATTCGGAGTATTCACAACTGCAGCATACTGAAGGATTCATGCTTAACGTAAATCTTCAACTGCCATAGAAAGATCGTTAACAAGAAAAAGTATGGACCTTGAAGTATTATTTTATATGGTACAAAATACAAGTTGGGAAAGACAACAAGTGGAAGCATTAGTTAAAAAACTCCCCAACTTCAAAATAATACATTTTTAAAAAACAGGAAGTTACCTACTGCTGGCAGAGGAAAACTCTGAAATTATGGGAAAACAACTAAATGAAAGAGCCAGTCCTCTAATATACTAATTATGATGACAACTATGAGGGATACAGAACACAGGGAACAAGTAAAACAAAAAAATTTACAATCTACTTTTCTATTTTGACTGATATTAGAAAATTTGTAAGTGGAGTTACCTATTAGCACTATCACTTGCTGCTTGGATGCTGCTGTCTATTTGTAGGACTGTTTTATAATCAACATATGCCTGTCGATACCGCTCCATTGACTCATTTGCCATTGCTCGTCGTAGAAGAGGCTTAAGGGAAAATGGCTGAAGCTCCAGAGCTCTGGAGAAAAAAGAAAAATGCAGGATTGAAACAGAGTAACTGAAATAATAATAATAAAAACATTTATAATATACAAAACTATACATAACTTTGTGATTTCAGACGGACTTTCCAGCAACATAACTAAGGAAAATGGGACTAAGCGGTTCACCCTAAATTCATTAATACCCTAAATTACAGTTTTGAAATGGTTAGTGCTTTTACTACAGCTTACTCTATCTGGAAAACTGCATTCATCACCATGATAAATAATGTAATGAGTGTTGTTTAAGAGCAAAAGCTATTTTTCTTAAGACATGCTTATATCTAAGAAGACTTCAGGTATATGGTGCTTTCGCTTATACATAAAAAATACAGTCAGTAACACATGAATATACACCTGTTTTTTATTTTTAGGTTTTTGCCTGTCTTGTGTCTGCTTACTCTTCTGATTGTCTGCCTGGTGAACACAGAGTTCAACACTGTGCCATTAGAAATCCTTCCAAACACCATGTGCTTTTCCAGCAACATGAAGAAGCAGTCCACAAAAGCTTTATTTCTTAAAGGCTGCTTTTTTTTCAATTAATGATTCTTGCTGAAGAGAAAGAAGGATAAGCTTTGAAATACTGCAATTAAGATGAGTCTAGACAATTAGAGTTCATGGAGTCATAAAGTAATTCAGGCTGAGATGTCCCTGGTCCAATCCAGGTATGGTAAACTCCAAGATCAGACGAGGTTGCTCAGTGCTCGATACAGCCTGACCTTGAAAACCTCCAAGGCAACCTCTGCACAACATCTCTGGGCAACCTGTTGCAATGCCCCACACTGTTTATAGGGAGGTTTCTCCTAATACACAGTCCCGAACCTTGTGTGGTTCTATTTTTGCCTGTTGCCTCTTGTCCTCTGACAACACTGACAGAAAGAGCCAGGATCCGTCTGTGGATAATCTCCTCATAGGTACTGGCAGGCTGCTCCTAGAACCCCTGGAAGCCATTCTCCTCTAGGCTGAACAAACCCATCTGCCTCAGCTTCTCCTCTTCAGGGAAATACTCCAGAGTCCACAACCTCCTCTGGGACACTTCACTGAACTCACTCCAGGTGATCACTGTCTTTCTTGTACTGAGGAAGCTGAAAACCAGCAGTTATCACAGTGTTGTTTAACAAGTGCTGGCTGTGAGGGGATAATCACCTCCCTCAATCCACAGGCTGAGCTCCTGCTTATAAGAGCAAGGAGGCTGTTGGCCTTCTCTGCTGTAAATTGGCTTTGCACCCTTACTCCTCCTAAAGCTAGAGAAACTATAATATCTAAAACAAACATCTCCAATTTCATGTCATAAATACTTCAAACATTCTATTTCTCTCATGCTGCTACAACTGCACACAACATGACAGCCCCTACAAAATGTCTGCTAAAATGCCTGACATTCTGTAACTCAGAAGAATATTAACACAATTTCAAGTTCCTAACATCAAGAGTGAAGGAAAAAACAACTATAAATAAATTCATGAGAAAAATCTAGATGCATTATAATAGTGGGAATGGAAAACTACATTTTCAGGGTAGAATGCAAAGATGATACAGCCAGGGACCAAACCACACAATAGTACTGAAGAAACGAACATTAGTACATGGGAGCCTTATTTCACTCTCTGTAACAAGAATCAAAGGCACACCAAACCCCAGTCTTGAGAAAAGAGATCCAACACAGGGATTTTTACACAATTCTAAGCCCCAAATGGCTAAAATTTAATAAAAGATAAATTTTAAATACTTATTTTCATATCACAAGTATCAGCACTACACAACTTTTTACTTTGAAATTAAGTAACCTTTTTGTAGATCTTTCTTTATGTTTTGTTGCCTAGAGGAGATTTGTTTGACTCTGTCTAATTTACACATGTTTGTAGTTTTGCATTCCTGCTTCCCAGTCTGTAAATTATTTCTACCACTAAGCATCATGGGTTCTTGTGCATTTAGTAAATATGCACGATAGTAAGGACACTATCATTAAGTAGTAAGAAAACAAGCTCCCATTTGGTAAGAATACAAAACCCAAAACCATTGCAGTACTGATTTCAGCTGAAGTCTTACACACTTCAAACCTCCTGGATTGAAAAATGTGATGTGTTTTATTGACCAGCTGATGGTAGTTCTGCATGTTTTAACAAAATATTGCTAATGAGTCAATTTTTTCAGAAAACTTTTTTGTCAGGTAGAATATATACAGTAAGTTAAATATTTTGTTACTACAAAGGTACATGCTTATTTTATTTCTAGTTTTGGAAGCTTTTAGCAGCTGGGTTATGCTGTACAAAAACTCAACTGATTAATTAATATGATTTCTAATTGTTTTAGGATACTTTTTTGCACCTTAAGCCTCAGCATTACTAACTCAATCTATGAAAATGTTAAAAAAATTTGTAACAGAAATACAGTAACAATTTAGTGGAAGGCAATGTTTGGAAGTTATTGAAGGTATCTGATCTTTTTTAACTCCTGTATCCTTAAGAGCCAGAATAAGCAGAAAGGACTTCAACTCCTGAACAGCTGTAAGTACTGTTTATAACTATGCAAAGTATATATTTAAAAAACCCAAATCGAAACAATAAACCAAACACAGAGAACACACACATATACACCATACACATGCTTGAAAGCAATTTCCAACTCTGTGATAAGCATGTGGCTTAACAAAGCTTTTACATATAAGTTATTGCAGAACACCATTGTAAACCTGCTTTTACATTAAAAATTTTAATCCTGCTATGCATCTCTATGTACACAAGAAGCCTAAAAACTGCCCTTACACAGCAAGGTGGTAAGTTAGAAGTTACTCCTTCCCTAGCTTCCATGTGATTGTTTACATAACTGACGAAGATATCTGTCATTTAGACAGGGAATCAGACTTTATTGATATTGTTCTGAGTCAAACTGCAATAGCAATATATCAGTTAAATGTTTAGTCATCAGGAATGTTGCTCTACATGGGAGGTTTCAATTTACCTGTTACAATCCTGAATGCAGTCACTGCAGTTCCCTTCTTTGAGGTAACATGCTGCTCTGTTTGAGTACAAGATACTTAAATCATCTGGACTTTGTTCTCCTAAAAGAAGTCACAATTAAAATCAAAGACTATTACTAAAATGACACTCAAGAATTAAAGACTCGCATGCTCTAAGTTGCACTGCAGTGATGCAGTTTGCTGACACTGCAAAGCTGTAAGCAGCTTTTCTTTACCATGTCACCTAGAACATGTAATTATTCAAACATAAATAAATGCCAACAGCTCAGTCTCAAGGAAATTAAAACATTAGTTTTATTCCTATATTTTCTGTCACATGAATTGCTGTCTACTTAAATGAGAATGTACTGCACAGTAACTTCTGCCAAAAATCAGCTACAGACTAATTTAGTTCATCTGTAGTTCCTTAAAATCATCTAAACAGTCCCAGATTTAAGTATGAGATATTACACTTACCTAGACCAATGATATATTCAATTGCTTCTGAGTATTTGAGCACAGCTTCTCCAAACTGTCCACTCTTAAATAAGTCATTTCCTTCACTTTTTAGTTTTGCTGCAGTAAGAGGAAGCGAAGTAGAACTGGCACCACCAGTCGACTGAGACCCTGCGGTATACCATCTGGAGCTCCCAGATCCAGAGCTTTCGCTCTTCTGATCGCTGTGTAAATAGCCATTAACTTCACCTTCACGGTCTGACAGATGTTTTCCTGCTTTCTTCTCTGTTGTGTCTTTTTTCAGTCCGCTCTCAGGGGGCTCCTTCTTCTTCTGCTTCTCTCTGGTCTCTGCCTTACCGCCCCCTCCTTTGCTACGGAACTTTCTGTGCGCGTTGCCCATCGCGGGCTCCCCGGCCGCTGCCTCCGCCGCCACTGGCACACCGGCTCCTGCAAGGAAGTTAATGAGCCGGGCTGGAGTTGCATCATCGGAACGAACTATCGGCCTGCCAACCGCGGAGGGGGGGCTGCCAAAGGACACGGGGCCAAATCCTGCAGGCATCCTCATGCTACCAAGATTTATCTGCTTCAGAAAACACTTCCAAGGAGACGAGAAAATTCCAACTTACAATTGTTGTTGAGAAGGTGTTACTATGAAATCTCATTTCTCCTTGCTGGGCACAAGGGAACCCCCGTCCTGTGGTGTCAGAGTGGTAGAGTTCACCTTGAAATTAACTCTTTACATATTGGCTACTACAACACGGATACTTTGATTTTCCATGACCAAATCAAAATGCTAGAATTTGATCACATAGCTAACAAACCAGTAACGTTGTACACTTCAAAACTCTCCACAAATACAACATAGAATAAGGGGGACAAAAGATTCTAAATCCTTCTCAAGGAGTTTTCATTTAAACATACTGTCAAACCCCCTCTTATACGTGCTTCTGATCATTCAATTTTCACTCTTATTTATTACCAAGTTAATTAGGAAAAATTATAGAATAAGGGTATTGGATAATAACATCTCCATTTTCTTTATTCACCTGAATCCCTACAAGGTTACTACCACAGCATTCAAATAGAGATTTCTGCAGAGAGCCTGACTCTTGATATTAGTACTCACAGAAAGGCAACTCTGTGTTGTGGTACTATTAAGATGCTGGGTTTTCACCTTCCCTTAACTTGAAATATTTAACAGAATTTTCTCATGCCTTCATATATTGGAGTGATACTTCCAATTAACTTAAACAAAACATCTGAAGTTGACTCAACATGGGTGAACTCCAGGTTGTTCCAAATGAATTTATTTTTTTAAAATGTTGCTGAAATCAAACTGAACAGGATGGGAAAGCATAAATTTTTTAAAAACAATAAATTCTCTAGTGTCTAACAGAAAAAAGCTCCAACTGCCTCTTCCCTAGCTGTGGTGTCTGTTTTGAAATTCCATGTTTAATACTCGCCAGCGGGCACAATAATACAGTAAATCTACCCACACTGACATTTTTATAAAACTTAATTATTTATATATACATTCAATAAAACAAAAAAAAATTAAATGTCACAAACAAACAGGTGATAGGACAAGTTTTTAGTAAACACAGCGAAACACTCTCAAAGAGCATCCCAACTGCTAGAGACAAAGTAAAACCAAGGGAGGTAGATAAAATGTGATGTGAATGTCATTAATGTGACCATCACTTCCTGAATACAGGAGAAAATTTCCTGAAGATGAAGTGCACAGAACCAGTCCTGGAGTCCCCTGGACCATAGGAATACTCACAGTTACCTTCTTTAGTTGGTGGGTAATACTAATTCCCTAAATACTTCTGGACTGAGTAAATAACATGCACAAAATTGTGCAGATATATTCCTCAAATATAGTTCTCGTTGTCTTTCAGTTCCAGTGTTCTCTAAAGAGAAATGTATTCGTGAAAGCAGCATTCTGAGCTAAAAATAAAAACATCAGCACTTATGAACTTTTCTTAAAAAGAAAAAAATCTAGATGCATTATAAATTACAAAGAAAATGTAAGAAAGCTATTGAGAAGTAAGGGCAGAATTTTGACAAGAATGACAACAAATAAAATCTAGAAAGAATTTTAATTTATGTTACTACTAAAGTAAGAAACTTAAAATCGAAAGACCATCATAAAACTAAAAAAAAAAAATAAAAAAAAAATCCTAAAGACTTTTCCAAAAGGAATATTTGCAGTTTGGGGTCTGTTTAATGGATGGCATTGCCTTTCATTTAAAATTAAATTTCCAGCTACACAAAGTATTTATCCTTCAGAAGCATGGCACAAGAATAACAGTGGCAGAATGAAAAACAACGTATCAGTTGTTCAGTTCACAGTGAATTCACCTATTATGAAGCCTGTAAACATTTTCAACTCTTTCATTCACCCTGGACTAGCTACATATGAAGTCAACTGGAATGTTTCAAATCTCTACAGATTAACTTTTAAAATTTAAAATACTTTTTCTTCATTTGCCACACACCATCAGCAAGTATCTCTTTTGTATTATGTGTTTGTGGTTTAGGTCGCTGAGATTGTACCTGGATTGTTCTGAACCAGAAAATAAAACAGACTTCTCAAATAACTCTGATGTCTGCTTAGGAGCAGTTTCTGTTTATAAAAATGAAAAATGACTGACGCTGTCAGATAACAAGGTGGCCATTTGCCTTCATACCAGACCTCATCAATAAGGCTTCAGGCCATAAGGAGAACAGACTAGAGACAATTACTCAAGACTACAATGGCAAAGAAACTTCTATGATAGTAACATTCTAGTCACAGAGAATAATGCAAAATAAGAGTTGGATAGATGTGAATTCATATATGGCATAAAGGCCAGGAGATTAAGCATACAGAGCAGCCAGCAAGCATCACCCAACATTATTGGTTGGTTAATCTCCATTATCTCAGAGCCTCAGTGGTAGAGAAGAGCGGAAAGCAATTCCAGGAATGCCAGCAAGCACAACTGATCACTGGGGTAGTTGTCTCCTGCCAAACACACTTTGCTTCTCAACAAATAAAAAACTTCAAAATGCAAATCTAAGACTTTACTCACTGTTCTCTGTGAAACAGGAATAAACATTAACACATTAGCTCTTCAGAGCTAAAGAAAACAAAAATATTTTGATTTTTCCCCCCAATCGCTAAACTGTAAGCTTAGTAAGAATGCATTAGGCTTTCCAACTATAATGTGAAATAAATGTCATTATATGACAGGGCTACATGGACTACTGGACTGCCTACAATGACTACGTGACTAAAGTAATAGAGAAGACACACTTAAATCTCAGAAACAGTCAAGTATTTCACATGAACACATACGCCATTGACGTCAGATGACAATCCTCCCTATATTTAAAAGCCCAACCTTTCATCAAGAGAATGGGAGTCTTCCTATGGGCTAGAAGGCACGTAGTCATCTGAATGTTCCCAACGGAAAGCAACACCAAATTAACTGATATTTAAGGCTAGGGACACGATCCATCCTTTCTTCCAGGGTTACAGCTGAGGAGACTCAGTGGACACCAACTGATTTTGAAAAATGTATTTTCCTTAAACTTGTGTGCAAATAAGGCATCATTATATGACACAGGTACAGTCTAACATTTATGATTAAGTTGGAAAACCCATAGACTGATTTAATTTCAAGATCAAGAACTACACAGGCACAGAAAACCTAAAAGTCACTGCTGTCATGCCTTTCATTAAAACCCAAAAAAAGACCAATAGTTTTCAAAACAAACAACAACCAAAATTACAGACCACTTGATCATTTTTACATCCTTTGATCCAATCAAGGGAAGAAAAATGCAGAATCAAATGTGGAAATGCAGGAGATCTGTGCGAGAGAAAGACCTACGAAACACAAAATGTTCTTTAACACCAAAAAATATTTGTAACTGGATCAAAGGACAGGTATAAAATCACACAGGGCAAAGGGAAGTAGGTGATTTATAGCAACATGTTCCCTCTGTCTCTGTTATACTCATTACAGAAAGAATTCCAAATATGTGTAATAGAACTGGATTCTAGATTCACACTTGGATCTACCTTAAGTAGTAGTGTAATTCTAGTCTTCAAAATTCTTTGCAAGCAAATATGGTTGAATGAACACGGCAACAACAAAGGCAATATTTTTCTCCTCAGGTTAAAATAAAATAGGAAATGATATGACATTACTTTTATCTCCGCCACTTCTTTCACATTCTTCTGTATTTTCCCCTCTTTCTTCACTGCATTCTGAATCCTCTATCTCTTGAATAAGTATTCTTTTTCCTTTGCCTTGAGTCTCAGATACAGGCTCTAAACCTTTCAGTTTCTCTTCAAGCTCCAGCAGATTTTTCTACAACAGTGAAAAAAAAACAGGAATAGCAGAAGCCTTTCTTATTTTGTATATAAATTATTATTTACATACAGCAAATATGTTCTATTAAATAATCCATGTGAAATCCTGAAGAACTATCAAGATGTTACCAATATAAAAAGAGAGTAAACAAATGTGAATTTCCCAAGAGCTGGTATCAAAACCAAGATTAACACTCAATTTCTGCCTCTCTCAGAAGATACCACACAAATAAATAAGCATTTTTCTTGAATTAACTGCTTAAGCAAAAAAAAAGTTGAAAGAAAAAAAAGATTTACTATTCTGATATCTGGTATGGTCTACTAAGAAGACACATGTGGAAAACAGGCTCTCTACAAAATCTCCAAAATAGCCTAAAATCAAAATTTATGCTATGGTGAACCCAATGTTTGATGGAGGAATGTAACTGATAAAACTAGAACCAAGAGACAACCATGTCTTAACAGTGTAGCAGAAGGTCACTGTTGAATAATGAAAGGGTTTGCTCTTCTTCTAAGAGCTATAATTAGATGATCAAACAGCTTCTCATTCCATTACATTTTTTATTATTCAAAAAAACCCAATTTTAACTGCACTTAGAATCATTGAATTGTCAAGGTTGGAAGAGACCTTTAAGATCATAAAGTCCAACCATCAACCTGCACTGTCACTGCAACCCTTAAACTCCCAAACCACTTTACACTTTCAAAGCAGAGTAAGATACACCCAACATTGCACACTATTCTGAATCTAATTCAATGCTGTACAAAGAAGTACCATCTCAGTACTCCCTGTCTCAAGACAAAAATAAGAATAGCATCAATCAAGGATTCCCATGGACAAAGTACCTTGAAGAAATCCAGTTACTGACAACCAATTTACTTTTCTGTTAGAGATTCTGGACATAGGCACTCTGTGTATGTTCCATACACTCATATTTAGCTAAAGAGAGCTTTGAGGATCCTCCAAGCAAAGAGCAACTTGAAAAAAATGCCCTGCCAAGCACTTGCCATTTCTAGATGTGCCAGCCAAGGCATAATAGCTGGCACGGATAAGAACAAGGTACAGACATCTGCTCTGAACTACAAAAGCATTGCTCAGCAAAGGAACTAATGTATTTAGATCTCCAGAAGAGCGTACTCCAAATGAGTATTTATGTCTGGTATCGAAAGAAGTCTCAGCACAGCCTCTTTGATACAATTTTTCACGAAGACTGTTGTGGAGTTTTTCATCACCAACTCAAGCTATTTAGTGATTCAGTCTCGTAAACAGCAAAAAACCTCCCAAATCTCTTTTAGAAACTCAAATCTAGAGACAGAGGTAATTCCTTGGTTGATGTGGAACTCAGGAACTATTCTGGAGAGGAATCTAGCTCCAAGAACATCCTAGAAGGCATAAATACTGTGTGTGAATTTGACAGAACAGACTTGTACCTCTTTCAGCAGTTCAAGCAATAGCAGTGATCAAAGAACTCCATGGAAAGAAGCAGCAATCGGCAGTTGCTGGCAGCTTACACTATGCCATCAACAAGAACTGGACAGAATTCAGGTGATGAGACAATTCACCAGCATTCAGAAGCCATAAGCTAAAAAAGTGGCAGGGGGAGCAGTATGATGGAGTCACAAATAACAGAAAAAGAGAAGCTAACTATCAAAACTGCCCAGTACTGAAGATTCTCAGCACATGTAGAGTCCCAGCGCAAGGACTGTGTTCTAACCTGCAAAACACCCCCAAGATACCAACAGACACAAACCAATTCTCCCTAAACAGCTGAAGTAATAGCACAAGGATCACAACCTGATCTTGATTTTCAAAGAAAGCATCTGGCTTTCTTAGATCCAAAATTAGCTACGAAGGGTCCAGAAGGTATCAAAGTTTTTCCACTCTAGCCTGGAGGTGAGAGACGAGGATCACACTGAAGCGAGGACAGAACCCAGGTCTTCTCCTTTTGTGTTGACTTTACCACTACAGCAATAAAAGTTTGGCAGCTCTGTCGAATTTTTCTTTTGATGATGTGTCAAACTTAAATGCACCTATCCCAATGGATCTTTCTGAGAGAAATTTGCAAATAATTTTTATCAGCTAAGACACTAATACGGAAAGCATGTTCAACAGCAAAGTTTTAGGGACCTACATTACATCAATAGAGATTTTTTTCTCATAATTAAATTGTGAACAGATCTGATCACATTCAAGTACCTAATTTCCACCACCCACAGTCTTGGCAAACTGATCAATGGCACAGCAGATTTAGTGTGTCCTGAAAACTCATATTCAAATGAAAGAACATAAACTGTACTCACTTTATGCTACAATTGCAAACAATCTCTTTCTAGCCATATTCAACTCACTGATCTCTACCTTAGCTATAGGGTTTTCTGGTTCAACACACAATACTTTATTCAGATCCTCTATGGCTGACTGATAATTCTGCAGCTGACTGTGTACAGTGGCACGGCGCAGCAGAGCTACAAAGGAACAAAGTGTATTAGTACATATTTAAAGCATAAAGTGGCTAAAAGTACACTGTTTTTTCTAGACAGACATATGAAGTGTACAATGGTTTTTTAAATTTACTTCGTAATGACTCTGTATTAGTAATAACTGTTCTCTTGATAATTTTTAATAATGCAATTTCACATGACACTTTTCAGATAGCAATCACGAATTCTAAAGCATCTTTTCATATTATTAAATTTTTTCCCCTACACCCATGCAAATACAGGTAGCTACATTCAAGTCCTTGCCCTCACAAAGGATTAAGTCCGCAACTGTTTTCATGATGCTTTTAAGGCATTTAGTATTGCAGTGTGGGCATTATGGAAGTATTACACTGCATGAATACAACAGGGCTTATAGTCATCATATGACAAACCCCATGCTACCATATAAGAATACTCATTACAGATCAACAGGATAAACTGCATAAAACTTCCCTAACTCCCCAAAAACTGTTTAAATTACTTTTGGGAGCTGCACTGTTTCCTTAATTATACTTGGACCTGATCTAAAGCTCAGTTAACTAACATGAATGGGTATACACCATCTTATTTGCTAGAGAGAAAATAGTACACAGAAGGGCAACTTTATGTTCTACTTTACCTTTTATGTTGCCAGGTTCCATATCTAGTACCTTCTCACAATCCTGCAAAGCACTGTCCCAGTCCTGAAGTTTGATTTCTGCTTGAGCTTTGTTATTATATGCAGCTGCAGTCGGTATTACTGATATACTCCTAAAAAAAAGGAATATTAACCACGGTGGGCTCATAATTAGAAAACCTGAATGTAGAAACTCTTCACTATTAGAAGCTGAAAACAGTATTATAACAATATTAATACTGATATTCTAACCACAGTAGTGTTAGAAACTCCCTCCTCTAAGACCAGAGGCAACCATCCATCACCTAGTTTACTGTCTTCAGAGGCCTGTTGCTTGCCAGGGCTTAGACCTGAGATGTTGCACAGAAGATTCCACAGCTCATCTGTTACTTAAACTACTCCCTCTTCCTGCCATCATGTAGGCTCCAACAAAACTGCTAAATGAAACCTTTGAGAGTGTCAAGAGTAACCACAGAGCTCTGGAGGTTATGGTGAAGAGCTTGCGGGGTGAGGGGCACCAACAGGCTTCTCCTTGATCTTGCTTGTAAAAGACTCCGGCAGCACTGGGTGCTAAGATGCACATGACAAAGGGGTGCATGAGAATGCTGGCCAACACCCTTGCTAACCCAGCAAGGACAACCCTAAATTGAGTTCACTGGGAAGAGGGGGCAATAGCAAAGTGGTGGGGGCACAGCACACTGGAATACTCACACTTTCCTTATAAAAAAGCAAGGGTGGAGGATGCACAAGATCAAGTGTTTGTACACAAATGCACAGTGCATAGGGAACATGGGGAACAAAAAAAGGAATAAAAGAATAGAAGGTCTGTCTCAGTGGGATAAGAGAGATGGTGGGATAACCTGTGCACTCAATTCCATCCACCTTGAACTTTTCTGCTTTTGAAACAAATACAACAGAGGTCCTGCAACAACAACCTCTACTTACATAAATAAAGCCAAAGGCTGAATGTAGCCCACTGAGCACTAAATAAGACGAGCACTTTTTAAAAGTCTTATTTTTACTAATCTTGTGTTCACACACTTTTTTTTCTGGACTGTTACTAATTACAGTGTTATGATGAAGCTGCACACAGTGAATTTTTTTGTCTCCTAAGAATAGATTATAGAAGCAATTGTACTTATTCACACTTGAGACAATCCTACCAATGAGACAATCCTATAAAAACATTTAATTACAATTAATTTAGTTTCTCAACATACTGCTTATCCTTTTGTTTTTGTAAACATGCCCTTGAATCTCAACTGTTTTGAAAAATCTGTGACACCTGCAGACTGCATTTCATCACTAGCCACATCTCTTCCAGATAAATAAAAATTAATATCAGTATGCAATAGTGCTTTAAGTATTTTTCTGTCAAATATTTTTTGCCCTTTTGAAAATAATCTGTCATTAGTTACTTCAATTATATTGCTCTAAACATAATATTCACAAGTAGTAGTCACTAAAATTATTGTAAGAACACAAGAGTATTTACTCACCGAGTGTAATATGTCACTGCTTCCATATAATCACCAGTGGCAAAGGCTTCATTGCCCTTTTCTTTTTCACGAGTAGCAATAAACATTTTCTCTCTCTTTGTCATTCCTAGCAAAAAATATTTCTACATAACAACAACTAAAAACTTGCACAGATGTAATCAAAACACCATCACCTAAAATACTCTGAATGTCATAATCTGCATTTTTTTTTTTAAAGAGCATGTGGTTTATTAAAAGACAAATTTGTGTTTTATTTTCTGTAGTAAAACCTAAATTCTTCTGACAGGCATACAAGTCAGCGTGCAAGCTGAAAGCAGTTGGATAACCTCTACCATTCATTTATAACACCAGATTTATGCTTTACTTCTTTACTTAGAGCTCTCAACCTAAACACAATATAAACATTCTAAATTATTATTAACATCAAGACTAGATTTTTTTTTCAAATATGGCTTCAAGCTCAGTTGATGATCTAACAACTTTCAGCATATCTAGGGGCTGAAAAACAAAGACACTAACTCTATGATATACTTCAATTTGTATTCACACTCCACAACACACTATTACAATTTAAGAAAAATGGTGTTTCTAAGACATTACCAGTTGTGTCTATTGTATTTTTTATAATAGGTGGACTTGGCCTACTGAAGAATCTTGATTCTGAGTTACTTTCTTCACAGCTTTCATCAATTTTAGAACACTCCTTTTCCACATCGAACCTTAAATTAGTAAAAATGACAAATTCAATAATGCTGCATAGTAAGACTCCTCAGCTAACAGAAAGGTATACTATATTTCCATTATAAACCAAAAGAAAAGGGATAAAATGTTCAATTATGTGTGACTAGTCAGCACAAAGATGTTTAGTCTTAACTCCCTCCCTTGTGGTATACTTTTTGCGTGCTTCTCCTGTTTATATATTACCTCCTCTCTTCCTCCTCAGAAAAATCTCTGCCTCACCTCCTCACCATCTCCCCAAAAAAGATAACATTTAAGAATTAGTATCATCAGGTTCAATCCCAGCCCCACCAAACATCTCTATTAACCTTTGCCAAAATAACTAAGAAACAGCTTCAAAGCAATTAACATAGTAAACCTGAAAGATTTCAAAATCGTCTCAGACACTTCCAAAGCTGCTCAAGCAGCTTTTGAAAACAGTGTTTAGGAATTTATATATAAAGAAATATTGCTGCCATTGTCCTATAAAACAAATATGGTCCTACTACTGGAATTCTACTGGAGCAGAGCTTGATATTTTTTGTGTAGGGCTTAATGAAAAATAATGTTTGCTTTCCACAGTGATCTTGACAATACAAATAATTTCTGAAATAGAGATACCATTTTGAAAATGTATCCAATTCAAAGGATAGCCTTTCAGGTAAGGCTAAATGTTCTCCATTTTGAATCTGATCTTTTGCTAGCTTACTTTTACCTTTTATTATAAATTAACCGCATTTCAAGTAAGTGCTTTTAAAATAAGAAGTGAAACATTTTGTTCAGGAATTGCCCCAAGAACTACTTGAAAGTGTTGAAATTTTCCACAAAATGTTTTGAAAACGTGATGTGCTTCAAATTGGAAAATTTCTGGCAAATGACATCTGTTTCAGGATACTCATAATCCAAAATAAGTACATTATAGGGGAAAATTCACAAACTGTAGCATTATCAGCATGCTAAAGCACTTAGAGATTATGCATGTATTGTTTTGCAAACAAAATCCACAAATGGTTACTTTGGAAATTTGGATTACAGTGGAAAGAGGGATGAAAGAATAAATTGTTGCAGAAGTTGTTCTGATAGCCTATTTTCTCTGTCCACATTTTAGCAGGAAGGCCCCAGTACCTACCTGAAAATAACTGATATGCACAACTGTTTGTAAGAACAACATCTTATGCAGAACAGGGTTTTTGTAGGCATTTTGGGGTAGAGTTTCATTACCCAACCCCCCCAATATCTAGATTTAACTCCTCACCTACAGCACTGGAAACTCATGCCTCCTCACTGATTCTACAGCATCATATTCCAGATTTCAGGAACCAGAGAAATGCTTCCACCATGCAAAACAGAGAACTATGTGCTTTCCCCCTGCGTTCAACAATTTAGCTATCAATCTGTCACATAACCTGTGATGGTAACACGCCACCATTATATGATGCAGAGAGTGTCTTTATATCAGAGCTCCATCCACTCTCAAAATAGCTACTGTCTAAATCTCTATTATGTGTAATTGCATCTGAGTAAACTGATGCACCTGCCTGAAGCTCATTCTTTGAGGTCAGTAGGGTTCAGTGCAGGAGTAAATATTCATCAGGGTTTTTTTTAATTTAGAACTGTGGCTTAAGGTATAGAGAAGATCACATTTATATGCCTGTGTAATATAACCCTAGAACTGCTTTCAAAAAACTCAGTAACTAATTGTAATTCCTTCCTTGTATGTATCTCTATAGATTTATATCTTTGATGCTGAACAGAAAAATTAAATCTGAAAAGAAAAAAAAAATCAGTCTTTATTTTTCTTGCTGTACTTCACATAGCTGGTCCAAAAGTATAAACTAGTTCTCAAGTGTTAGCAACACAAAGCATCATTTGCATTTTAACAGAATATTTATTAAGAAAAAATGAAGTTTCACAAAAGTGTTACAGTTCCCTGAAGTGCTGACCTTAATACTATGTTTCTGGAAAATATAACAACTGTGTTCCCTAATTAAAAAAATAAATAAGATTTACTAAAAACTTAAATATAAAGGATTTAACATACTTTTCCCATTCACTGTAATCCCGTGGAATGTTTTTCTTGTTTCTCTGTTTGTTTTGTAGTGTTTTGTTCTGAAAGAGAACCAAACAGCCAGTAAGACAATTTTTTGCAGTGGAAATTGCAAAGCCTTTTTTTTTTAGTTTTTGTTTCTGCAACATATTCTGAGTACCCAACACTATTTGTGACTTATCTGAGCATAATCTTGAAGACGTAATTTGTGTTACTTTAAAGAAAATCTTCATGCATTTCACATATCATTGTAATGTGAGGAGCTCTTCAGTCTCACACTTTCTCTCCATTGCTCTGTTACATGTCACAGAGGCACTGAACAAAACTTTCAGACAGGAGACTGCTCTTTCTTAATTAGTATCTTGTGATGTCACCTTCCCAACCATCTTTTCAACACAGCAAGGGAGAACTCACTTTTGGGACAACCCAACCTTGTGATGAGGTGTTTCACATGAAGATTGAATCAGTAACTTCATTTTAGGCATGCCTTTTCCAGGAGAATACAATGCATGGAATTTGATAGTCCCTGGAACCCTCACAACAAACTTACACATCATTGACTTCAAAATAGCATCTGGATTTCTTTTGACTGTTTATCACTCCACTAAAGCTAATTCTTAAGATGATTTACATTCATTCTAGCTTTTAGACAAGCTCCATCACTGGGGTTTGCCTTACCTAAAATTTATCTTTAGGATCTTTCTGCAACAATCAGTCCCAATAACAGATTTGACTGACTTGTACCACATCTCCTACACTAATGGCACCTATTTCCATAACTGTCACCTTTGGCATCAATTCTACTTCTCTCATGAGACTTTATTTCTGATATGTCCCTCCCTGCTTGTTGACTTCAAAATACTTAATAGCAAGGTGTGGTTCCCAACAGGTATTTCACAGTGGAACAGCCAGTTCAAAATACTCACATCTCTGTCCTGGCCACTTTGCCCTTCTGTTCCTTTGTGATCCATCATTCACTAAGTCAGACCACTGTAATTCTTTGCAGAGTTGCAGATTTACAATTTACCAGGTTCAAACAAACAATAGAGATCACAGTACAATCCCCAAATATCTGTACTAGTTCAACTGGATCAAAGAAATAAGCAGCAGTCTCTTAAACTTGCTTTACCAGTGGTGATGCTGCAACAAGGACATACTTCTGTAGTTGCACATAAACAACTCAATTTACATAATGCAAATGTGACCCTTCCTGTAAACACTTCTGACTATCTATAATGTTATGTTACACAAGCTTTTATAGTGTATAACTTCAGAATTACTCTTAATGTTCTTTCAAGAAGTTAGACAAAATGACAAATACATTTAGAGATCAGCATACATTTGGAGGAGGGAACTCCTAAATATGCCTTCCTGAAACATGAGTTATCATTATATATGCATCCTGGAGTATATTACAAATGTACTAATTTAATAAATATCAAATCTTTTTTTTTTCAAACCAGAAGTCATTAACTTAAATGAGCACAAAAATACTGAAACTGTCAGAAGAAAATGCATAAGGTGCTTACAGTAAAGCAACTTCAACTTAGGGAGAGAACTCCAGGATGTACTTTTAAGGAATAAGGTAAAAGCAGTGACTCAAAAATCCACAGTTTTAAGAATTCTAGGCCTCATACTCTTGAGACAATTGTAACACACTTGTGGTTCCAGCAGAGTCAGGAATTTCTCCATCGGTAACATTTCAGAGCATCTCATCCAATGAAAAATATATATTTGCATGCTGTGGAACTAAAAAATAAGTAAAAATCTTTGTGCTTGTCATTTTTCTTGCCAGAACTCACAACGCATAGATCTCACAGGTTCTGAAGCCCATTGAACATTTTCAATGGGCCAAAGAGCAACACACAGACTGGCTTCAGTTCAGGTGACATGGAATTTGTCCTTGGTTCTCCTGTGGGTCCTGCATGCTGGCCTAAGACACTACTATAATGTGTCAGGGAACCAGTATTCTTTTTTAGTTCAGAATATCCAAAATAACATGAGGGCTATATATCCTATCACAGTGGATTTTTATAATATAAACCTTGGAATGCATGTTGCATGAGGAGGTATCTGAGGACAGAAATCTTTCTGGAATAGTATTAGGAAACCACGTTTTGCAAAAGAACCTATGCTGAAATCCCATAAATGCAGTCTTTTGAACGTGAATATCTTTAAACTTGTGTTTTAGTTCTCTCCTAGAAGAAGTAAGGCAGTGTGACAGAAAAGCAGGGATGTAAGACAGACACTTCCACATTGTGTTAAAGAGGGAAATATTGCATAAACTTAACTCTTTTTCTATTCATTTTTGGAAAATCTTCCCCATGACTTCACACCAGTAAAAAGAAAAAAGCATATAGAATTATAAGCTATCAGCAGTGAACTGAAACTCTACCTGTATTTTGTATCTGGTTACAGACAAAACAAGATGCTTCCATTTACCACACTGGTAGCTATTGGTGCAATCCAGTGTTTTAGGGTCAATAAGGATTTCCAGAATTGGCTTAATTGAAGACGCTGAACTTTTTATGCATCAGAGCAGATGAATAGTCTCCAATCAAGTAATAACATAAAATTACAGAAAGGTTTGTGCCTTTCTTTCTAGCAGAGAGGAGAAATTTATCATGCCAACTTTAAACTTAATACCACTTAAAAAATTATACGATGGCAGTCTGAAAATTAATTAGTCCTAACTGATTAGCAAAACATGTTTAAAAAATGTAAGATTACACATAGTTTTATCAGAGAGAAAGAAAAGAAAAAGAAAGCTGATTACGTACATTCAAATTTTTTTGAGATTTCATATTACAAATATAAATTTAGAATATACTATAGAAATAGTTTCTTTTTATTCAGTAGTGACCTAGTAGTGATGTAACCGTCATGATCATGGCTTCGCTTCGCGAACGAAGATTTGGGAGTGATGTAACCATACTGCTGCATAAAAGGACTGAATTCTAAAACTTGGTTTCAGGCCTCCCTACTCTCTACCAGGACAGGTTACAATTACTTCAGAGGCCATCTGCTTGGACAAAAGGAAAGGAAATCACATGCCACAAATAAAGTGTAAAGCTGTATCTAGGTTTCCTGAGCAATACTGCTAACACCTAAACCTTGCATGGAGAACAAAAGGCGAAGAACAAAAGAACAAAGCTTGACCTGAAGACTGTTGCATGGTTTATAGTAGGAGAAAAAAATGTGAATAAACATGTTTATCTTTGAATGGAGAACACATCCTCTTTAGTAAAACTGTGTATCCTAGATTTCAAGACACTTTCCGTTATTTTATGCTTACATTCTGATCTGGATTCATTGAGTTCACATGGTATTTTATTTACCATTTTCTGCTGAAACAAGCACTCATTCAGGACATGAATCTACAGTAAAGCTACAGTGGCACTCTCCAGCTCAGCATAATGGGTTAACATATATTGCAAAATGTGAAATACAGATTAATGAAAAAAAAACCCAACACAAACAAAACAAAAGCATGCCTCAATACTAAGAGTGCCTAACTATCCCAAGTGTCTTGGTCCAATGTCTAAGTACTGAAAACAAGAAGTAGTTTCTGACAATACAGGAACAAAAATCAGACATTTACTATGATATAGTTATTAAAAAAACCACAACAACACAATTAAAAAGAAATATCACATGACCTGTAAGGATCCTTTCATCACATTTCTGACTCCCAAACATCCAAAAAGAACAATACTTCAATAAATTTTTATAGCAGTGTCCCAGAATTTCAATGAAAATTTTGAGAATCAGACTGAAGTGATCTATGACAACACCTGACAATTCAGAAAAATCCCTTCCCACACCTATTTGTCTGCCAATCTCCCCAGGAGCACTATATCTAGCAAGAAAAGCCAATCACAGACAAAACTGATTTTAGGCAGATAAATCAGTTGAATAAAAATTAAGGAAACTAATACCTAGGAAAAAATGTAAGTATTTGTTCTTAATTGTGAAGATTTGTTAAATGTGCTTCGTGGCCAAATTAGGAAGTATGCTATATGACTGCAGTGGGAGTGGCAACTCAAGGCCAAAAAAAAAAAAGGAGGGGGGGCAATCAAAGGCAGCACAACCCAATACAGAAATGGCTACAGAATGAAACAATTGGTGCAGAGGATCTAACATCCACAGCATATGTGCTTCGGGGTACTTATTTTGGACTAGCTCCTGTCTGGCCCCACGGAACAAAAGCCTACTGGCAGCTGGAGAAAATCTCCTGGCATAATTTCATCCAAAAGGAACCTGATTCATATGCTTAAAAACCACTTTGAAACATGAATTAAAGAACATAAAAGGGTGTTTAAGGAGATCTGCTCCAGCAGTGAATTCTTAATCAGAATCTAAACATTATTACAAGACACGTGCTAGTACAAAGAAAGCACTTTTGTTTAAGCATTGGTCTCTCACAAGGCAGCTTAAAGGTTTTTATTTTCTAGTTAACAAAATAAATCTAGTAAGAAAGGCTGAATGATTGGAAGTTTGTACATATAAAATTTCCCAATTTTAGAAAAACACGTAATTAACACACATTAGAAAACTGGAGATACCTGCTTAGCAGGAAGACAGCTGCTGGAACAACGAATGGGAGGCAAGTTATCTTGATTTTCATTTGGTGTGTCTGTTTTCAGGAACTGTGATTGCTTATCATCTTCATTCATTTCTGTCACCCAGCTCTGAAAACAAATAAATAATATAATCGTACCTTAAAATAGTAGAGCAGATATACTTCACAGTCTACAATCACCCTAACAACTATACTTACAGAACATTGCTATTAACGGGGAAAAGCAATTAAGAAAAAAAGCAATAGTGGGTTTTTCAATACAAAGTAGTCTACAAAAAAAAAATAAAAATCTGTAGAGTTAAAACAGGCACTAAAGGTTCAGTGACATTAACTCAAGAAAACAATTAAAACCCCACAACATAATCCTTTGATCATTTCCTCATTTAATCAAATAATTACATTCTACTTAGGCACAAGAAGAAGAACACTGATACATCAAAGTGATTATCTTACGGACCATTATAAATTAGATACTGTACCATCAGCTCATCATTAATTGTTTCCCACTCTTCAGCTGTGAAATCAGAAGCTGTGGCTGCAGGTTTATCTTTTCTCAGAGCTCTGCTCCTTGGATCTAAATGCTCAATACGCTTTTCACAAACCAATGTAAGTTCAGGGTAACATCCCTCTTCACCAGATCTTTCAAATGCAAAGATATAAAAGTTAACAAAAAAGAAACTAAACTGCACTGTGTCCTCCATATTTCCCTCCATCTGTAATCACTACAGTGACTGTAGAGGACTATCTCCCTGTTACAACTCAATTTTACTGTCATCTAATAACATTTTCATCAGAAAATTCCAGTTAACCCTCAACCATTTTCCAATGTCCATACATATAGAGTTCAAATTATCATCACAGTGCTCATAAAAAAAGTTTATGTCATTTTCAGCAAAAGTTAAAGAGGTGTGGCACCAGAAATTACCAGATTCAGGCAAGATGGATCATAATAGAACCAAAATATAGCAACAGCATTTTGAGAAAAACCTGACATTCAGTTACTCAAACTTTTTTGATGGTTAAACCAGGACTTGGATTTCTAGTATTATCATTGGGACACTTTTAACATGATTATTTTAACGTTGTATTTTAATTTTTAAATTAGAAAGTCACAAAGAGGTTCAGGCAGATAAGAATATTTAGGTAAGGGATCCCTCAAATTTTACAGAACAGGAATATAATTAATAATGAAGATAAGAAAATACATTTACCTTAATACTCTGAGAATCTTTTCCAGGTGCTTAACATCTGTGCATTTTTCAATGAATTTGTAGTCCAGATGACTAATAGGTATTTGATAAGTTTTAGTGGTTCCTTGGTCCAGCAAGAATGGTACTGATTCATCACCCATAACTAAATACTAAAAGGAAAAAAACTGAGTGATCCTGTAGGTACTTAGTAACATTCTGAAGCAATGCCAATTTAAGGAATAAACCTGCTCATGCTCCACTCTCTTATGCAAGTAGATCTACTGCCACAAAAGAAAAAATTTCAGATTTGAAGGCCTGATCATACGAGCTGTCCTCAACAGGGTTTACTGACAGAAGTATGGTTTCATATGAGAGATGCTTTGTATGAAGAGTATATGTAACTCTACTGCTTCTGCAAAGCAGAACAATTCAGAAAGACTGCTTAAATAAAAATTGCCAATTTTTGCCTACCATATTCTCAATTTTTCTTTAAATACAATATATTACCCATCTAAGCAAGTACGATAAGCACGAAGGATAAGATGGTGCAGGACACTGCTTTTTTCAGAGGGAAGATATTAACCAACAGTGTATCTAAAGAAAAAATAACCTTTGCCTTCTCTGTAGCAAAAATAAATCCAATTTTCTTTGCTCACTAACTGCATTTTCTGGGCCTCTGATTATATTACAGTAGTAATATAAGCCTTTTCCTGTAAGTATGTAACTGATGAAGTGAGGGGTTCAAATTGGATACTTCTGCCTCCCTCTTCCTTTGATATGTTCACCTGCAGCTTTTTTTGTTTTGATCCCAAGCTCTATGGAGCTCAAATTCTTTCCTCTTTCCCCATTTATATAGTGCATAAAGTGATAAGCTATTTTTAACAAGTACAATAAGGGCAGCTAGCTAATGTGTGATAACAATGTGCAAATACAAACCCAGTTAAAATAACTGTGTTCTAACGTCTAGCATTACTACACCTATTAATTTGTAGTTGCACAAAAAATGTTTACAATACAGTATCACTTAAATAATAACCGGTCAAAATTAAGAGACCGTAATAGAGATTCTGCCCCGTGACTTTACAGTTTCAGTACTGAAAAACAAACATCACGCATGGAAAGCCGTACGAATGCAGTAAATAATTAAACAGGAGTAAAAAGCTCATCACAAACCAGCGTGTCTTCTTAACTGTGTTCTAACGTCTAGCATTACTACACCTATTAATTTGTAGTTGCACAAAAAATGTTTACAATACAGTATCACTTAAATAATAACCGGTCAAAATTAAGAGACCGTAATAGAGATTCTGCCCCGTGACTTTACAGTTTCAGTACTGAAAAACAAACATCACGCATGGAAAGCCGTACGAATGCAGTAAATAATTAAACAGGAGTAAAAAGCTCATCACAAACCAGCGTGTCTTCTCCCGTTTCAGTATTCCCATGGACGTGAGGGAGCTGCCCAGGGCACGGCGCTGACAAGGACACCGCGGCTGCTCGGGGGCACAGCACCGACACAGCCCGGCGCGCCCCCCTCCAACACCACTGCCACACATCCCCCTTCTCCCGGAATCAGGAATTTACCTTGGGAACGGCACCCACCGCCGGGGCCCGGGCAGCGCCGCCAGCCCGAGCTTAGCAACTGCTGCTATGTACAACATGGCGGCGTGGAGACAGCGCTGTCCTCCCCAGGGACACCCTGGCGAGGCTCCCACAGAGCCCCGCCGAGCTCCAGCGGCGTCACCTGCCCGACTCCGGCACCCACCTGCCCGGCGCCGCGCTGCCTCCGGGACCCGGACGCGTCTCGTCCGTCGCCTCAGCCGGGTGCCGCCCGACCCTCGCTCCCCGGCGCGCAAGCGCGACTGCGGACAGGGCTGAGGGGAGCGGCGGCGCTGCCCGCCCCCATCTGCAGCGGGGAGGCAGAAATACGGCACCTGGGGGTGAAGGTTTAATAAACGTCACTCTCCGGTTTTCAGTGTAGTATTTTATTCAGGCAGTCCCCTCCCAATGCCGGCGTGCCATCGTGCCCACACCAGTGCTGCCCCTCAGCCCCGCAGTCCCCGGCACTGCTCCCCTACAGCAGGTCCCCGACGGCAGAGGATGCTGTTCTCCGCATGTCTGTCAGAAAGAAGCACTCACCGTTCCCGCAGTACGGCCAAACCCGCTCCCAAACCTTCGACTGCACTGCTCCTGCCCTCTCCTCAGCCTTCTGAGCAGCCACGGCAGTAGCGACCCTTCTTTCTGCTATGCACGCATAAGATGCACGCTATGCAGACCAGGCTGCTGTAGCAAAAAGGTCATCATTTATACCCGAGTGTATCTGGTTTCCCGGAAAAACCCAGTCTTAACAGCAAAGATCAGATAACTAAGAAAATCTTACCCAACAGCTCCAAAACATCTCAGACTGCTTTTCTTTATCCCTTATAACAAGCCACTGCAGCTCATTTATGAGCCAGTACAGACATGCACACTTTAAAAATACCTTATTACAGTGGTGAGTTAAACACAGTGTCTCAACATTACAGCATCATTAGCATCATCAAAACCGACATCAAGCACACACAGTTCAGCACTATTTTGTAGTAGAATTTAGTACTATTACATTACACACACTCCAAACAGACAGATGCAAAAAGTTTTGGCTTCTCAAAACTAAATCACCAGTTTGATCTTTCTATGACAGACACCCGAGAAGTCATCTGAAAAGCAAAACACGATGCTATTTTAGTTTTGGTATGGTACCCAATTTATCTTTGTAACATTTTTTTTTCCTTGAGTACAAACAAGTCAAACAGCACTTTTGTAACTTCTGTTTCCACATTGCTTCTTAATGTTTATCTTGCCTCTCTCTCCCTCTTCTTTCCAAAGAGATGATTTTTTGACACTTCCAGACACATCCACAACTGGATGCTCTCAAGTCCCTTGAGATTTTCTCTTAAGAAATCCAGATCTGTATTTCAGATCTAGCCTTGTGTAGCCCTCTATTTCTTTTCAGTGGAATTTATTCAAACCACGGTTATTTTACGCAATTCACAGAAGTCCAAAGAACATTTAACAAAGTTAAAAGGCAAATAAAGTTTAATGACAGTAATGAAAACACGGTTAAGTCAAAAAGAATACAAACCCACTGAACTTAAAAAATACTGCATACTCTGGCAATTTAAACAACAGTTTTAGAAATCTATTGCTGGAAGACAGTATAGACAAAATTTAGTATTACAGTAAACTTTAATAATATCTTAAAACACAAATAAGAGTGTGCATTTGTACACTGATAGTTTTACAGAGCAAAGTTATCAGAAAGATTAAACTGCATCATGAAGTCATTATATCTTCAGCAGATATCATCGGGCATCAAAAACCACCACTGGAACAGCTCAGTTAAAGACAAAAAG
Organism: Pachyramphus minor; assembly: GCA_013397135.1. Lineage (NCBI taxonomy): Eukaryota > Metazoa > Chordata > Aves > Passeriformes > Tyrannidae > Pachyramphus > Pachyramphus minor. Next base: position 200,410 of record VYXB01005997.1, read on the forward strand.
GTGTTGTGCTTGAAAAAAAAAGATAGGGAGAGGAATAAAAGAGAGAGAGACTGTCTAAATCTAAGGTCACAACTAACTCCATAAACTTATTTCAAAAGCAGTCTTTAATAAAAGGCTGAATAATATAAACAATTTCACAGTACATCACCCAGCAGACTATCCTAACTTCTTGTATCTTGCATAGAAAATGGAAAAAGAGGGAAAGTGCCAGGAAAGAAAAGAAGGTGCCAAATCGCTCTGCAGAGATTGCCCCATACTAGTTTGCTCTAACTGCATTGATTTTTTTGCCTTGAAAGATTGTTACATAATTACTCAAATCTTCCTTTCTGTTTCCCTTACATACCTTATCTCCACCCACAGGGTTCCAAATGCTTTCAAGTGCACTTGTAAAAGGATACATCTTTTGGTCCTTTTCTTGTACATTATTCTGTAGCCACATTCCCTGCATCTGATAGGATCTCTTGCCTTTATTTCATTTTCTGTATGACATTCTAATGTGATAGAAAAAGTCAAAGATAGTGGGTAAAGAAAAACAGCATTGTTATGCACAGATAACTTTCAAAAGTCAAAATAATCAAATTCCTTTTTGTGGCAAACACAGTAATATAATGAATCTGTATCAAGAGCTCAATGATACCAAGACACTGAGAAAAAAAAAGAAAAAGCAAGTTTAACTTATATTAAGGTCAAAGAGAATCTTGCTAAAAATGACCAAACAGAACACATCCACTCTTGATACCAGACTGCCTACTAACAAAAATTTCAGCCCACAGTTTATTTTCTTAAAAGACAATATATTCCAGAGGTTCCTGAAGTACTGACTCAAAATCACCAATTTGTAAGTTGTTGACTTATCTATACATAAGAGAGAATTTGACTACTGTACTTTGATAAAAGTTGAGTGCCAACACAGCATTTTCAGTAAAACACTGAGATGCACTGAAAAGAAGTGCACCACAAGAGGACACTTAGAGAAAGCATTCTCTGGAGATGGAGGAGCTCCACACAGCAACACAAGATCTAAGGAAATCACTTCCACATCCATGTCCATGTGGTAACCCATACACATGTTACCATCAATGTGTAAAGCTTTAAAGATCATTGGGAATAGTCCTGCAATTATTTGCATTCAGATACTCTTCAGTATAATGGCTTCACTATTAAAACACTGAATCTCCAGAAACATGTAATAAAAAAAAAATAAATCACTAATGTCTTTTCTTTACCTCCACAAATGTAAATCATTGGCTGCTGCTTTGGAGGCTGAACATCCTTCTGTGAATCCATGTTCTAAACAAAAAACACACAACATGCACATCAGTTTGGGTTTTGGTGTTTGGGCTTTTTTTCCCCAAGAGATAAACAATCATTTCAATATCTCAATTTAAAGCTAACAGAAGATGAAAATTTACTTAAAAGTAAATACAAACAAATATAGTCTGTATTTGATACAGAGGACTTCCGATAATTGAGGTTGAAACAGACTTCAGAAAGTCATCCTAGTTCAACTTCTCAAAAGCAAAGTAACATCAGGTTTCTCAGAGCTTTACCAATCTGCTATAGAAAACCTTCAAGGACAGAGACAGCCATTTTTCTATTAAGCAGGATTTTAAACTTTAAAGTCCAACAAATAGTATTTTCTTTCCTCTCTCCTGCCAATGTTAAGAATTTCCTTGCTGGAATCATAAAATTCAATAATTTCTTAAGCATCACACAGTGCTACCAGAAACAAGATAAGCCTTATCTTTTACTCCTTTCTGATACACTAGCTAACCTAATCTACCTTTTCACTGTAAGGTATTAGAAATCCTGGGAACAGACTGTGGATAGAAGAATAATAGGAGGAGAAGACATTCCACCCTTCAAATCCTAATACAGATGTGTATGATTACCAAATCAAGGGTAATAACTCAGTGCTAGTCTTCAAACACCTCTTAATGCCCTATAATGGTTTTAATTTTTCAGACTTATTTGGAGACAAGTACTCCTTCACAGCATCAGACTAAATAGTCACATATAGTCCACAAACATTCTACCAAGCTTTAAGTGATCCTATTCTAACATGTAAATGTGCTTGAAACCATGAATTTTAAGGTGGTTACTCTACCACCAGAGATACAGTAAACACTTTTTTCCCCACTCAATCCAAGACCAGAACATTAATATCTCCTTGTAGTTTTTTTGATGCTGACATTTTCTGTATTGCTGTTCTGTTTGACATAGAAGGCAAGAATTCCTAGCCTTTATCCCAGTGAATAATATTCTTGAAGCTTCCTTACGAGAATGGCTCTTGGATGCTTTTGCTCAATATTACTGCAAGGATTATTAACCTGATCTTCACAGTTTGTTTCAATATAAATTCAAGTGGGAAAATTATGGCATAGATTACAGAAGGATAAGCTTGACAGTTCATTCTTTAATAGTCTGATCAGCACTTGACAGACCACCTTGTTAAAATTCTCATTATGGCACTCCATTTAAGAGAACTGGAAAGAATTCATTACACTCTACAGCTTTCAAGTATGCTATACCATAATCATAGTGGCATCTTAATCCACGTGTTACAGTCTTTTTGAGTCAGTACATTATAGTAACATATAAGCAGTCACCCATTAGCACTGGAAACAGCACCTCTTCTAAAACACAGAGCTGAACTAAAACAGATCACATTTGTAGCTAAATAACTTGAGTTAGTGCTGCTTGTGCAGCAAAATAACACTGCTGCTGAGGTCATCAGTGACCCACAGTTGGGTGTTTTCCAGGGAGGTGCCCTGGTTTAGTCATCCTTCATATACCCTGCAACCCTAAATGCCATGGGTCTGGCAGAGCCACCAGGCACAGCAATGCACCGACATGCACTACAGCACAGCTGTAACCCCACAGATACACGAGATCCTCCACGTGCTGAGAGCACTACACAGAATCACAACATGGGGAAGGCTGGAAGGAACCACAGCTTCCCTGCTCCAGCTTCCCTGCTCAAGCAGGGTCGTCCTAGAGCACGTGGCACAGGATTGCATCCAGATGGTCCTTGAATATCTCCAGTGAGGGAAACTCTACAACCTCTCTCGGCAACCTGTTCCACTGCACGGTAGAGTTCTTCCTCATATTCAGGTGGAACTCCCTATGCATTAGTTTTCGCCCGTTGCCTCTCGTCCGAGTGGTTGACACCACCAAGAGAATCCCGACTCCATTTTCTTGCCACCCCTCTTTAGGTATGGATACACAATAATGAGGTCCTCTCTCAGCGCGTCTCTTACGCACCCGCTAAAAGGCCAACCTGCTCCTTCACGTCCCGCAGAACCCACGAAGGACGGACAGCGCTCCTCAGAACCCATCGGACAGCCCACCCTCCGGCCCAGGCTCCCCATTCCGCCACAATTCCGCACCGGGACCTCCCGCACCGCCCCCCAGGCCTCGTACGAAGGAAAGGCCCGGCCTTTCCCTGCCCGCCGCGGCCCCGCCACCACCGCTCAGCAGCGCAGGGACCACCGGGTCAAACGGGAAGGACCCGAACCCGGGAGCAGCCGCGGCCCAACTCGCCCACCCGCCCGCTCACTCACCGCCGGCCCCGCCGCTGCCCGGCGCACGCTGATGACGCGCCGGCGGAGGCGGGCCCAGCATCTCCCCGCGCCAGCTCCGGCACCTCCCCGCGGAACAGTTAATTAGCCGGGGAAAGTAATAACTGTTCAGCTATCGGTGTTAACCAGCTGGGGGGAGGAAGGGGGAAAGGCGGCAGAGAATACTTGGTGGCAATTTTTAAGACACAAGGTTTCACATAAATAGCAGCGTCAGTTTCCCATGAAGAAAGTAGGCGGCTGCGTGATTGGGTAAAATCAGCCCCAAGGTACTCGGTGCTTTTATTTTTTTATTTGGCTGTACCCGACCTACTCGGGACCCAGCATGCCCTGTACCAGGTCTGGTCATATGGCTGCGGGGTTTTAAATCGCCGAGGTGTTTTACCTCGAGGACCGCTTTGTTTTCAGAAGTGTTTTCCCTAAGATTCGTGGGTGAAACCCTCATCTTGATATTTTGATGCTGTGGTCGGTATCACATGAAGCCAAAATTGCCTCCTCCAAACATACATGCTATGTAATTTAAGCGTAAAGTCATATTACGAAAGAAGTTCTGATGTCGGTGATTCCCGATGTACTGAACTGAAATAGTGCAGACAAGGTTTGAAACGACACCGGTAGCTCTCTGTCATTGGCCCCACCTCGCTGGCGGTAGGCATTTTGAATCTTCGATTGGCGTTTTGAAGAATTATGTATCTTTGCTGTATTCCCCGAAAAAAATTGTTTAACGAATACTGTGTTTTGTGAATATGCCAATTTAAATTACTTCATCGTTTAAAAGATTCTCCAGTTTAAGGAAAGGTCTTTCTGAATATTGAATACCATATTTTTCCTAAGCATCCCAAATGCCTTAATATGGACGAGGTTTTAACAGCCGTCATTACTTGATGTTCTCCTATTAGCAAATCACCGTCATGAATTACCTATATCTTAAATAAAATAAACTTGGGGAATAATAAATAGTTGTGTTTTTCCTAATTTTTTGTTTAAGTTAAACGTAGTGAAAACACAGTAATGATCCAGAATAAAGCACTTACAAGAAAAACGGTATGTGAAAGGCAGAGCTATCCACCTGGATTCTGACTTCCCTGCATCCTCTCCTCCGCCACGGACCTGTGGGTGTGGGTGGGTACCAAAGATTGAAGCAGAGGAGAAAAAAAAGCCTGAACCCTACATTTCCTGGTAAATGCACGCTGAATAATTACCATCTCCTATATAAGCAAAGAAAAAAACAACTGGTATTATTTCTCTAGGCTCGTTTGTATTTTAAAAATGCATTTGTCAAACCGATAATTTTAAAAGGACTTACTAAAAATGCCACCATGAAAAATTCAGTTAATCCTGTGAAAATAACGTCGCCAATATTAAGAAAGTGGTCATGTAATTACTGGATTATTTGCATCCCTCAACTGTTCTCTTGGAAAAATAGAATGTTAAAGCTTCGATTACTTCAGGCGTTTCCGGCAGAACACTCCCCCTTCGAGCAGAGCGCTTTAACAGCAAAGCCCCATTCCCTCGGGTTGATAAACTCTAGCTCTAAAGATGCCGTTTGGATTTACAGTAGCAGAAAGTGTTGAGACTATGTAGGAGACCTCCACTGTCCCGTAGAGCTCTTGAGGAATTGTTAGGAAAGCTAGAGGAAAGGCTTGTGGGGCGAGGTGGGGAGGTGAAAAGGGTTCAGGTACATTTGAGATGGGAAGAAAATGCAGGCGTAGCCGAGTGCAGCGCGAGCGTTGCAGAATGTCTTACCTCATTTTACTTGTTTAGAAGTAGTGTTCTCAGGTTTTGGTTGTTTTGGTTTTTTTCCTAATTTTCTGTGCTTTTTTTCTTTGGTTGGTTGGTTTTTTGGGGGGGTGGGGTGTAAGCGGGATGTTGTTTTGTTGGTTAGTTTTTGTTGTTGTTTGTTTGGGGTTTTTTGGGATGCTTTTTTTGTTAAATCGCGCTTTCCAGTGTGACCCTTCCCTGTATTGCATCAAATGCCGCAATTACAACTTGTTACGTTTCTTGAATATTTTTGATCCACCTCGCATAAGTGAGTTGAGGCTTCAGTGAATGAAGACACAGTTTGCAGCTCTTGTGTTCCCCTAGCAAGCTGCCAATTTCACTCAGAATATAGTTTATTTTATAAAGAAATACAAGTATTTGAAAAACAATTTTATCCAGTTCCTGTGAAGTAGATGATACTACAGAAAACACTTTCAAAAAAGTTCCATTACATTCGCGAAAGTTTCTAATGTTTTCTCCTTTTAAAAAAGGAAGCGGGAGATACCCCAAGAGCCTTTCTCTTTTTAACCACAACTGTTACCTTGTAGTCACATAAACGGATATTCTTTACATAAAAATGTCAGTTTTCGCCCGCTCTGGGTCGGAAACTTTTAAACCCGTGTTTACTCGAGCCCTTCTCAGGCTGTCTTGTATCACCGCCCGGAGGCTGCGAGATGCTGGAGGACAGAATTTGCCAAAAGGGAAGGTCGCGAACTCGCCCGATCTCACCTACAAGGATCATGTGACTTAATTTCGGCGTTTCTTTGGAAAGCCTAGAGTTTGCGCTTCTTTGAATGTACGTCTCTCGGTCGCGTCTGACATTCCCCATCCCGCCAGTGGGAAGCCAGCAGGTAGGTGAGCCTGCGTAACCCCACGTTATCCTTACAGAGCTTAGGAAAAATAGGCATCCACGTATTCGTGGGTTTGGTGGTTTTGTGTTCGTTTATTAGGGGTGTGTGGGAGGGTTAGTGTACAGAAAAACTAAACCCACAGCAAAACCCAGGGGCCGTCACGGGGCATCTCCCACCCGACTGCTTTGAAGGCGACGCACTTGACAAACGCTCAATGATTGTTTCGGTCCTGGACCGTCGGGCACAAACGTACTAATTAACTCGAATTAATCAGCACCCTTACAACTCAAGCTTAAAGCCTGTGATGCAGACAAGGGTCATTATCTGTGAAAGCCTCTGCCCGGCCGCGATTTACCCGATCCCTGAACCGCCCCTCAGCGCTGGCGCCCCCTCTTCGTAGGGAGCGGAGGCGGGAAAACCTCGCCCTCACCCACGCTGGCCGCCTGCGGAGAAGCAAGGCAGGGGCAGGAGCGACCCAGGGGCGCTTTAACAGTGGGCTGGGTGCGGCGGGGCCCGCGGGGCAGAAGTATAAAGAGTGAGGAGCGGGGCAAGCCCCCTGGGTACCGTCTGTCATCTCAGAGGAGTGGACGGGGCTGTACCGATCTCCTCAGGCTCCCGCCCTGCCCCGGGCCCGCGGCGCGGAGGGGGCGGGGAGGCAGCGGTTGGTGAGGGCGGGTAGTTCAAACCCGAGCGAGGGAAAGCGGCGGCGGCCGCACGCGAGGGGCCAGTGTGGGTGGGGAGAGGCGAAACGGCTCCTTGCCAGGGGCAACGGGCCCAGGGCTGGGCGGTGAGAGCTGCTAGGGCGGCACCGGCCCCGCTCCTCCAGCCAGCCCTCGGCCCCGCTCGGGGGGCCCCGCTGCCACCTTAGCCGCACCCCGTGGAAGGGTGGCCTCCAGGCGCTGCTCCTGTGTCCAGCGATTTACCAGATGAGGGGGTGAAGCGGTTGCTTTGCTCGTGTCCGGCATCCCAGGTGGCCAAGAGACCCTCGGGTGCTGGTCCCTGGGCATTGCACATACATATATATGGACGGAAAATTGTGTCTCAGCTGGATAATGTTGTCTTACACCTCTCTCTTTTCACATCCTTTCTCACTTCAGGTTATCAGTAGGGGCAAGCAATACTTCTAATACAGCACATTTACTGTGGAAGATCTCGAGTTGCTTCTCAAATTAGGGTAAGTGACCCACATAATTTGGATAGGACTTGGCTATGTCATCTTCAGTATTAATACCTTTTAAGGATTCAATGACTTCTCTGTTGCCTCTGGGGGTCAAGAGCAGAGTCTTCAGGTAGTCAGTTTTACTGCAGATATGGTATGTTTAAATAACAGAGAAAATATTCTTGTATGACCAAAATGCTGTCTTTATCTGCTTTGCTAGCAATAGTGAACAGTGACAAACAAAGTCGGAAATCATCTTGTTCAAGGTGTAATTGTTCAGTGTGTGTTACTGGGGAATGTAAATTAGTATCAGGAACATCTTAGAACTTATGTCTAAGAGGCATTGTTTACATTGCCTTCTAGTTACCAACATTTTTACCTCTTTGGGATGCTTTATAAGACTAACCTTGTTAAAAATGATTCTTTGCCTAAATATGTGAATACTATCCTGAATTTAGAGTGAGTCAGCTTAGTTTATTTTGTCCCATAAACTTCCAGAAATGTTGCAGTTGATCTGTAGATCGATTTGAGAACTACAAAATTAATATTAGTTATCAGAAATGCACAGAGCACCAAGAATCTGCACTTAGCAGATACGGATTTTGTTATTTGCTCTGTAACTGACTTGCAGCTTTTCTTCCCTGCACATCTGTTCGATGATATCCAAGACAAGGTTAACAATATTTTCAAGAACTACTTCAAGATCCCCAAACGAAAAAGGCTTGATTTTATGTATCAAATCTAGTAGATGAAACTTTTCTCCCAATAAAAAAGAATTGCTTATAGAAGTTAGTGGAGAGGCATATAGTTTTATTAGGCACCTCTTATGAATATAAATATTATCTTGTTATTATTATGAGAGCTATTCAGCACCTCTAAAAGGCTTTCCTTTTTGTCCTGTATTTGTAAAATGAGATCTTGTGTTAAATTAAATCTTAATTTGTGCAAGTAACACATTTTGAAAAAAAAAAAAAGGCATATACTAGCTTGACCTGTGTAGTGGGATTTGCAGTAAATTATAGAATGATTCAGGTTGGAAGGGATGTTAAAGATCACCTAGCTCCAAACCCCTTCCATGGGCAGGGACACCTTCCATTAGACCAGGTTGCTCAGAGCCCCATCCAGGCTGGCCTTGAACACTGCCAGGGATGGAGCATCCATAACTTCTCTGGGCAACCTATGCCAGTGTCCCATTGCCCTCATAGGAAGAATTTCCTCCTAACATCTAACCTAAACCTGCCTTCTTTCGGTTTAAAGCCATTACCCCTTGTCTTATCACTAAATACCCTTTTAAGAAGTCCCCCTCCAGCTTTCTGGAAAGGCCCCCATTAGGTACTGGAAGGCCACAAGGTTTCCCTGGAGCCTTCACTTCTCTGGGCTTAACAACCCCAACACTCTCAACCACAGCAGAGAGTTTTCACAGCAGAGGTGCTCCATCCCTCTGTTCATTTTCATGTCCTACTCCAGATTTGCTCCAACATGTCCATGTCCTCCTTATTTTGGGGCCCCAGGGCTGAATGCAGTACTCCAGGTGGGGTCTCAAAAGAGCAGAAGGTAAAGAAGTAAAATGAAGCATAAAATAGTATGAATGAATGAAGAAGTATGGAATGACATGTAGAAAACAGGTGAAATGAAGTAGTTTACTGGACAGTGTTCATTTGGTGTCTGTACTGAAGCGGCAATTTTATTTATATTATCCTATAATACTTTGTAATGTGGATACAAATCAATACAATGAGCTCACAAGCTCCCCCTGCCGGACATTGTCCTACGCACAGCATATTTTTGTCTTTCGCTTGAGATAACAACATTCCTTTAACTCCGCTATTTTGATCTCTCTTACAGCTGCAAAACCCTTGTTTTCCTGTGATTTTTTATGTTAATTGAAATACAAGTTTACTTAAATTATTTTATACTGTAATATTCTAATTTTTTTACTGCTCTCAGTTTTTCAGAGGTATTAGGTAATTTCTCCTATAGAGTGCCTGAGAATGAAGCTGCAAGCATGAGTTTTTCCTCTTCTTGTTTCTTCAGCCTGCTGCCTGAAAATTAATTTTCTAAGTCTGGAAGCCTGTGGGTTAGATGTGTGATTAGTTTGACTGTGACTGTGTTTAAGGAAAATATTAATATTTTTAAAGGTAAGCATAGGTATGTGATTTTGGTTTGGGTCTGGCATGTGGGTTTTTTTGTTTGTTTGTTTATTTTTTTTTTTTTGGGGTTGGTTTTTTTTTTTGGCTGTTTTGTTTTGTTTGGGGGGGGGGTGTCTTCTTTTTCCAGTATTGAGATACTGAGATTTTGAACAGCTGCCTCTAAGTAGCATTCAATTTTAAACCTCTGTCCATTAACATTTTTGGAGGGAATATCTACTGGCAACACTTGCTAACTAACTGCAGTTCACAAAATTCAGCATAAAAATGGAGCCTCTATTCTTTTTGTAAACTACACAAAGACAACACTGTATTGTTACAGCAGGTTTCTTACGGGTCTTCCTCCTCTTACGAAGGGAAGAGCTGTGTTGGTGTGGTCCTTTGCTCATAGCATGACTAATCCACTGAAATGCAGCAGTGTGCTATACAGAGATTTCATACATTTAAAAATATATGAAAAAGTTATTTTCTAGTTCAGGACACAGCATTTTCAGCCTATTGCCTAAAATCACAGAATCATGGAACGGGTAAGTGGAAGGAACTACTGGAGAGCATCTAGTTCAGCCTCCCTCCTCAAGCAGGGGCCCCCAGAGCACATTACTCAGAACTGTGTCCAGGAGGCTTTTGAATCTCTCCAGAGAAGGAGAGTCCACAACCCCTCTGGGCAGCCTGTTCCAATGCTCTGTCATCCTCACAGTAAAGAAGCTTTTCCTCATGTTCAGCTGGGACTTCCTGAGTTCCAGTTCCTGCCTATGGCCTCTTAGAATCATAGAATCAACTGGGTTGGAAAAGACCTCCGAGATCATAAAGTCCAACCCTTGATCCAACATCTCTGTGGTCACCAGACCATGGCACTAAATGCCACATCCAATCTCATCTTAAAAACCTCTGAGGATGGTGAATATACCACCTCTCTGGGCAGCCCATTCCAATGTCTGAATTACTCTCTCTGTAAAGTTTCTTCCTAATAGCCAACCTAAACTTCCCCTGGCAGAGTTTAAGATCGTGCCGTCTTGTCCTATTGCTAGTTGCCCGGGGGAAGAGATCTGTTGCTTGGCACCACTGGGAAGAGCCTGGCTCCATCCTCCTGACACTCTCCCTGCAGATACTTACAGACATTGATGAGGTCCCCTCTCAGTCTTCCCTTCTTCAGGCCCAACAGGCCCAGCTCCCTCATCCTTTCCTCATAACTGAGGTCCTCCAGTCCCCTCATCATGTCCATAGTGTTCCACTGGACTCTCTCTGGCATTTCCTTGTCTTTCCTGAACTGGAAAGTTCAGAACTGGCCACAGCACTCCAGGTGAGGCCTCACAAAGGCTGATTAGAGGGGCAGGATCACCTCCTTTGACCTGCTGGCAATATTCTTCCTAATGTACCCCAGGATACTCTTGGCCTTCTTGGCCACAAGGACACTGTGATGGCTTATGAACAGCTTGTTGCCCACCAGGACCCCCAGGTCCTTCCCCACAGAGCTGCTTTCCAGCAGGTCAGCCCAGCCTGTATTGGTGAAGGGGATTATTCCTCCCCAGCTGCAGGTACTTACCTTTGTTGAAATTCAGAAGGATCTGTGCCCATCTCTCCAACCTGTTGAGGACCTTCTGAAGGGCTGCACAGCCCTCTGGGGTATCAGCCACTCCTTCCAGCTTTGTGTTGTCAGCAGACTTGCTGAGGAGGCATCTGCCCTTCATCCAAGTCATTGATGAATAAGTTGAACAATACTCTGTCCGGTATTGACTCTTGTGGGACATCACAAGTGATAGGGCTACTAAAACATTGTGAAGTGATGTAGATGAAATACTAGATGATGTTTGGAGTTGGTCCTGCAATGGCAAAGTTGTCCCTAGTTCATGTAAGCACTGACTTAAAGCTATGGCCTCGTGTTTCCTGTTTGCACTATCATTTATTTTGCTGAGTAAAACAGGGAATGAGGAAAAAACAGTGGTGAAAACAAATATGAAAGTAAGGTCCTTGTAGAGTTAAATGAGGGAAGGAAAGGAAGGAGGTCATACTTCAGACCTTGTTTTGAAATCATTTTCATGTACCCTTTTCTCCTGGAAGAATTTTTCTCAGTTATGTTGGTCAGGGTTTTTGTTTGTTTGTTTTAATACTGATATTAGCATGATTGTGTAGGTCTTTATGTCAAGGTGTTACTGCCTGCTGTTTAACATCTTGTTCTTTTTGAACTTCTATATATTGCTGTTTCCCTACAGTAGAAAACAAAACAAAACATTTTCTATATTGTAATGGTCTAAAAACGTGCCTTCCGCATGGGTATAAAATGCTAATGGTTCAAGGTCATCAGAGTAGTCTCCCCCTCACCTGTCTCAGACAGTTTGGGTTCCCACTGCTTGTATTTGGTGGCTTAGGGATTAACTACGTCAGGACTGTTGGGATATTAGCAATGTCTTAGGATTTGGTGTTTAAGCCACATTTAAATATTCCTATTTTTGTCTGTTTTGAAAGTTCACTTGCTATTTCCAGGCTTTATCCTTCAAAATATCAGTTCTGGAGGCCAGTAACACACCCCAGTGAAAGGTGCTGATTCCAGCTCTGAGAGTTTTGGAGTGTTGAGGTGAATTACTTTGGTGTCCGTGAGAACAGCCCTCCTTCTGCCATTACTCATAACATCTTTTATACAATTATCATGTCTTGTGCACAGAAAGCAATGACTGCACTGTGACAATGCCACTGTGGTTATGGTGGAGAAACTCTGCCACCTATGAATTCCAAAAAGTAAGCCTGTTTCCATGCCTCTTGTCTACGGCTGATGTGTGCATTAAGTGTGTTAACGGTCAGTCCATCAGTTTGTTTAAAGTGTAAAGCTTCAGAACACTGTTTACCCACAGAGCTGAGCAAAAGCAGAGATCCTCTTTACAAAATAACATTTAAATGCTGAGGAAGACAAAAATGCACTTTGAAATTTATTCCCTCCAGGGACTGTAGGGATCTGAATAATAGAGAGACTTGTAGAATTGTGACTTCATGATTAATTCTCTTATTTTACTTAAGGAGAAAATGCCTTTGGCTAAACTCACCTATCACCAGAGCTTCTGCTCATTTTGAGGACAAAACTGTTAGTGTTGGATGAACCAATAACCCAGTGCTAATAAAAATCTTGGCCCTATTGGAATGCTAGAGGGTTTTGTTGCCAGTTTCAGCACCAATGAGCCTCTAGTTGCTGTGTTGTTTACTTGAAGTGTTTTTCCATGGATAAGGACTGGCACATCAATTAGCTAACTGGATATAAGTTTGAATTTGCCTAACAGTATACTATACATTTTAATCACACATTCTAACCATCTACTTGATAGTAATTTATATTTGTTTTCATTTTTAAGCAGTTTCTACTAAGACTAATGAAAATACTTTTGTCATGGCTGCTATCTTGATAGACTTACACAGGGCTTTCTCATGAATCTGAGGGTGTTTTGTTGACTACTTTATCATTTGTTTCAGGAACACCACTGGTATCTTCTTTTACAAAGCCAAAGTGTCAAGCAGAAGATGTCAGACAGTCGTTCAATGAAGTTCAATATTCTTAAAAGAAATAGATCAACATCTTCCAGTGGCAATTTTAAATACTCAGATTTTAAAGACATGTGTTGCACTTCAGCATTCCCGGACAGCAGATGCAATGAGTCAGTAAAAGATCTTGATGCAGAACATAAAGAAGCACCAAGTGTAACAGGTGTACCATTGCTACAAGGGCATTCTGAGCACATTCACCCAAATGCCTTTGTTCCCGTGTCATCATCTATTGAAAAAGAACTGAGTTCTATCTCCATATCAGAAGAAAGAGAAGCAAATGGAAGTACAGACGTTTTTGAAAGTCCTAAATCGAGTAGAAAAAGCTCTTCGCTACGCAGGAGGCTGCTTTTACCCAAAACTGTCGAAGCTGGCACAACTGTAGAAAGCTGTGAAAGGCAAGCTAGTTCTGCAGGAAGCATCATGAAAAAAAAATTTTCTTGTGTTTTGAACTCTGAAGAAAAACTTTCAAAACCTACTGCAGATTCTCCAAGAGATAAAAGTTACAAACCTGTGACAACTAGCACTTCAAAACCTGAGGGCTCTAATCCTCGTTTTCCAAAACGGAGAATTTCTTTTTCACAACAGAGGACTTCTACAGTAGATGAGTCCCAGTGTAAGGGCCCCTTATTGCTAGAATCCGAAAGTTTATCTCCAATTCAGTGTAAGGATGTAATTGTTAGTAACACTAACGAATTCGCTGGAAGTGTTCTTATGAGAGTTAGTGACGGGGGGCTTAGGACTCTTACTTACGATGAGGCCAATGAGGGTAGATTCCTGACTTCTATTAACAGTCCTGTGGAGAACTTGAATTTTGGACTATGTGATATAAACTCTCCTCCTGTTAAGGTGGTAAATTACCCAGATCTTTCAACACCTGAGGATAGTGGATATAATTCACTTCCTTTGGACAAATCAGGAGACTCATTGTCTGATCATGAGGGATCTTTCCAAGAGCTCTTCCAAAAGCACAAAGAAGATTCCAAAATTCTAGATAACAAAAGAAAGACAAGAAAACTTGAACGAATTAGAAGGTTATCCACTCTTCAGGAGCAGGGCTCACAGTCAGAGACAGAAGATAATCATGGCAGTCCTTCAATGCATATGCTAAGAGAAGAAAGAAATATTGTCAGGGAAGATCATGAATTAGTTCTAAAAGAACAGCCTAGTGGAGACCTGGTTGTAAGTCATGGAGATCTCTCAAGAACTCCAGCTCTGAAAATAGTTCATGAAATTTGCTTGCAAAGACAAAGATCAGACCAAAAGCAAATATCAGAGAATATTGATGGAACAGAAATATTTGCATTAGATCATGTTCTTCCTGGACTTATTGGCAAGAAAATGGGCCTTGAAAAATTAGATATTTTAACAGAATTAAAAGACAGAAATTTAAAACATGTTCTTGCTATAGTTTTAGATGCTTTGACAGTGGAAAGTCTATGCAGGTAAGTACTATGGCTTCACACACACACACACACGAAGGCAAAAATCTGCGTTTCTGCAAATAAATTAGAATAGCTTCTAGAATACCAGGTGTTGTCAATATATTTTTTTTGTTTTGAGGAAATAAAACGATTTGTCATCTTTGATCAAGCAGGTCTTTCTGTGTAGGATGTAGGGTAATTAAAAAAGAAAAACAAACAAACATGAAAATTAATAAACTTAAAACTAAATCACAGCACTTGTAATGAGAATAAATTATTTCTAATCTTAAAGGAGGTTTTAATATATTTAAAAATTNCTTCTCATTATAAGTTCCCCAATAGTGCACAGTACTCAAAACACACTTTTATATGATTTCTTCTACATTTTATATCCTTAGTTATTTCCAAGCACAAAAATGTTCCAAGAATTTTGATTCACAAACAATCTTCTGGATTAATTTATAATCAATAGAAATTGTCACACTTGAAAGAAATCAAGAGTGTCATGTGTTGTTAGTTACAAAGAGAATGGGTGAATAGGTGAAAGTGTAAGGGATGGATCTTTTCAGAACATTTGACACCAAAATGTGACTTTAGAAACAATCTTGGTAAGTGGCTTGATAAGTGGAGGGAAGAAACTGATTTAATTTCAAAGTCAAAACTATGCTCTGTTATTTATATTGCAATTGTTTTTTAGACTCTTCTGTTATTCTATAGAGTGATGCATGACAATATGAGATCTGTGTCTCATAACAATATCGTGAACTAGTGTATTGCAGTGGTCTGTAAAATTACCAGAGTATATGAAACTGTGCAAAGACATTTACCAGGAAGTCTTGCTATCATGGCTTCTGTACTACTTGGAAAATGTGAAAGTGAATAATTATTTTCATTAATTTGTTCCAGCATTTGGAAAGTGAGCAAAAACTGGCGTGAAATTGTTGTACAAGATAAAAGGGCAGATAAGAAGAGAAAGTTGTACATAAAGCAGCAGAAAGAAGAAGCTGGGGTAAGGTGGTTCTCAAAAGTGCTTTTGTTTTTTTCTTCAAGTGTGAAAGAAAATAGGTCAAAGGAAAGAGGAAACATCTTGTAAAGTTACAGAAAGTATCTCTATCTGTAACTACAGATAGAGACAGTTCCAACATGAGTATGTGAAGGATTCTAACAGGAGAATGTAATGGCTCTTACTGCTTTTCAGCTGTTTGCAGTTTGAGTGCTAATCTTTCAACTATGTCAGACTATTTCTTTCCCCCTATAGCCCTTTCTTGAGAATCCTGTGACTGATTTTGGCTTTATATTTTTAAACCCTGTTCATGCCATTTTTCCATGCTGTGCCTTATTTTGCATTTCACTTTAGCCTGCAGTGCTGTAGGACCCACTCTAGAACACTTCCCGATTGTTTTCAGGACTGCTTGTGGCTAAGCATCCCAGTGTATTTGTGAACATCAGGACATATAGAAGTTTTCTAAGGGGTATCTAGAAAAGTAAGCACACTAATAGCAGTATATCTTTTTCAGATCCCCCACATGATGCACTCACACTTCAGCGTAACCTTGCTTTAAATGTGACAAAAGCTGTGTTTGTTATTTCCTTACTTGCTATTGAGATGTGTCCTATTTCAGAAACATGAGGACCAGTAGAGTGTGCTAAAAAACAGCTGGCTTTTTACTCTGCTCATGGGACTTTGTTTTTAATGATTCCTGTCTCTTTATCCCTTACTAAATACAAACACATAATGGGAAATATTTGCACTATACATAATTTCCTTTTATAATGTGTTGTTGCAGAGGGGGAAAAAAAGCCAAACAAGTGAAATCCAGCTGCAAATCCCAAATGAAATAAACCCCTAATTTTCTTCCTTTTTTCTTTTTTTTTTTTCCTTTTCTTTATAACTACAAACTAAAAGGAATACTTATTGAAGGCTGAAGATGCTGCCACAAGACTTAATATTCTCAATAGATCTGCTCTAAGGCCTGTTCAAGCTCAAGCCAGAACTCCTGTACTACAAACACCACCTTCATACACTGAAATTACACCCAGTAACACTAGTTACTCAGCTAGTAGACAAGAAGAATACCTGAAAGTAGGTATCTACGAAACGTTTCACTTTCAGTTTTTAGGAAGTTTTCATTTACAAGAACTAAGTAGCTCTTTTTTTCTCCTTCCTCTTGCTATAGGTTGCTAAAACTCTGTTCACTGACGAAGCTCTCAAACCCTGTCCAAGATGTCAATATCCTGCTAAATATCAACTGGTAAAGAATCGGGGACTATGTAGCAGAGAGGCGTGTGCGTTTGAGTTCTGTATCGTATGTCTGCATGCATTCCATGGGTCAAAAGAATGTAATAGTTTATCTGCAAAACGGAAGAACAGAAAAGATGCTCCTCCAGGAAGTGCCCAAAGCAAAAGAAATTTAAAAAGACTCTAAATTTGTAAGGCATGCAACTCTTTACATTTAATTCCTCTTCCCCTTCCCATAAATTCCTAATCTTGTTCCTATTCATATATTTCATGTCTTTATATTTCATATAAAGAAATGCATTTTGAAAGTCTCATTCAATTTGTTCTTGCTGTCTTACCAAGATAACGTCTCATGTATATATCTTAATCAATATAGTATATTTTTGTTTTTAAAAAAATGAGCATTTAAAAATATTTTGTCTTTTACTTGTTGTTGAGTAGCTAGGCACTTACTAACATCTTAATTTTTAAATAAAGTATCTTATATGTAGTCTGTATTATTTAACTTACAGCTACTCTTAGATGTTTAAAAATGTGATTCTTGTCTTAAAGACAAATTAAAGAATATTATTTCTAAAAAATTCTTTGTTATTGGATTTATTTATTCACTTTAAATTACAGTAACTCTTTTAAAAATATCTCAAAGTGGGGCACTATGTACATTTGCAAAAAATACTTCTATTTATGTTACTAGTGATACCTCAAAGCCCATATATTAGTTGTCTGAATTTTATCAGAATAATTAATTTGTTGTTTTCTTAGCCTCTATAATACAACTCAACAGAATAGTAATTTCTAAACGAAATGAATGCTATGTGAATATTCTATAGTACTGCTTTTTACCAAGTTTTTATCTTGAAAACTTCAGGTGATACATGTATCTAAAAATGCTGTTGTGAATTTACCTTTGTACTTAATCTGACTTTACTTCAGCTCCCAGACACTAGGTCATCTTTATACTTCTGCTTGAGTTAAAGGATTATTTACAGCTAGAAATCATTCTTTATCTGTAGATTTAATTAGGGGAATTCACTGATTCTGCTCTTGAACTAAATATGCTGATCCTTTACAGAAAAATAACTCAATCTGCCTCTCAGACCTCAAATAATTTTTGTGTGTGTGCTTGTTTTGTTTTGCTTTTAAACCTCCTAGCAATTATAAACAGCTTGAAATACAGGTGAGAGAAATGGACACAGTATTTGTTCTACGAATATAAATGAATATTATATCTCTACAACTGATATTGTCCTACTTGTCCTTTCACAGAGTTCATTTGTCACAAGCATCTTGCAGAACACTTGTAGTCAGCTGGTGTTTATTCCCCACTCTCCCTCTGATGCTGTCCTTTGTGCTTTATTTGTGATGTTATTTTACTATGTGTATTCCTAGGTAAGCTGTTTAAAAAACAGTCTGATTTAAGGCAGGAAGTTATATTACACAAGAATCTGAATATATGCAGCTTATAATAACCCAATTTGGATTAGTTGTCATTCCTGTTGTTGAACTACCAAACAAAGTAGGGGATGTTAGTAACTGCAATGCAAAATAAGTATTGCATGTCATAACATTTCAGACTGCTATTGACATCACTACATTTAAACTCTGTTAAATAACAATCCATTTCTCTAAAATGTCTCTAAAAAAAAAAGCTTTAAATGCATTCTTGAAATTGATGGGAGACTTATGACAGACAGTGGGATGATTTAACTTGCTTTCTGATGTGGAATATTGCAGTGCAGTCAGAAATGCATGAAGTGCAATAGTTCTAAAAGTATTACTGAAATAGGTGCACCTTTGTACGGAAAAGCCATATAGGAACTCAATTCTCAGTTTAAGAATAATTTTTTAAGTATCCTTTCCATTTGAGAAAATCTAGTAAGAGTTGTGTGACCTTTTCCAAAGAATTTGCTTTTGCTAAAATCTGAGTAATTCAGCGAGAATAGGGGTAGTACACTGGTTCTGTTGTAAGCATTATTTGTACTTTAAAGGTAGTCTCTTTGATGTTTACAGTGTCTCTTCAACAAAGAGTAACTTGAAAAGAAAAAAAACCCACTTGAATCCCATTTCACAGTTTTAAACGTTTTTCTACACTTCCAACATATTTGAAAGATGGGGGTTTTTTCCCTTCTAAATCTGCCTCACAAGCAAGAATGTCTTCCTGAATCACACCTCTCTTGTTCAGTTCAGTCTATCACAAATATGCTCCGGTGTTCAGGTGAAATGTGTTTTCTGCTGTCATCCACTGCTACATCAGATGTGGGGGGAAGTGAGAAAGCCAAACTTCTCATCTCTGCATAATGGTCCTCTCAGACAGTGATTTTCAGAAATTTCTTTTTAAAAAAATTAACTTTATGCCTTGGCACAAGGGAGAAACAAAACAGTGATATAATCAACGTGTGGGTAAAGAATACTGTAACTATACCACACCTTGTGTTCTATTAGGTATCTAAAAGCCTCTAATAGAGTGAAAGGAATCAAAATTATTTCATTATGTGATTGCTTTATGACAGAAATTAAGTATTTGGGGTAGGGGATTTGAAGTAATTTTTTTTGAAATTTTAGAATGTTTTCTCTCTATCCTGTATCCCTCGATTAGTCTCTATCAGATACCATACAGCTATAGGAGTCTGAACTTGAATGAAACAACAAAAAAGAACAGAAGGTCTTACTTCATAAAAAACCCAAACACTCAACACAAAACCAAACAACCCACCCCTCCATCACAAACCCCAGCCCCCACAATAAACCCTCCCCTCCAACAAAGCCAAAAAAAAAGACAAATAGAAAACAGCTTATGAGTGTCAGTGAGTCTAGGGATTCATGCCTAGCATCTTTCTTTTTCTGCTGGGATGATTTATTTCTTGGAGACCTGAGGTCAAGGGCTATCACCAAGAAGGATGCAAAAGTAGTCTTTGAGTAGAAATGGCATGGTCAAGTGTTTTCTAAAATATCCAGCCCATGATTATTCTCCAGCTCAAAAATTCTTCTTGCAATTGACAATAGATGGTTGGAAAAGGAGGAGTGAATTTTCTTTCACTCTGGAATATGAGAATAATATTCAAGATAGTATTTGGGCTGCTGAAAACCTTATTTTTACAATATTTACTTCCCTTCAGGCATGCATGATCTCTAGTGGGAGGAGTGATATTGTCTGCAATTGTCCAGGGGATGAATTTAGTTTTATGAAGATGATGCTTTCAACCAGACCTGTGGATTTAAATTCTAAAATAGAATTGTTAGAAGTAGCCTTTGCTGCTGACAGAGGTTGCTGCAAGAATTGTACTTCATAAATGTTTTTTCTTTTGGAGCAGCAACCATAAACTTCAAGTGGTTTGTGAGAAGGAAATTGAAATTACTCAAGTCTCTGATAATTCTTTCTTTGGTGACAAGTATGGAAGAAATTTGGCAAAAAATTGTTATAGATATTTTTAATTGTTTATAGGCTAGAGAATGTTAGTATGTTTTATCATTAACTAGCTAAAAATTTTTGTTAATTAAATTAAGGATTTCATCAACATACAACAGATTACTTCCCTATTCCATATGTTGGTTATTCTTTAGACCATGTTTGTCAATTTGGCCATGTTGGCTAATTTTAATACAAGAAGTAATTTCTTTCTGTTCTCATAGGCACATGAAGAAATACAGCAGTGTCAGATTAGAAAGGGTCTCCCAGAGTCTAGTGCCAACCTCTTACGTCAACTCATCCAGTTCTATCTTAAAACTAGATAGAATACTGTCCCATGACCATGTTGGTGACCTATTCCAGATTGGTCTACTATTCACTTAACCTGTTGCCTTTTTTTTGGCACTACTATTAAATAGCTCTTCTTTACATCTGATTCTCCCCTTAGACTTTTTGTTCCTCCCCATGTTATGATAATGTTATTTCACCAATAGAAACCTCAGAATTCAGTCTCATCTCTTAAGACAATTCAAGAGTAGATGTTGTGTCAATTTTTTATTTTCTGTTTCTGCTGGAATTTATTCTTTGAATGAATGCAACCACTATTCCAGGTAAAACCTCCTCAAGACCTTGAATAACATTGAGGCTTTCTTTTCCCTACAAGAAAATACTTTGACCACTGCATATTAAGGTAAACATTTCTTTTTTATGTCTTCTGCACAATCACAATTTAATCACTAGGTGTAGTAGTCCCACTTGCTTCTCACAAATTTTGAAAAGGTTCCATTTTTTTCCATAAGTTTCTACTGAACCTTAAGTGTGTAACCTCATACTTTGTACTGCTAAGCTTCAGGCTTTTTTCTTTCTCTGCTTCAGTCTTATGGTGATTTAGTATTTGATGTGATATTATATTTTTACAGGTGCAAATTTTTTGTCTGTTCTGAATCTTACAGGACTTTTTGATGCAAAATATCTAGCAGATTCTGTTATCACTTGTCAGGTGCCCCAACAGAATCTGACTGCTTCTTGGGAATGACATGTTTATTTTTAGTTAAATAAAAACAAAGCTTGCTTTCACTTTCTGAATTTCTGAGCTCTGATTAGTTGAAATTCTCAATAAAAATAGACTTAATACTTTTTTTTTCCTTTATGACAAGCTTCTGTACAGTGTTAGAACCTATCCAAACTTGTCAGAAGCCTAAATGCTGTTAAGATCTTACTGAGCTGGGTGCTAATGGATGAGTAATAACAAAGCCAACTTTCAGCTGAAAATACGGATGGCACGGAATTTTTAATGAACTTATAAACACTGTTGAACACTGGAAGTTTAATATAAAATTATATTTCTGACTTGGAGACTGGAGTTTAAATGTTAAAAGCTCCTCTAATTTTTCCCCTCTGTGCTTTAACACTCATTCTGAAAGCAGTTCTGCAAGGGTTATTGTCTCGTTTCTTAATTCTGTAGGCACCTTTAATCTCTGGTAAAGAGATGTGGAAACTGTGCATGTATTTCAATTGCTGCTTTTCACTCTGGAATCATAGTGAAAAACCTATTTCCATAAACTATTTAAATTTAGACATTGTGCCATGACTAGAACCAGCTGAAGTGGTAGAAGGATAGTAACTTTTGGGAAAAGAGGAACAGCTAGTTGAGAAGCAGTAGTGCTCTAGATAAGCATAGTAATGCTCACTAAAAGTTATCATTTGGAGCTGAAAGATTATTGCTAAATTACTCAGTTATGCAGTGGTCTTCCACTTTAGCAAAAATGTTAATTATCATCTAAAATTCTGCTGTTGCCTAAACAGAGGACTCCTATCTCATGTTCACTGAGCAGACACTAGAATTCCTAAAGTACTTAACTGAGTGTAATAAATTATTTAGGGCCTAAAGAACACATCTCCTGGAAGTCCTTTGTTCTGCAAGGACTCAGTACCCAGCCTATCTGTAGACCACTGGGATACAAAATGAAGTTTTCCTCTAGTATGGATCCATCACATTTTCCTGGTGCACGTTTTGATAGATTAGATGCCACAAAGACTCTGGCAGTAGCAACTTCTTTGGCTTTTAAACATGAGTCTTGTTTGTGTTGAGAACATTCTCCCCTCCTTGGAAAAGATTTGTCCAAAAGCAGCACTCCCATGAAATATTGCAATATTCAGGTTTAATTTTCCTTTATAGTTTTCCTGTTATGTATTCTGCTGTGGTGTACAAAAACTATTATTGGGATGCAATTACCCTTCAGCTGTCTTGTTGGAAGTGTTCCTGTCAAGAAACTCTTCAAGACTCTGTATTCAAATTGGCATAATAAGAGGGAGTATGACAGTTTATGCTCCAAATGGAAATGCTCACTGGTACACTGTTTAAGTTCCTGTTCTGGACTTTATCCTTGGTTTAAATAGTTGTCATACAGCAGTCCAGGGAGAATAGCATACAACACAGAATGGATAACAGTGAAACAAACTAATTCCTGAAATGCTTTGCTCAATTAACTTACTTAAATGTGAAACTATATTAAGGGTTGAACTGTTTTCTCACTGAAAATAGTTCTTGATTTCAAATGTTGTTGATAAAATATTTTCATCAACAGGGGGCACCAAAGATTTTTCTTACAGAATAGAACTTTAGTTGTTTTTCTTCTTGCTTTAACCCTTGCATGCTAACTCAACGTTACAAATGCAAAATGTTTTGAGTGGCTTAAAGCAACAGTGACCATAATTCTTGCCCCCAGGTGCTGCATACCAAAATCTAGTTGAGGAGTGGTATCCTGGGAAGTAATTCGGATAGTATTACTTCTCCAGGGCCTCCTTTACAAGGTGAAGCTGTGCTGGGCACATAGCCAGGTCCTACAGCAACCAGGCAAAATCAGAGAATCATAGATTGGCCTAAACAGTGCCTCTGGGCTCAGTTCCTCTCTCAGCCATGGACTTGGATTATCCAGCAGTCTCCATGTCAGTCTGGGGTTGGCTACAAAACATAACTCTCCCATGAAAGTGTTGCAGTTGAAAGTTTGAGAACTGATAGTTTCAGGACTGAACAGCCTGGACTTTATTCCCCAAGTATGGAAAACATACTTGATAATAAAATCCAATATGGTTTTATGAAGTATGAACACTGTACAACTGAGTCCTCTATCATAATTTTGAAATGATCACATCATGCATTCTGTTCATACTTATTTGATGTTCTGATGGCTTTAGTGAACAAGAAACGGAAAACTTTAACTTTTTTAAACTCAAATTGAGAAGAGACTAATTATTCCCATGTAACATATTTTAAACAATATCAGAATGGCAGTGGTTTTGTTTGTTTGTTTGGGTTTTTTATTTTTAGTCTGTTAAATGAAGACTGAGTGAGAATTTGGTAACTTAATGTGTTCTTTATTGTTTACTTAGGTGCTTCTGGAGTCCAACAGAGCAATAGGTAGTTGGAAAAGTAGAATACCTACAAATTTTGTATGCTGTAATTTTGTATGCTTTTCTGAAGCATTACTGTAGTCTTAAGAACATCTATTCAATATCTTCAGGAAAGATACTGAAGTGCTGGAGCGGGTCCAGAGAAGAGCAACCAGGCTGGTGAAGGGCCTGGAATACAAGACCTATGGGGAGAGGCTGAGGGAGCTGGGGTTGTTTAGCCTGGAGAAGAGGAGGCTTAGAGGTGACCTCATCACTCTCTGTAACTACCTGAAGGGAAGTTATAGCCGGGTGGGGATTGGTCTCTTCTCCCAGGCAGTCAGCAATAGGACAAGGGGGCACAGGCTTAAGCTCTGCCAGGGGAAATTTAGGCTGGATATTAGAAAGAAATTCTTTACAGAGAGAGAGGTCTTTCCTAACCCAATCAATTCTATGATTCTATGATTCTATTAGTTATGGATTTTCACACAATTCTCAGCACCTGTTGAGTGAACATAGCTGTGTTCTGGAAGCTAATGAACATGAAATATTTTTCTTATTTCTTCTGGGTTTTTTTCCCACTGGATCAGTCCCCCAAGCTGCTTCATTATAGAACTCCACAGAAGCCATGGCTGTATAACACAAAAAGGCAGTAACTGGTGGTCAGTGGGATGTTTTGTCACAAACAGCAGTGCCGGTATCCACAGACTTGGTACATCAGTAATATCTTATATGAATAACTTAGCTGGGGGATCCTGGGTTTGGGGACTGTTGTTGACACCTGTCTGATAGCAAGACTGGGAAGACACGCAGCCATTTAGTGTTTCTTGTTGGGTATATGACACCTACTGCCAGGATATGATTTGCTAAAGGAGTTGGACACTATTAGCATATGTTATTCCTATCTGCTGAAGCTTCTTCATATGCCTCTTGCATTGGACCTTTAGTGGACTGAATGACCTGTTAAGCCAAGATCAAGAAACTCACCTGACTTAAACCAAGTAACCCCATAAAAATAAATTGTCAGAAATTTACTTGCCCAACTAATAGTAGGAAGTGGTGGTGAACTTGAAAAGCTTAAATTAGTACAGCCAAAATATATTACAAACTGTGACTCCAGTTTACCTACACGAAAAATAGATAACAGACAATAACAATGCAATCTTTTGTACACAGTTCAAAACTTTTGGATACATCCTTGATAGTGAAATCTCTGAGAAATAACTGTCAAAGTTTCTCCTTATCTGCATCTTATGTTTCAGCAGAAAGATATGCCACATTAACTGTAGTAGGGCTGCTAGCAAAAAACTCTCTGCTTTGATGTAAACTTATGCACTGTACCAATGTTTTTATCTTGTATGTGGTTTGATAGCTGTGGTTCTAGTAGTTCTTTCCTGATTTTCATATTGCCTTTGCAGAATGACTTTAGTACCTTTTTTCTAATAATTATTTCTAAATAATTTCTCTATTTCTATTATTATTTCTAATAATTTTATTTTGTAATCTTATAGAATAGTTTTTTCAAGTAAGTAGTGATGCTCCTTTCCAAAATCAGAAGAGGTTGTGTGATATTCTCCTAAAGTTCTAGGAGTTATGCCTTAAGACACTAATACAACTTTATGAAGGAATCAGATGTCTGCAGGTATGAAGTAGGAAGCCATCAGGTAGGAGGTAGTAAGAGTACAAATGTGTATCACAAATTGCTAAGTGGTCCTTCCAAATTCTAGTTCACTTTCCAGGTAAGTCTCTATATTCCCTTTATGTTAAAACACCCCCTTACTTAAGACCAAGACTTTAGGCAAATGGAAATCAAACCTTACTTAAAGCCTTTAAATTTGAAAAAACACCTCTACGTTGTCCTGATTGAATTAAATTGTTATAGGAATCCTTGGACCATTGGTGGCATGGAAAAGTCAAAACATATTCTCCAGTGACTGTCCAAATAAAGACTTTTGTAGAGGTCAAGCTCTTTAGACTTCCCTCTGAAACTCTCCTCCAGTAGTAAAAGGTTTCTAATGTTGATAGCCCAAAGCTAAGTCACATTTCTTCCTTTACTATTTCTGGAATCATAAAATTCTCTAGGTTGGAAAAGGCCTCGAAGATCATCCATTCCAACCCTTAACCTGGCACTGCAAACTCCACCATTAAATCATGTCCCTAAGTGCCACATCCACATATCTCTTAAATACCTTCAGGGGTAGTGACTCAGCTACTTCCCTGTGTAGTCTGTTCCAGTGCTTGATATCCTTTTGGTGAAGATTTTTTTCCTAATGTCCAATCTAAACCACCTCTGACACAACTTGAGGCCATTTCCTTTCATCTTATTGCCTGCTACATCGGAGAACAGCCCCAACCCCACCTGGCTACAACCTCCTTTCAGGTAGTTGTAGAGAGAGATGAGGTTCCCCCTTGATCATCCTCTTCTCCAGGCTAAACATGCCCAGCTCCCTCAGCCACTTCTCATCAAACTTGTGCTCCAGATCATTCATCAGCTCCATTGGCCTTCTCTGGACTAACTCCAGCACCTCAATGTATTTCCTGTAGAGAACGGCCCAGAACTGGACACAGCACTTGAGGTGTGGCCTCTCCAGTGCTGAGTACGGGGGAAAATCACTGCCTCGGTCCTGCTGGCCACATTATTTTTGACACAGGGTGGGATGCCATTGGCCCATTCTATTTTATTTTTAAACACTTTTTTCTCTTCACCTAGGCTATCCTTTTAGATATCCTTTCTCCTTTTAGAATTCTTTTGACTGCTTTTATATAACAATTTCCTCAGGTGTTTCCATTAACTTTTTCTGACAGGCACAGAATTGCATTAAACAGTGCGAGTAGACTAGAACTATCAGGTTCAACACAGAGGCTGTACCATCACAAGAAGCAGCCTCTGATATTTTGCCAACAGAATAATTTAAGGCATTTCAGGGCCAGCTATGTGACAATCAATTTGTACTTCCCTCTCAGTGTCTGACTCTCATTTTTGCACTTCTGCAGTGAATAGTTGAATAGGTTTCCTAGCACCTGTCTTCAGTTTATGAGATCGCTGCTTTCACATGCAAAGCTAAAATCTATGTGTAATGTATGATGTAATCACCCAAAAAAACCCCAACCAGTAGTTACATTTAACTAAAGTTGGATTTCGGTAAAGATATTTAGGTGCTAAAGATATCACAGGAAAAAATGCCCACTCATGTTTGAGATGGGGCATTTCTACTGAAAATCAATAGCTGTCTTTGAGAATCTCTCCAGAGGTGTATCTGCATTTTTGTTAATAGTATTTGCTTCCTTTTGAATTAGTAATTAATTACGAGAAAGTTCATGATTTCATCATGACCACTGCCAGGAATCAAATACTGTTTCATACCTAAAAACATAAGTGTGCATTTGGATTTAATAAAGCAATCCATTTTATGTCTTGTCTTTATTTGCACAAGTCCCAAGGAGACTTGCCCACCCAGCAAGCTGGCATAGCTTATACATGTGGTTCTTTGAGTGCAAAGTTGTCTCAGCAGTTTTGATCTGTTTTGCCTGGATGATATTTTGAAACACTCTCCCTGATGAATGGTTGAAAGTATGAACTTCAGAAAATTATGGAGGAAATGACAGATTAAAATCTTGACTGAAAGTTCACCTCTCCAAATAGCTCTTCAGTGATGAGCATGGGAGGAAGATGCCAGCAGGCATGAAGTGGACCAATTTATGTTTTCCTTTCACTTCTCTTCCCGTGCAGATCTCTTCCTGTGCTGGCCTTCTTCTAGATTACCAATCTAAAAAATCTAACTATTTTAAACATACTTTTATGATTTGTCCTTTCTTTGTCTAGTATTTTGCTGGTATAATCTTTTTTAGAACTTATTTTCCCTCCTATCTAGCCATTCATTTTTTTCTACAAGATCAGATGTGTTTTGGGATAGACCATGGCTTTGATTATGTTTATGAAACATTCTGTAGGCCTGCACTTCTGCAAAATAAATAATATCAAAAATAAAAGAAGAGCATGGAAAGAGAAGAATGTGGAAAATGAGCTTAATCTTTATATCTCAACTTCTCCAGCTGCTGAGCTTTCAACTGGCAATATAAAACCAGGACGGAAATGCATATACACAAAGTATTTGACCTAACTGTGTGTTGTTAAGTAAGATAATGAGAAAGTGATGACGACTGCTGACAGCTTCTCCATGAGAGAGTACAGTGCGTATTTCCTGATGAGCTTAATTCAAAATGCCATCTTTGAAGCACATGACAAAGATCACAAAGACCTAAGAGTTTTATATGGAAATATAGTAGATGACAGAAGGAGAGAAAAAGGACTATTTTATTTTATTTTGTTTTTTAATTGAATCCTTTCCAGACTTCAATTGTATCTAAGCTGACTTGTAGCTTCCACTTCTAATTTTAAAAAAAAAGATATATTCAGTCATGTTTTGGTTGTTATTTTTTTTAAAAATACAACCAACTAGGGAACTTTAGGAGAAAGTTCTACACTGAAGGCTATGTTTACATCTACATCAGAAAGAAAAAGGGGCAGGGGAAAAAGAGTGAAGTCAGTATTAGCCTAAACACAAAATCATATTAAGCAGTTTGGTTATAAGACAATCCAGCCAGATGATATAATGGAGTACAGTTCTTCTACCAGTTGTAAAGGTTTAACTTTACCTTTTATGGGTTATCTTGCAATGCATATTTCTCTTACATATACATTAGGTATACCTATTTAAAATATTTCATAGTGACAATAGAACACGTCCTGATACATGGCACTAGGAAAGTGTGTGCTTAAATGTATGCCGTTAAGTGTTAAATTACTTTTTGTCATGTCTTATTGAACAGAATCCGCATACAGAGAACTTAAGAATAGTTTATACTTCATCAGACTAATAATATTTAAATTGTCCATAGCTCACTTATTTGAATTTTTATATTTTATTTTTTGCTTCTCTTGAATATGCTCTTCACATATATATGAAACTTTTGACTGAAATGTGTATCTTGACTAAGACATTATTCAGCTAATCTCTTAGGTTTTTGGAAATACTTTTCTCCCCTTAAGTGAAAAAAACCCCAAAACCTAAACCACCGTAAAAAACTGATCAGACACCTAAACAATATTACATTAAGACAATTAGAAGTATCTTTCTGATATTTAGCAATTAGAGCAGTGACTGTGGTATTTGGGCAGGCATCCCCAGGACTGGAAATAAACATCTGTAGTAAAGGGTGCAAGGAGGGGTTCTAGGAGACGAAGCCATTTTCCCTGCCTCAATTATATTTTATTTGCTGCTTGTTCACTTTGAACTATCACCAGTTCCTGGTCTTTAAGCTGCAGTCCCTGAGCATGTGCAGTTTTTACTTAATCATGAATTCCATCAAAGTCATGTAGGAATTAAAATAGAACTTTTTTTCACAGCTGAGGTGTATGACTGGAGATACTGTACTGTTCCCTGAAAGGGGTCACAAATGGCAGATTTTGCTGGGAATGGGAAGGCCTTGTTGCATTTTGGGCACTTCCTGAGCACGACTGACGAATTAGGCCTCTCAAAGGAGCCCTTCATGTAACTTGCATACATGACATCTTGTACAACTGATCCCAGCCGGATTCTTGCCAAGCTACTAAAAGCAGTGCTGGTCTCGAAATAAGCAGCAGTGAAGAACCTTTGAGAGAACTTTCATGCTGAAAACCCCTGAAGGATTTATGCAGTTCTAGTATCAGATACTCGCTGGGTAGGATGTTTATCAGGTCCCAGTTGTGGAACACCTAAAGCCCACTGAAATCGGAGCTTGAATTCCTTCTTTGCACACGGCTTTCACTGACCGTTCCAGAAATGTGGCTTTTTCTTATATCCTGGAGTTACCCTCTCGAGCCAAGGAAGAAACTAACATTCTAGGAGGGTTTAATTAATTTCTGATTACAAGTATCCTCAGATTGCTGGTTCTCAGGCACCTCCTGTGGGCCGATCACCCCCGGGTTGCTCGGCTGCGGCTGGCGCGGTGTCGGCCGAGTTCGGCCCTGCCGCGCGCTGCCCGCAGCGCCATGGCAACCCCGCCGCGCTGCCCGCGGNGCCCGCAGGCCCGGCCCGGCCCGGAGGCTCCGCAGCTGCTCCTCCTGCTCTGCCGTCCGGAGTTTCACCTCCGCGGCCGAGGTCGGCAGCTCCAGGATGCAGTCGAAGAGGCTCACCACAGGTACGTCGCAGGGTGTGGGCTGGATCCGTGTCAGACGGGGGTCTGGCCCCACGGTGACGGCCCCAGGCACAGAGACGTGACAGAGGTACAGACAGGGACAGAGATGGTGACACGAAAGAGCGGGATTTTGAATTGCCGGGTTTAAACTTGCCCAGCAGAATTAATCACTCTGCAGAGAGAACTTTACTCCCTTCAAATGGCATCAGAAAAGGCAGGATATTCTCCTAGAATAAATGAGATTTGGTTATCTGGAGACATTCACAATTGTATCTTCTTAATTTTAACAGAGGTTTGTTAATATTTGCTGTTCAAAGCTCCAAGAGTCTCATACAAATCTGTATTTTCGTTAAAACCACCAAGCTTCTAGTAATCAATTTTGCAGAGGAAAGCTGACAAGAAGTTAATTGACAGGTATGAGAAATAATATAGTTAAATAGTACTTGAATTATATTTAAATAATTCTTGTGGTAGTTAACCTTTTTATGCATTTTTAAACATTACTCCATGTTCTTAGTTTATTTTATTTCCTCAGGCTAAGTTATTTTATTTCAGAATATGCAGGAAAGGGTGTCATGCCTCACTACTTTTTGTTTCTGTATTGTAATCCTAGTTGAACCAGCTTGACTGTATTGGTTGGATAACATACGATATTTCATTTATGTTTTTCAGAACCTCCATGTATAACAGAAGAAGTGTTTGTAAGTATGCTATATAAGGCTTGATCATTATTTTTGTTGTGCAACTATAGAGTAAAAAAAGCAAAAAAACTATTCTGGAAACTGTTGTCAGTTTTCTCATTTCTTTCCTTTGTACGTATGGAGTACTGAGTAATTTCTTAAAATTTTTTCAGACAAAGTAATACTTAGTTTTAAAATAATTAGAAAAAAGAATAATAGGAGACTATGGAGAATAAAGATGGAAATGGAAAAGGAAGAGAATTAGGATGAAGGAAGGAAACAATCAACTGGAAGGTTCAGCATGATGGGTTTAACAGTCTCCCTAGTTTACATTTTCTGCTCTTTGCTCATAGCTCATTGTAGGAGTTCCTTGATGTTTGTCTTCTTGTTTGAAAGATATATACAAATCTGTGAATACGTAAATATATATATATGTGTAAATATGTAAATATATGTAAATCTTAAAGGTATCCCATATCCCAAAAGGCAAACCAGTGGTGAAGAAGGACAAGAGAACTTTGGTTGGAACTCAATGAGAAAAAGGGGTAGGCAGCTCAGGAGTATCAGAAGGAAGTTGTGAGGTCATGCAGGGAGAAAATTATAAAGGTCAAAGCCCAGCTAGAACTTAATGTGGCCACAGCTGTAAAATACAACAAAATGTTGTATACATCAAATATATTGTATACAAATACATCAGTGACAAAAGGAGGGCCATGGAGAATTTCCATCCTTTGCTGGATGTGGGAGAAAACATAGTGACAAAGGATGAGGAAAAGGCTGAGGTACTTAATACCTTCTTTGCCTCAGCCTTTATCAACAAGACCAGTAATTGTCAAGGTGCCCATGAGCTGGAAGACAGAGNGCCACAGCTGTAAAATACAACAAAATGTTGTATACATCAAATATATTGTATACAAATACATCAATGACAAAAGGAGGGCCAAGGAGAATTTCCATCCTTTGCTGGATGTGGGAGAAAACATAGTGACAAAGGATGAGGAAAAGGCTGAGGTACTTAATACCTTCTTTGCCTCAGCCTTTATCAACAAGACCAGTAATTGTCAAGGTGCCCATGAGCTGGAAGACAGAGTCAGGGAGCAGAGTCAAGCCCCCATAATCCAGGAAGGAATGGGCAGTGAGCTGCTATGCCACTTAGACCTGCACAATTCCATGGGACCAGATGGGATTCACCCAAGGATACTGACAGAGGTGGTGAAAGTGTTCACTGAGACACTTTCAATCCTTTACCAGTAGTCCTGGTCAGCAGGGAGGTCTTACCTGACAAAGTTGGAAAATGTGAAGCTCCTGTATAAGAAGGCTTGTAAAGAGGATCTGGGGAACTACAGGCCTGTCAGCCTGACATTGGTGCTGGAGAATGTCATGGAGCAGATCATCTGGACTGCCATAACGTGGCATGTGCAGTACAATCAGGGGATCAGCCCAGCCAGTATGGGTTTAGGAAAAACAGGTCCTGCTTGGCAAATCTGATCACACTTGACAGGGCTATGGATGGTGTCTACTTGGACTTCAGTAAAGCCTTTGACACCATCTCCCACAGCGTTCTTGTGGAGAAACTGGCTTCCTGTGATGTGGACAGGTGCACTGTTTGATGGGTAAAAAAACTGGCTGGATGGTCAGGCCCAGGGAGTGGTGGTGAATGGAGTGACTTTAATCCAGTTGGTGTCTGGTCACTACTGGGTTCCCCAGGGGTCACTACTGAGGCCAGTCCTGTTTTATATCTTTATTGACAACCTGGATGAGGGGATCAAGTGCACTCTCAGCGAGTTTGCAGATGCAGTTTTCTCTCAAGTAACAAGCTATAGGAACAAGTGGAAATGGCCTGAAGCTGTGCCAGGGGAGGTTTAGGTTGGCTATTAGGAAAATTTCACCACCAAAAGTTTTGTCAAGCATTAGAACAGGCTGTCCAGAGAAGTGGTTGAGTCACTATCCCTGGAGGTATTTAAAGGACATGTGGATGTGACACTTGGGGACATGGTTTAGGGATGGGCTTGGTAGTACCAGGTTAACGGTTGGATTTGATGATCGTAGAGGTCTTTTACAATTAAACAATTCTTTGATTCTATGATTCTATATATAAAAGGTATTTGCCATATATAAATATGTACATGAGAACATCTCCTAACTGCATATTTAGATTGCATTAAACCTGGATTCTGCAGGCTCCTTGATACGACTAGATGGGTCTGACTCCAGGTGAACGTCACACACAGCCATGAAGCTGTCAGAGTTCTATTTAGTATAGGGTTTTATATTAACTTTCAGCTTTTGACATTTAAAGGTTCATGTTTTATATATTTGTCAAGAGTGGAGAGGTATTTATCATTTTAGTGGGTGCTGCAACATGAAATGCAAATCTTGCAATATAGTGCTACTTTTATCCACATTCAACTTCCCCTTTGATGTCTAATAATATTTCTGTGTTTCTGCTCTTCTCCATGATGGCAGTAACAGAGAAAGGTAACAAATGCTATAGATAGAAGTCATTAGGTTAGTTTCCAGAAAATACCTAAGAGATGATTGTCTACTATGCTAAGATGATTTTAAAATTCCTTTCAATGTTAAGGATAAAATCAGGCTCAAGATACTCCTATTCATACAAAAATTACATTAAACAGTTTTGGACCAATTTTTAGCACATCTTAACCTCCAGTTGCAATTCTTCATGAAAGACAGCTTTCTATAGTCGTAATTTAGACTGCGCAGCAGGAAAGATGAAACAAAATGCTTCCTAACACAAAAATCTAAGCTACACTATTGTACATGCAACTCCAAAACCTATAATGTGCAAATATGAAAGTGCAACTGTTGCTTCAAGTGAAAATAAGACTGTCTACAAAAAAAGTCCAAAAACCAGAGGAAAGTATGTTGTGTATAGATGCAGTAAGATCAGTGAGTAGTAAAGCTTACATTAATAAGATCATAAACATTTTATTGATTAATCAACCACTGTGTTTACATTTCTTGCTGTTATATGGGATTACAGAGAATTATATCTTTGGCAAATTAAAAACACGTTACCTGCATAGTCCTAAATAAATTCTCCTGTTTAATTGGTGCCCAAACATCTCTAGGTCCATGGTATTGCAATTGCATTGGGCCACAGGCTTGTGATCCAAATAAAGCATGACCTCTGTAATGCAGAAAGCCTTGCTTTCAGCATTGTCAGCATTTTCTAGGGAAGAGCATGAGTTAACTTGCCTATCCTGTATCAGTCACAAGAGCAACCACAAGTACTAAGGAATAAAAGTTGGCAGACTAGGGCCAGGCAAACACCATCAGGTCTGATTCTGACTAGTTGCACAGCACACAAGGGCCTTCCTGAGTTCATTAGCTCATATTTCTTCCTTACCTGAGCCTGAGCTGTCTCTGTTTATACCAGTGGGATTTGGATTAAGATACTGCCTTGCCTACACCTGATACCATGTACACTGTGCATAACCTCTCTTTGATGCTATTCCTCATTAGTGCAGTTCAATGCTATGAACTTAAGAAATAGAAAAAAGATTTGTGTCACAAGACCTTTGCTGATATTGGCAAATCCGTCAGATTTAGGTGCATTTTACTTGCCTTGCAAGGCAGAAATAATAGAATATTCTAGAAACTATAAAAAATATTTAGGTGTCTTCATTATACTGAAGATATGTATCTGAAGACCAATGGACTAATGTTCTACTTTTACCCTTTGTTGAATTGAAATGGAGATGGTGGTGGTATTGAGTCCAGTAGAAGTAAGATCTGGATCCATAATTTTGAGTTTGTCAACAGCAAAAAAATTCAATTTCTACTCAATTTTTTTTGAATCTTGTTAGCAGGATTTAAAATGCAGGGATCAAAAAGGGTACAAAAACACCCTGCAGATGCTGTCCTCACTTCTGATGAAGTCAACAGGAAGCCTCCCAGTTCTGTCGGGTTCAAAGTATGGCATACACTGCTTGCTTGTTAAGCCAAAATATAGGGCAGCAAACTCCCTTTTTTTCCCCAAACGTCCCCAAGCAGCAGTGTGAGAGCAGAAGATGGCCCTGGTGGGCCTTGGTGAATGCCCCTTTTTTCCAAGTGAAAGAGAGAAACGTATAATGTGGGGAACTTCTAGACTGTTAGCTTATGCACATTTTTTCAAAAATAAACATCTAGATTTTCAGCATTTAGAAACTGTCGGGTTTATGAAGGCTTTATCTGTAAATTTATTGACAAAGGATTTACCTTTGTTGTGGTTTTTAAATTGCTAAGGATCTCAGGAGTGTGCAATAGTTGGAATATAACAGTGATCCAATTATTATATTCTCAAAAGTGGGAAATAATATTTTGCAAAAATGTCCATGTTGTATCTCATGGAAAAAATATTGTTTGGGGGAGTATTGCATTCAAATCGTGTTAGCACAGATTACTACAAGCCTTGCTTTGTGGTTTTGTCTCTCTATAGGAAGAATGTTTAGCCACAGATGATATGCTTGTGGACTACTTTAATGAGTTTTTGAGTCTTCCGGTAAGTACCTTACAGAAATCCCTTGCAAAATTCAATAACTGCCATACTAAGATTAATTACTTAATCCATCTTAGAAAATTTTACGTTTTGCTGCTTGCTAGTTAAATGACTTTTACAATATGTCTGTGTTTCAAATGGTAGCAACTCAGTATCAGGAAAAGTATCACAGTATCTTCTGGACTTTTGGGGACAGATGTTATCTTACTAAGCTAAAGAATCACAGAATCACAGAATGGGTAAAGCTGGAAGGGACCACAGCAAGTTATCTGGTCCAACCTCCCCGCTCAAGCAGATCATCCTAGAGCACATGGCACAGGATTGCATCCAGACAGTTCTTGAATATCTCCAGTCAGGGAGACTCCACAACCTCTCTAGGCAACCTGTTCAGTGCACAGTCACCTGCAGAGTAAAGAAGTTCTTCCTCATGTTCAGGTGGAACTTCCTGTGCATCAGTTTCTGCCTGTTGCCTCTTGTCCTATTGCTCAGCACCACCCAGAAGAATCTGGCTCCATCCTCTTGACACCTTCCCTTCAGATACTTACAAACATTGATAAGGCCCCCCCTCATTTGTCTCTTCTTGAGGCTGAATGGGCCCGGCTCCCTCAGCCTTTCCACATAAGAGAGATGTTCCAGTCTTTTAATCATCTTTGTTATCCTGTGCCTGACCTGCTCCAGGAGCACCACGTCTCTCGAGTACTGAGGAGCCCTTGAGCTACTGGCAATGCTCCTCCTAATGTACACCAGACTTTCTTGGCCACAGGGACACACTGCTGGCTCATGAACTGCTTGTTGTCCACCAGGACCCCAAGGCTATTTATGTATTTAAATTTATGTTATTTAGATCACAGTGCACTAAAATAATAAGAATAGGAAGTGAAAAAGACACATAAATACCTATTTTAAAAGTGTAAGGAGTCCAATTCTATTCCCAGTATCACATCATGATGACATAACAAGTGTTTGTCCTTTTACAGTCTTGTGGCAATGCACTCAGTGAGTATATACTTTTAAGCTCAAGAACCAACTCTATTTCTATTCACGGCTTTGAAGGTCTCAAAGTTGGCACTTCCCTCCTCTTCCTCTCCCATCTGCAGCTAGAAGTGTGCAGGCTTACACTATATTCTGTGTGCTGATCTAGTTACAGTTAGACCACCATACCCAGTTGCCCTATATTTTGCTCCTTTTCCCCATCAACTACCCTGCCTCCCCACATTGTCATGAGAGTCAAATATATGGTCCTGCTCCTTCAATGTGGCAACGTCATCCAGCTTCATCTTAGTAGTCTTGGCCTTGACTATCCCCATTCTCTTCATCCCCATGCCTTACAGCCATACTCTCTTGCCAGGTGGCACAGGCCTTTCCACAGTGTCACTCGTGGCTCCCACCCAATGTACAACAGAGCTGCCCCACAGCCTGTCCCGCTCCTAAGGCACTGCAGTCTGACAGGCTACACTGCAAGAGCATACACCCATTTCTGCAACTTGCTTGGTAGGAACCACCACCAGTATGAGGAAGGGGCAGAATGATGATTGATGCTCCTTGGGCCTCAGACTCCGACGCAGCCATTAATGAAATAAATTCAGTTATGATTCATAACTGAATGATTTGGCTTACCAAACTGAACTAGTCATAGCTATGCTCTCTAAGCCACATCATAGATTTGTGTAAATAAAACACATATAATGGAAATTGCACAACTAAGAATGGTAGAATGGGCTCCCCAAGCCAATTTTTAATCTTAAAACAGAATCTGAAGATATTCAGCTGTGAAGGTTTTGTGCCCAGCACCAATACTGACTTCTCTCAGGAGCTCAGCCTTTATGTGCTTTCACCACACTGCAAGATTCCTAAGAATAATTTTTTCAAAGCTGGAGAGGCAGAGATGGAAGAAAGTGTGTGGTGAGAGGGGCTGGGGCTTTTTCTTACTCCAACATTCTCCAGCTTCTCCCTGCAGCTGCTTTATGATATCTAACTAAATCCAAGGCTAACTACTTAGCTTTTCAACCCAGGCCTCCTTCCACGTGCCAGATTGTTCTTAGCACAGGAATACCATCCTTCGTGCCTTTGCTGCTTATTTGGAAACTATGCTTCAAGTTTTCCCCTAAATCTCAGAGGATGGAGTAGGTAAGAAGTTCAACCTGCTTAGTCTCTTGATCTCCTTGGACATGCACAGATTTCAGGACATCTGTTAGAGGCCAAAATTCTCCTTGGCCTCAGAGGGCTCCTCAGCCCACAGTCCTGGCGCAGCTCAGCAGCTTTAAACTGCAGCAATTGTCAAGGCACTCCTGATGGCTCTGAAGCCCACAGAAAAGAGTTCAGTCACTCCTGGGTAAACACTGTTTTACGCTCGTAATCTTGGTAGCTTTGAAGATGACACATGGTTGGTCTTACACATATTTACATATCTTCATGAAAACAGATGCTCTATAATCTATTTTTAACTGTAATGTTCTCATAATTGGTTTTATTTTCTCTTTGATCTTTTCCTAAGTATTTACCCTCTTCAGGATTAAGTTCTCTTAATGCCTTGAGTTCTGTGGTTTGAATACCTTACATTCCTGATTTTCCTCTCCTTCTCAGAAGGCTTCTACTAAAACACCACGTTGAAATTTCCATTGCTTTATTCTTGTTGTGCTTATATGCTGTTGCCTGGGAACAGTATTACCCAGGTGTGCTAGTAGTTAGGCAACAAGTTAAACTGAAAATATTGTGTGACTTGATACGAGAAAGCAGGGGTAGCATATGCTTATTTTAAGAGACTGCCTCTGCATTGATTTATAATGCACTATTAGCATACGGAAAATTGTATCACTGGGGACTTGCTGTAGCAGCAGCAGATTTTTCAGGGGTTTTTTTTGCTTTGATTTACAGTGTATCCTTTAAGTGATCCTCTTGTTATAATGATATTTAATACAATCTGACATGAATATCTAAGTATTCCAAAGATCTGCATACTGTAATGAAGGATAGTTTGTACAGAAAATATTTCTGAAAGATGTAATACAAATAACCTCAGGAGGGCAGTTATTGCCAGTAATACAGTGATTTCACAGTAGCAGAAACCAAGTACATGACACACAAATGAGTTACACCTTCCTTAGTAACTAATGTAAAATGAAAGATTTAAGAGAAACATTGGCCTGGATACATTTCCATTACTAGGTGGTCAGGCAGCCCTAGAATTTAAATCTTTGGTGCATGTATTAAAAACATCCAAGAATATGTTTAGTCAGGAATGAAAATTCAAAAGTCAGAAACTGCCATCCAAGCTCAGCATTGAAGGCAAGCATAGTAATGTCAGCTTTACAAGCTGCCTGCTACTTGTTCCACCCCAGGTCCATGCTGGGGTCTTACCCTCATTTTCCAGTTAGCAGTGATCCTGAGGAAGGCACATTCCTCCTCTTTGAAACCTCAAGTTGTTGCACTAGAGACAAAATACCTAACTGAGCCTCAGTTGAAGCACATCCAGGAGGTGACGCTTTGATTGCAAGTCCCTGGCTGTTGGTTTCCCTTGCAGCAGCAATCTGCCAAGTGACCACAATATGATCAACCTCAGATTTGAAGACTACTTCTTTTGGTAGTTGTTCTCACGGCAGAAGCTCTCCACCAAGTAGTCTGGAATCCAGCATTTGGTGCAGGTGATGATTCTGAAAACAATTAAAAGTCCAAGTAACAAAGCTTGGGCCTGTCTTTCTGAAGACAGAATGGTCCTGAAAACCTAGTGCTGTCAAGAATAAAAGCAGGCCTGATAGAAGAATAGCAGATGACAGAAAGGTCAGAAAGCAAAAAAGCACTCCACTCTGCTGCACAGTTCAGGCCCTTCACTGTTTTGAAGATGACTTTGAATAATTCCATGCATCAAATCATTGAGTCAAGGCATCAATGCACGCTCATTAGTTTTCTCTTGTCTTCTCCAGGTGTGTGGAGGGAGGCTGCAGATGCCTCCCCAAAAAAGGCTTTGACTTAAGTGAGGCCCTACGTGCATGTTATGTTGACACTTAGCCAGGACTAAAACTTGCTTCATGTCTTTGACATTCAAGAAAGCAAACGAAGCATTTCTAACTTCATTTCTTACTGATAATGTGTTTACTGTAAATATTCTTCTCTTCTCTCTTAATTAGACAGTGATATGTGATTGTGACTTTTGTCTTACTCATCAGCAGAAGGGAAAGGCTGAAGTTGCTAAAGTCAATGGGAGATTTGCATTGACCATGTGTAGTATGAATTTTCCGGACACTTCACAGAGCTGCTCAAATTCTGGTCTGGACTCTTGCTGACATTTACTTATGATACAGACATACCCGTCTTAAGGAAGTTTTGGCAAAGTTCCTGGGTGATATCTCTATTCATTCCCACCCTTAACCTAAGAAGCAGCCAAGCTGTGGTCATTCTGTGTCTCTTGGGATCAAACTATGTTATTTGGGTCTGAAATGGGGTGAGCATATTTACACACTAGTTAATGGTATCTGAAGTTAAGTATCTCTGAAAACCGTTAAGATAGAGAACAGTGAGATTTATATGTCTGATATCCTGGCAACATGGTGATGGATGCTGTTTTGGTTTCTGTTATGGGAGAACTGAGAGAAATTTGTCTTGCCTTCAGTTAAGTGTATAACTTCAGGTTTCAGCATTATGTATTCTGTTTATTATTCAGCTGAAACTATATTAAATGTGTGTTTGACAGCTAAGAAATTTCTTTGCTGTCAAAAAAGTACATGCAATTGTTTATTTAATAGTATTGCCGCACCACAGTTTGAAAACAGCTTTTTTTTATTTGCTTGGAGATTTTTACTAAGGCTGAGTTTACTACACAGAGTTACATTGGTCATACTGGGTTCAAGAGGAGAATTGGCTGTGAGTGAAACAGTTTGCAAAATCTGTAGACCTCTTATTTGTTGGCATTTTCAAGTCCTTGATCCTATTTATTGTGTTAAATTGATAATGTAGGAATCTCAAGCTTCAAGGCTCCTGCCAAACCTGATATATTTTTTCTTAACATCTTGAGGTATAATTTGGCTTGGAGTTTTCCCCTTTATCTTCACAGCATTGAAAATTGGCCTGAATTAGAGAGAATAATATACTTAGTCTTCTTGGGTTAATGTATTTTACTTGTCTTTAAAAAGCCAAAGCACTTGCCAAATGTGGAGTAAGAAAGAGATTTCTTAGTATATTAGATTGGAATGGATGATTTTTTTTCCTTTCCTTTTAGTGCAGACTGTCATCCACTCCATCTTCACTGAAGAGATTCCTCATTATTGCAATGACCTAGAATATTCGTGGTGTCATAAACCTCTCTTATTATTGTCCCGTGAAACATTGTAGGATTTTACAGCACTTGGCTTCTGTGGGAAAAGGTTAAAGTTTGCTACAGAGAATTAAACAGTTTTTTGGTGGATTTTTTGTTTTTGTGGCTTGTAATGTGTGGGAATAGTTAGATTGTGTGTTTTGCTCCAAAGTTCTTTGCATGCTGAAAGGAAAATTGATTGCCTGATCTTCTCTCCTGCACTGCAATTGGTAAAATGTTTCCTACGAGAAATCAGGTTTGCGGGTTTTTTTGTGTGTGTTTTCATTTGATTCTTGTCATAACATTATCACTTTTATTTTTGTGGTGGTGATGAGTTAAAAAGGTCAGGAATTACCTTTATTATGCTTATAAAAATATTCTGATTTATCATTCTAGTTTCCTTAAGTAAGCAAGTGAAATTTGCTTTTCCAGAAAGATTTTGTCTATTCTAAAATGCTTTTAGATGTTAGTTTGAGAGATAGAGAGATGCTCTATTGGGTAGAATTTGGGATTTGTACAGAATCATAGATCACTCAGTCTGGAGGGTGTTTTGGGGAAGTCTGTATTCTGGTTTCCTGCTCAAAGCAGGGTCAGTGCTTTAGTATTGAGACCAGGTTGCTTGGCACTTTCTTCAGTTGGTCTTGAAAACTTCCAACAACTGATTCCATAATCTCTCTGGACAGCTAATCATCCCACAACTACCTTTTTTCTTATAATCCAGTTGAGACCTCTGCTGTTTCTACGTATGGTTTCTTGTCCTCCTACCGTGCACCTCCATAAAAATCCTGGCTTCATGTTTCAGTAAATCTCCTTAAAAGTACTGTAAGGCTGCTGCTAGGTCTTTCTATGTATGTGAGCATCCTCCTTGTACTAGGGACCCAAAACTGGATGCAGTATTCCAGATGCAGCCTTATAGTGTCAAGTTTACTGCCTACTCTCTGACTGATACAAGGCGTATGCATGCCTTTTGATGCCCCTGGGGATGTGTAACTACATCTTAGTCCAAAAACCAAAAGTCTGGACTTAGAACCACCTTTTTTAGTCAAGTGTGTAGTGTATGAACTCTTCCTATCCCATCAGTGCCTGTTCTTCTGCTCCATTAGTATATTGTCTCATAAATAATTGGTAGTCAAACTCCCAAAATAGCAATACACTTTACATTTTAAAAATTGTCACTAGCATTTGTTCCACTACATTTAAGTTGCTGTAGTTTTCTGTTCCACTAAATAGAATATGTAATGCAAAAACCTAGATCCAGAGTAAGTTACAAAGGATTAAACAAAAGTAGATGCATGTGATCAAATTATATTGTATTTGCTTCAGTTTTAGTTTGAACAGCATGGAACTAAAATAATCTGGTCATGTCTAGTCACTTAGCCCTATATTATAAAATTTGCATTTTGTTTGATTTTTTTC
The DNA here is from genome assembly GCA_013397135.1 of Pachyramphus minor. Classification (NCBI taxonomy): domain Eukaryota; kingdom Metazoa; phylum Chordata; class Aves; order Passeriformes; family Tyrannidae; genus Pachyramphus; species Pachyramphus minor. Next base: position 241,951 of record VYXB01005997.1, read on the forward strand.
TGTGAGCAAGAGCATTTCAAATCCTGAGAGACTGAACTACCATGTTTTTTGGTGTACTTTCTTCTGTTTCTTTTTTAAAAAACATGAGAAAATAAATAGGGAAGAATACATTTGGAGGCTATTAAGGTTGCACAGTTAGTCACTTAAAAGTTGGTAGCAGCCCAAATTAGGTTTGAAAGTAAACGAAACATACATGTAGCAAGCTGGGAGGAGGTCTAAATGTAGAGAAATCTACTACACATAGAAGGATTTTTAAAATGCTGTTCAGTACATCTGGAGAGAAAACACTAAAACCTGCCGCATGCCCTGGAGAAAGTTAATGCCAAAAGAGGCACAAGGTGTCAGAGAACAAAAACCAATGCGCGATTTCTGCTGAAGGTAACCGAACAGACTCGTGCGATTCAGTGCACGGCTCTGAGCAGTGATGGCCTGATGTCATAGGCAGTAATCATACACTTAAAGCTCTCACTTGCAATGTACTTTGACAGGCTGAGCTTCCACAGTGAGACATTATGGGATAAGTAGGGAATGTTAAAACCACATGTTGCAGCCGCATGGTTCTGGGCATTGCTCTACAGGACGTTGATCAACAAGGGAGCTTCAAACAGAAGCAACAAAATAGCTGACACTAACATCATTACTTTGGGTTTACACAGGTGTGAAGAAAAATAAAATTGGTCTGTAATATATTTCTGGTATATAGGTAACGTATTCAGCATATGGAATATATATATGAATTATGTCTATGTGTGCATATATATGCTATATGAAAAAGTTCAAGGAAACGAAAAATACAGTGCTTGAAAAAATAAAATAATCTTATTAAGTGCAGAGGAATGACAACTGTACAAACACCAGGTGGGATCCTGTCTGGAGCAAAGCCAAAATGAGTTTTGGCTCTAGGTCTAGATGTGGCCAATAGTTTCTTGAGTTTTTAAACACAATATGCCTTCTCTTCTTCCAGCTGAGTGTGGAGATGCCTATATACTCTGATTGTATATAATCTCATATTCACAACCGTCTTGGGTATCCCCCATTACTTCTGAAAAATCCATCCGTATTTTCCCTCTTCAACTAAGTGAATTTGAAAGATAGTTTTTTAGGGAAATACCTAATACCAGAGTTTGAAAGATGAAAGATGGCTTTGATTTAGTGTGTACACATGCAGTGGGTTTTTGGGAGTTGACAAAAGTCAGAATTGTATAGCTGAAGTTGAAGTTTGGTCTGTCTCCCATGTTATGCAGTATCTGACTGAACTAGTGATGTATAATAAAATTTACTGCAGGCCGTGGGTTTTGGTAGTTGTTTGACCTACAAGTGACAATACGGTGAAAAGCCTTTCCTACATATGAAACTCTTCAGATTTATCCTTCTCAAATGCATCTCGGATTTGAAAGATCAGCTTCATTGCTAATATTTTCAAGCCTTGATTTTTGGTGATAACAAATGGGAGAATAACACTGGAGATCTGATCCTGTAGGTAAGTTGTTTCCTGCAGAACAGTTACTAAAGTCACTGTGAATTATATATCAAAGACATTCTTGTACTGGATCTATTATTTGCATGTGAAAAAGAATTACCTGTGATCTAGAGTGAGTCAAATTCTTTACAATTAAGCATAGCTGAGAGAAAAAGTAGGAATGCTTTGGAAAGCTACACAGCAAAAAGGCTGAAGAGCAAATATACAGAACAAATACGATTCCAGGCCCCAAGAGAAAGAAGCCTCAAAATTCCAGCTTGTATTCTGTAGGATGCTTCTATATTATAAAAAGTAACTTTCTTAAATGAGAGTTCCCTTATTACAATGTCATAAACTTTCCAAACTTCTTTTGTAGACTTTTGCCCAGCCAGTGAAGTTTAACTCAGACTTTGGGGTTTTTGAAGTAGTTAATTATGCCCCACGACGCCTGGAAAGCCAGCTGAAAAAAAATCTACATGATCAGAAACCTCCAAATCCCATTTATGATGTTCTAAGGAAAGCAAAGAATGACGGGCAGCTCTCCAAAATGCACAGTGCTTCTCCAACCTTCAATATGGATCCAAATTACAACACTATGGTAAGCATCTTATAGCCCCTGAGTTTATATTTAGGTCTTACTGTAGAGATACTGGCAGTAATTATTGTTGTGTTTGGCTTGGTAGCTTGGGAAAAATGTTAATTTATGTTAGGAAAACATAATGATGGGCCAAATTATGCCCTGTAATGCACATGTGTCTAGCAGACAAGTGAATGGAATTACAGATGTACATCCTGTAGCACAGAATTTTGAAGATTCTGTAGGGCAGGATTCAGCTGTGTGGTCTGAATACTTTTTAATATTAAAAGAAAAAATATTATGACAACAGTTACTTTACTAGTGATCCCTGGAATGTGCAAATTGACTGAAACTAATGCAGCTCAGTCTTTCCTTATTAATTAATTTCCTTATGTGGCTATGAGCTCATCTGTGGTCTGGCAGCACATAGGTCTCTCTTCCATTAATTCCCAAAGGATTTACATAGTTAACGTCAATTGAAATGGCCAGAAAAAATAATCATTGGCAACCAGAAAGAGAAATTAATGGAAAGATGGGTTGGATTTTAGAAAAAAAAATCTTGTTTCATACTTGCTTAGACAGTTTTCAGGGCATCTCTTCAGCACCAAATTAGGCACATTAAAATCAGGAGTCGAAGCACCTGAGAGAACAGAAGTTGTTATAAATAGACGTGGGAGTTTACCTCTAAACAGTAGCTTTGGAGGAAATAAAATATTTCACTGGGATACTTGGTTTATTCCTTTCTTGCTTACCTTGCATTGATGTGACTGACATGACATCATTTCACTCAAGGCCAGTCTAAGGTCTTGCTACATTTTTAGCAGTGGCTTCTCTAAATTATATCATAGCTGGAAAGCTGAGAGAAGAGCAGGGAGTTGTAGCAAACTGCTGCTTTGCCCAGCATAATGATTTTCAGAAAAGGAACAGTGTTGAGAGAAGTCAAAAGGCACTGATATTGCAATTGTTTCATTGAAACTGGACAAATGCTACAAAAGGACAAGACCCATAGACATCCCTACCACGTTAAATAACTGTTTTCACAAATACTTTGCTTGGGAGCACAAAGGCAGAAGAGCTATTCTTAATTTCTTATTTATTCTCAGCATTAAAACTGAGGAAACGCTGTGACCTTGTGCAAGTGTTGCTAACATTGCCTCTTGGATAACCTCACATTAGTGCCACTGGGCATGTCCTTTCTTGACAAATTCAAAGCCATTTCACTGTTACTTTCTTTGTGGTTTGGAGCAACAGGGTTCCTGCATTATTTAAGAATCTGTTTCTTCCTCTGGGCCATTTTCCACAAATGGGGAAGCATTATGGCCTTCTGAGGAGCAGTATGCCTCAGTACCCTTTCTTCTCCTTTTGGTGGGAAAGGGTGATATTTGTTCTTATTTTTGACTCCTCCTTTACTGGATGAGTAATGTAGACGCCTCATCCAGTTCAGTTTGGCATCTAAAGTCTGAGCTGGAGCAGAATGACAGTGAAACAGCGTACCCAAAACAGTTACTGCAAATACATAAGGTGAGAGAAGACAGCTTCATTCATTGTATTACAATGACTGATCCAGAAGAAGCCACCCCAGACCAACTGTATCAACTGTAGTTCAGTTCAAATCAAATAGGATTTGGTCCTTCGGGCATTGGGTGGTGCTGTCTGGTTTGCTTTGGCTGCCTTCTTCACACTGACCAAAGAGAGTGGCAGTTGCTTTGAATGTTACATTGCTTACAAAAGGTCACTTTGAGTGGCCATCACTAGCAGGTTACTTATGAAAAGGAGCTATGATTGGAAAATCCTAGTAGGCCTTTCAGGGTACAGGCTGAATTTAAGCACATCTTGCCTAAGAAATACATACAGTGATATTTTTCTCTGTATTTTACTTCCCTCTCAGACAGTTACAAATTTACAGATAAGCAAAAGTTCTCTGCATGTGTGCTTGCACATTTGCAAATCATCGATATGGAAGTAAGTATCTTCTCATCAATAGTAAAAATCAACTTTGTGTAAATTGCTTTGAGAAAAAAACCTGTGGAGTTGGGTAGAATTGATCACAACTATGGAGAGAAGCTGGCTGGCATCCCACACACCTTACTTCAGAGAAACCCCAGTTCAGCAAAGCACTTAAGTATGTGTTTAACTTTAATCAAGGGAAGTTAAACACATGCTTAAACTTAAACACGTGCTAAAAGCTTTGCTGGATTGGGTCCTAGCAAGGCCTAATGCTGACTGGGTAAGGAAGCTAACTAAGGTAACAAACCCCATCAGACTAAATGTAGCATCTTTCTCTGGGGATAGGGAAAGAGTAGATATTCGTTCCTTCTGATATTACATATAACTTTGTGTACCAGTCATTTACAGACTTGAGCATGTTATGAATCATTCAGATAAAAAACTAGGCTGTAAGTCAGTAAATACATAAATATGAAATGTCAAAATAAAGAAACTATCTTCCGTATTTCAAAAAAGCTTGTCAGTTGCCAAAAAGAAGCATACACTATGTGGTTGGGAGTAATTAGTCTCCATCTCCACAAATTACATTGTATGAGCCACTGCCAACATAAGCTTTCCATATTTTGAAATATTTTCTTCTCTTTAAATGAAACCACCCACTTTCTGAGTAATTCCGATTTTTTTAATCCCCTACAGATATATATGAGGCAGAAATAACCCTTGCCCCTAGTGGAATATTAGCTCATAGAAAGAAAATTTAAGCTGTGATCTACATAAACTGATGACTCGATGTAGCAAGTAGTATCCATCCTTGCCCACACTTCACCTGTTTTTATGGACAAGGGTGGTTACTGCATTCTTCAAAATCATTAATCTCACCGTCACTAAAAGGAAAAATAAACCTCAGATAAATAAAACATGTCAGGCCTAAGAGTGGAAAAAGTATGCTATTAGAAAACATTAAAGTGTGCTGTGTGCCATTTCTAAGGGAAACCAATATGGATCACTGTGGCCTACAGTCAGAGATCTTACTCCCTGTGTAAGTTCCTACACATACATTTTTGGTTAACTGTCTCTGTGTAGCTTGCTGCTCAACACTCCTTTTCAGTCACCAGACCAGTCTTTGGAGGCACCTTCCTTTCTGCTTTGGTGAGGCACTGAAGCTCAGGCTGCCTAAGCAGAAATCTGTGCTGGCCCCAGGTCCTAAGACACTTAGGTTTCCACTGTGAGAATTGCTGTGTGCAGTGTAGTTTTGCAATGATCCAACAAAAAAAGTGAAAGGTGTTAACGGATTGGATTTCTGTTTGTTTGATTTTGTTTTTAATATCCACAGCTCTGTCATTCTGGGAATATAACTTAATTTAAGGGTTCCTTACTCTTCAAATTCTAGAGGAAAAATGCAATAGTTATATATAAAATGTGATAAGTCAGAAAAATTAACTATTTCCTATTGTAGAAAATTTATGTACATTTAATTTGCATTTGAAATTGTACAGTAAAAGCACGATTATGAAGAAATTATTTCTGAAGAAAAAACACTCATGATTTGTTCCAAAAGTTGTACTCTAATAGGTGAAATCAGATTTAGACCTTTTTAGCTTTTAATGGCAAAGTAAATTAGCTCAATTGTCCCAGCATGAAAGTGATGTTCACTGTATATTTATGTTCCTGAGACAATGCTTCTGTAGAAGCGGGATGGAGAGAAGCAGTTACAGGGCAAACAAAAAAAGAAAATCAGGAGTACTGAAAATTTTACATTTCTTTTTTAATAGTGTCTTGATCGAGAACAAGCAATTAAGTGGATTAAGAAAGAAAGGCTTCCAGCATTTCTAGGAAGTGACTGTTACTTTGAATACAGGTATTGCAATCTTTTATGCAGTCTTTCAATTTTAAATTTGTACATTATCCTCTTCTGTTTAATTAATCTTGATAGTACTCTTAAAAAGTTTTTGCCCTTCTCTCATTCTGTTTATTTTAGCATTTTGGTGTTTTGGATAAAATAAATTCAGTGACTTTTTTCACTTGTCATTCTGTAATTTTTCTTGGCCATGAATTACATACTATACTTTGCCATTACAAAGAGAGTAATAATGGGACTTACTGATTTCTAAAGTGCCGTTCCTCAGAGATATCACTGTAGCAATGTGTCTTTCTTTAATCAATATGTAAGCTATATAAGTAGAAGTTGTGAATCCATGAAATCCAATTGGAAAAAGCACCCAGTCATTTTCATTTCCATTATTAGTTTTGTATCTACAGGCCCGCTGTCAGCATTCCTTTAGCAAAGTTCTCCGTGGGTTGCCATGGCATAGCTGGATGATTTACTGTTATAAACTTGCTATACTTTTGCAGCTGTCCTTTCAGCAGATGTTCAGGAGGTTTACTGTGCTTTTTGGGAGGATCTACCTCTTTATCCCTTAAGGTTGTGTCTAGATTCTGCTAATTGTAGTGTGTTTCAGGGGCCCAGAAAGAGAGGCAGGCTGGCAGTATGGTTTACAAAACTCATCTTTGTTGATTGTAATGACAGGGTAGTTATTGGGGTAATGACTTCTACGGTAAAAATTTCAAAATATTTTTTATTTTCAATAAAATGACGACTGCACTTAAGTTCAAGGGGAAAACTGTGCAAAGAACAAGGAAACCATGAGAGTGTTCCATTTTATTTTGGTAGCAGCTGCTTTATACATATCTGGGCCTCATGAAACACTAACTTTGGTCTTCTGCTATAGCAAACTATTTATTTGATCAAGCAGAGTTACCCAAGAGAGTTACATAAAACTAACTTTAAACATGTACCTAATTTCAATTGCTGCCAGTGGTTCAAATGCTTTCCTGAATCAGAATCAGAAGACATTCAGATGCTAAAAGGGAAACTTGCGTTTAAAGATGAAGACACTCCAACCATAGAATTAAATCCTATTTTATCTCAAATAGTGGGCACAAATGCAACTGAGTATTCACTTGGTTGTAGGCTCAAGCATAGGCTTCATCTTCCCATCATTATGTACTTCTTTCTAACTTAATTAAGCTCTGCCTCAGTTCTTGAGCTCAGAGCATCCTCACTATCATCATGTGATTCTAAGGTTGCCTTTCCTGAACATCAGCATGTTCACACTAACATGAGGTAGCACTGGAGTGCTATTCAGTACTGTGAAATCCTCATACAGCAGCCAAATGAACATGAGAGTGCCAGCTGTGTTGTTATTGTCTGAAAGTTCAATTAGTATGATCAGTGCTGCGGCATTACTGCTGGAAGAATGTGTGTATGAGGAACTGGAGATGTAGGGTCTGGTGGTGATACAGGGCTTCTGCAATCTGGGAGAATTGTTTAATTTTAGTCAACAGTTCAATGTCTTTTTGTCAGGGCTTGAGATTGCATAGATACATGAAAAATCATCCCGACAGAAGTCAGTTTTACTGGTAAAGCTTGATAATGCAAAGCAGGCTCGTGAACTATACAATGGCAGTACTGACATTTACATATGTAAGAGCAGGTGAAGGCTGAAATAATGAGTTGGACTCAATGATCCTTAGGAGTCCCTTCCAAATAAGGATATTCTATAATTCTGTTCCTCTAGGAACAAAGCAGATCATGAAGTTCTCTGTAAAAATTTTAGTTTTAGATGGATCAGTTTTTTAAATTACCTGTTCTGTGGAAAAATCAACTGTTTCTCTGATTAAGAGCTAAAATTAATTATTATCTAAACATTTAATTTCAGACTAGCTAAATTGATATCCCAGGTAGAATGGAGCAAGACTGGCATGAATTTCATTATAGATAGTGACTATTATCCCTGGATAAGGAAGCAAGACCTAAGTTCCCCCCATCCTGAAGAAGATGACACTTCATTGACTATGAAGAAGTTCTATGTATCACTTGGCCAGGTAAAATAAACACATTTAGTGGGTGTAACATCAGGATAGATTGAAAACATTGGGTATAATTATTGTAACTGAGGTCACAACCTAATGGGACAACTGATTCCTGGGCAGCCTGGTGTAGTGGAATGTTCCCTGCCCATGGCAGGGTGGTTGGAATTAGATGATTCTCTGAATAGCCCTTACATTCAAAATTCTTTGTACTATAAAAGAAGGTCCGAGTGTTGCAATACAGCTTAAACAGAAGCTGTGTTCCAGGTCTGCCCAGATGCTATCATACAGCTCTCTTCACTGGCAACTGTCCTTACAGAAGTCTACACAAACAGACTGCACAAAATCACCATGGACAGTAAGCCCTCTGGTCTCAGAAACACTGCAATAAATAGAGAAATTTGAATTGCTCTATCATGTTTCTTTTCCTAGGCTACAGTTTCTCAGGTGAAGGATTGGTTTACATTGGCAAAACAAGGTGATTCCGTGAAAACTACGGATTCATCTACACACCCTATAGCTTCTAGTCAAATTCAAAATATTCAGCATGAAAGAGACAAATCGTTAAGTGAAACAGATAGCCTTCTGGGTAAGTAACAAGTAACCCTATGGTTTATAACACAACTCTGACTAGGTGGAAAGGAAAGGCATTACAAGGAATTGTTGCTAACTCGACTTACTACCTTCTGAGTATCAAATGGTATCTGAGGCTTCAGAACAGCATTTGTTTCTTTCCATAGCTACATCATTAGGTGAAAATTTGATCTAAGTAGCCAAGTAATTTTATGATAGTAGTAGCTTCTTTTCTTATGTATTTCTATGTATGTATGTAAGTTTTAGTTGTGGATTTTTTTTGCTTTTTTTCCCCATTTCATTTGTTTTGCAAGATTTTCTTGTCTAGATTCTTTGGGTATTTGATAATGTATAATTTGTGTTGCAGTCATCTTCTTAAGATATTTATGTTGGGCATTAAGGGTCTTTTGACTGCCAATTTTTAGGAATTTTATAAAATGTAATCATTTGGATTCTTGTCTATCTTGAAATTTAACTGAAATGGTTAGCAGGCTTCAAAGGTTCTGGGAGAATGATATGCATACAGATGGACATATGGACATACACCTGATTGCATAGCCTTGCTTTTGCTTTTAACACATCAGTAAGATGAACAGAGAAGCCTCAAATCATATGTTAGTATCTCTCTCTCCCCCCCATTCTCAGAGGAAAAAAACAACCATTTCACTTTATAATGCTGGGACCTTGGAGTCCAATGGCTGAATGGAAAACTGGAAGACACGATAACTCCAGAAGTTTACCTTCTTCTCCAAACCATGAGGATCACCCCAGAAAATATATTGCTGATGTATGGATTATTAATGAAGTTATTCAAGTCACACTTGTTTGCAGCTCATGATTCTAGCACTGATTTGAGCATGCTTTTAACAGAGAGGTCACAAATGCACCATTCTTGCAGAGACAGTCTGCAATTAGAGTTCAATAGCTGAAGCTATTTGCTTGGACAATCCAATTTAAATTCTTTTCTCATTGCTTCAGTTGAGTCAGGGTTATCAACTAAAGTCTTGAACAACCCCTGAGCCACTTTGCTTTTTATTGCTCAGGAGCTGTTGTCTCTCTCTCCCTAATTGCCTCAGGTCTCCGTGTTTCCATTTCACAGACCTGTGTTGAGAAGCTATAATTTTCCTTTGTCGAGTGAAAATAATTGAAATAGTTTGGAAATAAGAAAAGATATTTTAATCACACTGATTTTTATGTTAATATCAACATATTGTGCCATAGATATTAAAGATACTAGGTAAGTGCAGAGCAGGGGATCTCTATTTTCCTAATCCAACTGACTGTCTGTGACAGTGACCAGCACTGGTTAGATGTGGCTTATTTTTGGAAGAAGTTGAAAGGAATGTCTAACTGCCATTGCCATTTATTGACTAGACCACCATAGAGGGTTACACAGGCTGATAACATTACAAGTGTGAACTTAGTGGATCTGAGAGATTTAGCCCTTTTCTGTCACAGCCTCATTTTGTGCACATGCTCAGAGGTTATAGCAGTCTCCTCACCGACAGTGTTTTGCCTTAGTGACACAATGGAGCATGAAAGTGATAGAAAATGAGCTTAGCTTTAGTGACATACAGAAGATGCAGATTTAAACACTGTATTGATAGATGATATGAAGTTATTTTAGAGTATCAATTTAATTAGGAGTTTGGGTTATTTTTTCACTTTCACTTAGATTCTGCTTCTGTTCATGATATCTGTAGTTATTCTGCTCAGTTTTACAGGACTGACTTGTACAGTGAGAGTAGCGTTAACCTAGCTAAGCAGTGTTTATAGTCAACATGCTCCAGAAAAAATCAATTTTCTAACAGTCTGGCAGAAGTAGAAAAGATATTTAAGCAAGTTAAAGCAGTAAATTTCTTTTTCAGTGACCACGATGGCAGAGCATGCCTAATGGCACAGGGTTGAGGAAGTTGGTAAAAGGAATTAAGTAGAGGAGTGTAGACCAAAAAAACAGGGCTGGTCACTGTTCTGAACTTTTTAGTTATAGAACGTCTCTAAGTGGAAAGAAGCCATTTCTAGGTGGCAGACTGGACAGCAGGATTTTTAAATGTTTCCAGAGCCCTAGACATAATTATTTGTTTGGTCATCCTTCTGTGTCAAGATTTTACCCTACTGACAGAGGTGTTTGATTTGCAATAACTACAGAATACTCTGAGTCTGAAGGGACCCACAAGGATTATCGAGTCCAGGTCTTAAGTGAATGGCCAGTATCAGGATTGAACCCACAACCTTGGTGTTATTAGCACCTGGCCCTGACCAACTGAGCTAGTCTCAGGATCAACCTAAGCAGACAAAGAATCATCATTTATTAGCTTCCTCAGGCCTAAAAACTCCCACTATTCTGCTATTATACCATGGCTTTGATCAAACTATGACCAAATGCTCAGGAAGGAACCAGGCTTTGCAGTACATCAGTACGGTTAACTGATGTTGAGGAGCTGGGATGTTTAGCTGAGCAAACAAGAGAACTGGCTCGAGGGAGCTGTTCCTGAACTCAGCTGCTCTGCTGGAATTCAACAGGGAATGAGTTTCTGAGTCATAGGGCTGAGTTTCCCGTTGCAGATAGCAATGGGAGAAGCACCTCTTCTATTCCCTCCTTTGCAAAATGACATAGTGTGATTGTTCTGCAGCAGCAAAATATAAATGTGTTGCATTTTTTAACTTGGTGATGTTGATATGCAAGAGAACAGCCCTGAATCAAAAGGGTGTTCAATGATTTTTTCTGATTTAATGCAGAAGCAGGTTCCCTGTCTAAGGAAAGCCAACAACAGAGTTTCCTTTCGCCTTCAAGGACTGCATCTGCAAAAGCCGACACTACTAGTGAGAGATCCAGCGAGGCTGAGGAGGTTTCTTCTGTGGCCATTGCTGAACCTCCTTCCCACAGTCAGTTAAGAGTTTATCTAGACCTGAAACAGGACAGTGCAGCAAAAGAAGAAAATGAACAGGAAAGCACAACTTTTCAGAAACCAGAAGAATTCATGTCAGCTTACACTCAAATTGTAATGAAGGAAGAACCCGTTTCAGAACTGACTCATCAGCCAGCTGCTGACATTGTTACCTATAGTACTGCAGAGTCACTCTTCAAACAAACTTCTTCTCCACTTCCTGCCTTGGACTCCAAGGGAGATATAAGAAAACGAGATCCTGAAGAAGTAAGCTTAAGTTCAAGTTCTGAAAGTGGTGGGCCAGACAGCAGGGCTGCCTGGTGTGTCAGTCACGGGACTTACGACACTGGCAACAGACATGAGTTTGAAAGATTCAAGAAGTTCATTAAGGGAACACTTGGGGAGAGGTACTGGTGGCTCTGGATGGATATTGAAAGACTAAAGGCTCTTAAGAACACTACAAGACAGCAAAGGTATTTCACGTTATTTAACAGTTATTCATATTGCTTTAACACTTGTAACCCAGCTAGATCAATGCAGATTTTGAGATTTAAGAGTAAATTGTAATGTTTGAATAGAATAGACACAATTAAAGTCATCATGAGCGTCCTGACAAGGTATGCTTGTAATGACTCTGCTGAAGCTGATAAGACTCTTTTTGCAGAGTCAGGTTTGCAAAGCTTACATGAAGTCAGAATCACCATATTATGAAGGCTTTTTTAGACAGAGATTTGGAAAACAGATGGCAACAGAAAAAAAAAAGAAATTAAATTCACAAGTAGGGCATTCAGTATGACGAAGTGCTTTAATGAGAGACTCTGCTGGATTCAGATTGTCTGTTTTAAGGCACATTTTAGTAAGTACATTTTATCTTATATACAACCTGTCTCTAATTTGCAGAAAAATTGTTTTGGCTTCTGCCAGTTGCAATTAAAAACATCTTTGTATGACAGCGCTTTAATCAGTAGGATGAACTGTACTCATCTGAACTGTACAGCATCTGAAACATGCTTATGTGACTATTTTTGTTGACTGCAGGCATCTCAGTAAGATGAAAAAACTGTACCTGCTGAGCAGTGGAGACTATTTCCTCAGTTCAGAAATACTACTCAGACTTGACCTACTGCATGGAGATCAGTGGAATATATGGCATTTAAAACAGATTCAGCCTGAAGTAGTGAAACCTCTACTTCTTTACTGGTATGAATAAATGGACAGGAATTAAAATTCTGTTGTTTAACTAATTTCTATTTCCTTTGATAAGCCTATTAGGTTTATTTCATCTCACTTATCCCATTGCAATTATTGGAAGCAATATCATTGTAAGTACTAACACAAGAATTTTTAGTGGAGCCTGAACTACGCTGCAATCTGGTGGGAAGCCAGGTAGATCTGCCTTACTGAGCCCTTTGTATTTTTTTGCCGGAGCATCTGCACTGCTCTGTGTCTCTCTGCCTTGGATACCATTGAACTAAACTTTAGTCTCTAATGTAGGAAAACCCCTCCAGGCATAGAAGGTTAATTCTGTCCTAATCTATTCCGCTTACTGCTCTTCCCAAGTTTCTGAGGATGCACTGTATATACGTCTATGCGTAACTTGACACTGAGACTTTACTGTTCAATGTCTGTCATAAAAAATGCCTTTTACATATTTACAAGTTAAGTGAGGATATAAAATCTAACCTTTTTCCAAAATATAGGCTAAATTTTGAAGATGTTCTCTCCTCCCCAAGGGGGATCAACAAATTGCAGGCATAAACTAATACCTTAAACTAATACCTGCAATTATGAACTTTGCTGTGGAGCCTGGTATGGCTTGCAGTAACTCTGAGATTAGCTCAGTTGGTTGGAACATGGTGCTAATAACAGCAAAGTTGTGGGTTTGATCCCTGTATGGGCCGTTCACTCAAAAGCTGGACTCAATCTTTGTGGGTCCCTTTCAATTCAGAATATTCTGTAGTTCTGTGGCCTACAATCCTTTCCTATTCTTTGCTCTAGGAGGGATGGGGCATATCCTACTGCAGACTCATAGAAAGGCAACTATGTCATGGTGCAGAATTTGCCTAAGTTTGTTTATGTATAATTTACTTTTAAATTTGGAAGCGTGCAGTGTTTAAACACATCTTTAACACTAACTGATTTTTAATTCTAGATGCATGTAGCACCATATCTTGATACAATAAATGGCAGCATTGGAAAAAAACCCAAACAAACAAGCCAAATAGCCCAGTGTTTCATGATTTTGGAAAGTTCTACTTATTAGCTTTTTTCTCCCTAGGGGCCCCAGATTTTGTGTCACTCATTCAACAGCAATAGAAGCTGCCAGTGCAAAACTGAAGTTCTGGCACACATGTCAAGAGAGACCAAGGGTGGACATTGATCCTTTCCCACAAATAGTGTCATTGTTACCATTGACCCAAAAGTCTTGCATACGTGGGGTACAACCTTCCCTACTTCAGGTAAGTAGGATCAAAACATTGAAAAACACAGCTTTATCCCATCAAAAGTAATGACAAAATTCCTTAAACCCAGTGGAAGAAGACTATGGTACTTGGTTGTTAGGAAGTCAAGATTTAGCAAGCTGGTATATTGCAGGTTATTACATATAAAAATGCAATAATATTATATGTATGCAACAAATTCCTATATATTGAGTCACATTATGTTCTCACTTACATCCTGGCTATTTCATAAGTCCTTTGGATAGATATTTTAGCTAAAAATTCTCAGAATTGCAAAATTAAGTATCTAGCAGCACAGATTCTGCTCTTGAACCAGCCTTATCTTAATCCAGACTCATTCATACTTCACTGCAGTTACCCTGAATCTATCCCTCATGTTTGTGAAGAGGGCAAAATTCTGCTAATTTTCTATCATCACGACAGTCCTTCAATCAGCTACATGTGGTTTTTGCTTTCTACAGAGGGCTGTGAGCCATACAACACAGAGCTTTTCACAGTGTGTAGCTTGCAGGTGGCCAGTATAGTTTTGACTGTTTTCTTCCTTGAAAGCCTGAATGTGAAAGGTAACTGCAATGAAAGTTTTCAGCAACACAGCGTTAAGCCTTGGGACACAAGGTACTTGGATCATGTGAATTGAAACTGTGGCTCCAGTATCAAGAACTGGATAAGCTGTTCCACAGATCCATTAACACACACACCTCTCTTACGGAGTTGGATAGTTTTAGGCTACAGTTATTTCCTTTGAAATCTAATTCATGGAGATAATGGAGGAAAACAGTGTGACAGATTTCCTGTTCAGAAGAAACTGGGTTCAGGAGCCAGATTCCTGTTGCTCACAGCAGGAATGGGAGCAAGAAACACCAGCGTCTTACAGTGACCAGTTCTGGCTTCACAAGGTGTGCTAACAACCCAGGACTAGCTGTAGGTCAGGCAGACAGGATCCTAGCTCTGCAGGTTTTCCATCTCCTGTTGAATTCAGCAGTTGACAAAAAATATGAGCTGGCACCATGAACCTCACAGAATCAGCTGGTGGTCCATTTCTTGCTCCTATTTTTTTTTCTGTAAAAAATTTGGACTTTTGGATCTTGCAGTTACACTGTGCTTGCAAGAGCTTAGAAAGAGCAGCAACTCTGGGTGAATTTCTGAGGGCACTATGAATGCAACTGGCATCTCCAAGAAGTTATGATTTTGTTCAAAGTGATCAGTGATGGTTTGGCAGAATGCTCCCTTTCTCTCCCAGTCTGAGTGGTTGTTTCTATGTTACACTGAGATAACGTAAGGTAATCTTTGTGAACTTTCACAAAACATATTAATATACCCTTCACCTGACATCCTCTGTAATTTTGTACAAAGTGCGTGTAACATATTTCTACCTGTTAAAAATGTAATTTTTAAGCTATAGTGGTTATTAAGGTTTGCTGAAAAATCTTGAAGGGTCATCCGAGACTTTTACAATTTGCAGTTTTACATATTGTGATAGACAAAGAAAAAAAGTCCTGAAAACCTTTGAATGTTTTTGAGCAGTTAATGAGAAGGTATTAAGAAAACACAAAGCTGGAAAAATAGTCAAAATTGCCTTATTTTTCTGTAAAATCTTTTAGAAAAGTGAAACAAACTCACCAACAACTTTATTAAAACTAGCTAAACCAAATTTCTCTTTGAAGAGATCATCAAGATTACCACCTACCCTGACATCAAGTCAGAGTACCCAACAGGATGACACTGCTAGCAGTAGAATGTGGTAAGTACGAGGCCCTTGTATATCTTTTGCACACCATTATACCTCAAATATTTATGAAAGTATTTTGGATCTTACTGTTTTCATGAATACTTTTCTTTAATACAAAAATCTGCTTAGTGAAGCAGAGTTATGGTACAGATTGTATGCATGGAGAATTCCTCCCTGGCTGATTATTTTCTGATTTGTTTGTGCCACAAACAAAAATAAACCCACGAAAGCATTTATTTCCCCAAATACAAGTATTTTCTTTCAAGTAATAGTTGATATTCTCTACATACATTCATATTCTTTTAACCTGTTTCAAGGACTAGCCCAGCTCTCAAACTCATGCTATGCCAGTGATTTCCACAATGCCACATGAAAAAGTATTACTCTACATTTTTTTCCCATTTATTGTAAATTTGAACTCCATGCACTTTTTCCTCTACTATTCACTGTGTCATTCTACCTCTTTTGTGCCCCTTCTTATTTGTTAATTTTATAAACAGTCCTAGATTTTTCTTCAATATATTGAAAAATTTTGTTTGTGATCCAGGTCACAGTCAGTGAGCACAGATATGATTCCTTGCTTATCTTTGGATGGCACCAAAGATTCAAGGTACCAGGGTTACAGAAAGTACACCTATGCTGAGTTGCTCCGTGTGAGTACTACTTGAAAATATTAGTTGCTTTGAATCATGGGTTAAAGCACTTTATTTTGCAGGATTAAACATGAAGTAGCCAATAATGGGGAGGAATTGTTTTGATTATATGAATGTCAATGCTTTATGCAGAGGTATAACTAGAACTTCAGCATTTTCTCTGTGGTATCTGTCACCCATTTCATAGGAAATCATGGAACAGAGGTTTATTTTCACTAGAAAGTGTTGATCTTCTCCATAGTGACCATGTGTTCAGTAGGTTATTTTAGAAAACTCTGGATAAATGCTTCAGTGCAATTGTTGCCTAGGGAAGTATACCTGGCTTACAGTGAAAACTCAATCTGCCTTACAAAGTCATTAAAATAGTAACATTCATAAGAGGAAAAGGTTTCATTGTACAGTCCCTCTTTATTACTTGTATACTTCATTCTTTTCTTTGTTGAATTATTGACTGCTAAGCAGATCCTCAGTCAAACAAACCTCAGGAGAAACAGGCTGTGCAGAAGAGCCTTTTCTTAGTAACTGTTAAAATGCTGACATATAGAACATGTGAGATGTCAACATCTGGCAATCAAAAAATATATCCAAAACCTTTCTTGCTTGTGGAACAGTCTCAAAACAACCTGATGTTTCATGGTGGTATTGATACCC
Source organism: Pachyramphus minor (assembly GCA_013397135.1). NCBI lineage: Eukaryota > Metazoa > Chordata > Aves > Passeriformes > Tyrannidae > Pachyramphus > Pachyramphus minor. The sequence goes on from VYXB01005997.1 coordinate 258,760, forward strand.
ATGCCCTCACAATTAAAAGAAAATACATAATATGAAATCTGAGCCCATTTACATATGCATGGAGTTTGCTGAGCACTTGAGTACAATTGTTTGTTTTGCACATCCAAATAATACTTTATTTCTTCATTGCATTAATTTTACTTCTTTTTTAATTTTCACAGGAAAAAAAGGGCTAGTCTTTGCAATCAGGGGACATTTGCACTTACAGGAAATGTTCATGCCAGTTTTTAGGCATCATCACAGAGGGAGGAAAATACCATCCACTTACACTTACAGGGCTAGATTGGAACTTACAGTCAGGACCCCACAATTTGCCATCACATATATAACACAGAGAGGAATGCAGGGATTAGTAGTTTAACTTCATACTGGGAAGGGATATCTACCTGCTTTCCTTCACAAGTCTGGCTTCTCCCTGCCCTTCTCCATCCCTGTTATTGTTTGGAAAGAAGCTGGTTGCCAGCGACCACACTCATCTGTTTCCACTTCTGCTATCAGAGACAGCAAGTCAGCCAAAGTTTCTCTCTTGTGATCATCAGAAGCTAATTTACTGCTTACAGAAGCCTCCTCTGGCTTCTCTATGAGCATTGACAAAATGGATGCATTCTTCCTCAAATGCTCTAGGAGCTTGCCACAGTAAAAAGCATGGATTTTGTGCTCCCTGAATTGCTCGTGATTTTGTTGATGATGTCAGTGATGTAACCTCAGGAGACATCTTTTGTTCCATAATAGTTAAATGTTTTGAATCTTGACCAAATAGCCACCTGTTACCTTCTCTTAATTCAAAACACAGTAGCCTGAGCTGAGACAACTCTTGTCAGCTGAGATTGCGTATGTAATAGAACATGGAGTCTAGTTTCTTGGGGTAAAGATACTAATTGAACACACTGCATGGCTCTCCATGTAGTGACATTTGAAAGTAATGAAAGCCTGTTATTCCTTGCTGTATAACTATGTTTTATTTGTCCAGGGGAAAAGTGCTGCTGGCAGTATTGTCTTCGGAGGATCAAGAATGGAAAGCATGCTGCAGTCTCTTTATTTGGAGAACAGAGCAGGCTACTACTTCACACAATTCTGTGAGAAGTCAGGGAATAAGGTATGAACATTTTCCTACTCTGTGATAATTTAGTCCACAATTGACTGAATGCCAAGTTATAGAGGGCAGACAGACTGAAAAAAAAAAATGGAGAAAGAAAGATTGATGACTGGATGAATAATTACTTGTGAGACTTTAGTCCCTCAACAACAATAAACTGTTCATATGTATATGCAAACTAATGACAGGTCTTAACCAAGCTGTCAGATTCTGTCTCAAACCTATTGGAATTCTGGTTGTACCATCAGGGATTAAAAAAAAAAGACTAATCATTTTTAAAAACTAGCCTTCAACTTGGCAGAAAAAATGAGGTCTTAACCCACAAAAACATTTTTTAAAAAGATGGAAAATCTGCTATACTATTATTCACCACAATCTGCTTCCTTCTTACTTGTTGGGTTAGTGATGTCCAAAATCTCCAATGTTTTAAAAACGATCTTCTGCTTCCATGAAGCTCCTTGGATTTCTGAGAAACATAACACTATTTCTTCTCTGCAGTCAGCAGATCCATCATTCATTGCTGGGTGTAAATTGAGGATTGGTTGGAACAAGTTATGAATCTGAGTCAGTGTTTAGTGGCTTTGCAGCAAAATTGAGTCTTTAGGGGAGATTTGAATGCAATCAAGATGGACATCTGTTTCACCGCTGGCACAACCCAGAATCCAGCAGCAGTAGCTAGAAATGCCTTTGGCTACTACAAGACAAGAGCCAATGTTTCTAAAGCTGAATACCTTCAGCTAAAAATGTTAAATGTGTATAGATAGAAATCTAAATAAAAGAAACTTACTTTTTCATTGCGTCCGCCGTCATGTCCTCTAGCCTTTGCAGGTGCCAGACTCCTTTGAAAATTATTTGCTTAAAGTTTTCTCTTCACCTGTGGAGCCTATTTCAATCATATGCCTGATCTGGAAGGCTGCAGTTTCTGGAGCAAACTTCCCTACCCTTGTCTTTTTGGAACACATTCTTGATTGGCTAGCCATGGGGGTTTCAGGGTATTTTTAAAGTCTGAACCCCATAAGCACATGATTAAAACACAGGATTTGGGGAAAGATGTAGACTTCTGAAAAATCTTTTGCTTTTTGAATTTATGAAATGAGGCCAAGACTCTGTGTCTCAGAAATGCATGTAATAGAAATGTAATTATAGTCTCAGTAACGTATGTCAAGTACACAGTATTTAATTGTTTTGGTTATTGCTGCAAAATGCTATTTTACCATGGCACAAACTCTGCATGTCCATTGTCAGCATTTCTTCTTTAGCACTGGCTTTATGCCACTGAAATGTGGTTACTCTTCAAATGTTAACTACAATGTTAACGATTTTAATGGCCAATTATGCATAAAGGATACAATAAAAGATCATCATAGTGATGATGCCATTAAATATGTTGTCCTTCTGCCAGTATGCAACAGAAGATTAAATTCATCTTAAATTGAGCTTGATTTATGATGACTCCAAGGAGCTGAATAATACTTGCATTGAAAAGTCAACCTTTTATAAAGCTGTGATATTTGGGTAGCAGTAACTTACAATATTTTTCATCTTTAGTTGTGGAAGAACTGTGTGTACTTTTGGTTCGACCTACAGGCTTATCATCAGCTTTTTTACCAAGAAACTCTTCAACCTTTTCAAATATGCAAGCAAGCTCAAGTAAGTTGTAAATAATGTGTTTTCTTTTCACAAATACATTTGCTTATTCCCTTTCACAAATGCATTTGTGCAGTGCAAAGTCTGAAAAGAAGATAGAAAGTAGAAAAGTTTCCAAATCTTGACAGCCCACACCAAAGTAAATCTGGGTTGTGGACTATAAAAGAAGCTCTTTTGGACTGTTTCCATAGAATTTCTTAATTCAAACGTTAAACATGCACGGTTTGACTTCTAGACTCTGCTGCCTGTTCCCAGTTTTATCTATTATACTCAGTTTACCTAAACTCCCCTTTGCTACTCTGAGTCATATTTGGAAACTGTCTGCTTAGTGTTAACATCAGAGATAGTATTTTTCTAAATCATCTAATTGGGCTGTACCATTCCTTCCATCTCGGGTGTGGGTTAGAATTGTGGATCTCACAGTCCAGACCTCAGATAATTACCTCAGTAATGAAAATGAGTCTTTGTCAGTCTGGTTTTCATTTTTATGATTGTCAGGGTATCAATATTATCTTTTAACGATTGTCATCCCCCAAATAGATATTTAGACCCTTATTTAATGTCAAGTGGAACTGATATTTCCTATAAGTGAGTATTCTTAATTGAGTATGCACTTTAAATCAGGGAATAAAACAAAAACTGCTTCACCACAGTGGTGCTAGTGGCTGTCACTGACAGGAGAGTAGATCTATTCCATCAGGGAAGGAAGTTGCAGCAGTGTGATGTCATTAGAAGAACTCCAAGGAACTTCTCAGATCACTTTGTGAAACTGTGGTCTGATTTTCCTCTCTAAACCTTGTGTAGGAGTATATCTGAATATTTCAATATATACTGTATAATAGAGCAAAGCTACTTCACATGTCATTGGAACAAATGCTCTGTGGAGAGCAGGTGAGAATAATCTCTTGGTATGGCTTATGTTACTAAGCATCTGGACATCCTTGAATTTGTCTTCTTTTCCTTTTTGGAGGTTTTACTGGGGCAAATGGCAGAATTTTGCATATTTGTTCGAATTCTCACCTGAATCAGTGTCATTTGTACAGAAACTCCAAGCAGAGGCTGAGGCATGTATTCTTCCTTCTCTTCTGTCTGGGTAAACTGAACTGCTACCCTATTTAGTTATTTTCCCCTCCAGCTCTGTTTATGACATGAGGTTGTAGGCAACTGAATGTACCCTTAAGTCTGACTGTCTCCTGTAACTGCCCAGGCCTGTTTGTGGTGAAGTACCCTGCTCACAGCAGATGCAAGTTACCTACATTGTCACCATTTTCCTATGTTTCTTGTTGCAGACCAAATCTTAGATTATGGTCCCTGATGGTTTTTAATTTGGTTTCATTTCACACCAGCTTACATTGTTTCTGCAGTGGTTGTATGGCTGAACATTAAGGCCCAGGATTTTTTTACTTATCTCATTTCCAGTGCTGGCCTGGTGGTGACAGCAGAACATCGTACAATCAGTGTTACTAGGCAATTGCAGAGAGTACGTACACATAGCCATTAAAGTAAATACATCAAAACGAAATATGTGAAACTGTTCCATTAGCATAACTAACAGCTGAAATGTAACATAACAAATCAACACATGTGCTGCAACATTTGGTATCATTCTCAAGTTTGCCTTTTAAGGCTGCAGAAAAATTATACTTGTTTTCATTGGAACACGGTAAAGAGTCAAGCTGCAACCAATCTGCAGGGTCTGCTTGGGGAAGAGATGCCTTCCCAAATTCTGCGCTCACCTTTGGCTCAACAAGGCAGTCATTCCAAATGCTCCTAAGAGAATGTGGATCAGATTTGCATGACACATTGCCTTCTATATTTTACTATTTATTACAGAAAGAGACGTGCAGCGTATTCTGTATGGGTTCTGCCTGCTTCCTCTTAGAAATGAGGACAAACCTGGATTGCTGTGTATCTACTACTCATTGTTTTGTTTGTTGGGCATTGTCATCTTAGCTTTATGACAGAGTAATAAAATGCATTCCGAGGTATATATGCATTCATCCAGGGAAAGAAACTACAGTGAGAATGAAATCTGATGGATAAGAATAGTGACAAGTAATGACAGTAATCATCCAGGAACATATATGGTTATTCATTATAAACATGCACAGGAGTGTAAAAAAAAATTAAATAGATTTAAAAAAAAATTAAATAAAAGCAATAAAGAAACACATCACATAGGTTTTGATTTTTAAAAAAGTTATTTAGAGTTAGAAAATTTAATACAGTTATTGGAAGTACAATATTTTAACACTAGAATCAGTTTAGATAAAGGGAGTTATCATTACTGTGAACTTTTAGGGTCAGACTCAAGATTTATATTAGTGAGAAGTGATGATGGAGGTTAAGGCAGTTTAGCCTCTTTGTTTAAGACCAGTCAGTGCATTGCATTCTTCCATCATATGATTCTGTCAAGCAGCTGCACAAGCCCCTCTTTTAGATCAGAGCAATGTCCGTGCCTTTGGGCAGCAATACAAAGCACTTGGACTTAAATATTTCTTGCTTCACACCAAAGCCTGTACAATCCCTGATTGGAAAGTCATAAATGAGGCCTAAAGTCTTAATCTGAATTTCCTAAGCATTTCATGTATTCAGGTTTGTGCCATTTTAAGTAATTTCAATACACAAACTGACCAAATTTCCAGATACAGTTTTGGGTTCAATCCGTCACTTATTCTAATACATTTATAGGAAAATTTATGGCTGGCAGGTAGAAAAATTCTTCATGTTTTTCAATAGGAATAAACCAATTAATCAGCAAAGTATGATATGTACTTGACATGACAAATTTCAGATTTTTGTATGAATGTGTTAACCTATAGGTTCATTTAGTGTGATTTTTCCTGTTGATCCCTTAGGAGATTGGCTAATACAACAGTTCCAATATTCTACTGAGATTCAGAAAAACCACAAGAATATGGGAATCAAAAAGGCTATGAATATTACTTTTTAAAGGATAAAGTGTATCTTGCAAACTGCACTGAGCAGTGTTGAAGGCTGTGAACACAGACAATTTTCCACTTTTTTGGCATGTCTAGAACTCTCCTTAATTGGTTTTCCTGCAGTCCTTGCAGTCAAATCTGTGCAGATCTAGAGATGCACCTCAGCAAGGGACACAAGGATGACACACATTTCTTCCCTATCTGCAAGTGCATGCAATCACTTTGTCACTTTGTGATGCAATCTTTTTATTAGGTCAAATCCCATAGCAATGGATTCTTACAAGAATCCAAGTAAAAGGATGGCATCCTTCAAAAGTGAAGAGGCCATCCTGATTACACCACTGAGGGCCTGGAAAAGTGCATTCCTATAGCTAGCTTAACCACCTCTAAATTTCTGCTTCATAAGTATTGTCCACTCTTTTGTTTCTGGAAAAAAAAATCTCTTTCTACTATGCTGCAGTTTTGAATGTGAAATTACACAGGACTGGTGGCAGTTCTGCAGGTAGAGCAGTGTGCAAAGTCCCTAGAATGGCAATATATTATGACAGTGTTTTTGTCACTAGTTTTTGGCCAAAGCTTCCTTAGTCTGGAATTTCTGATTGCAGGCTGATATTTTTTGTTAGCTCTGAAGAAGACTAACAAATATACTCATCAGCCTATTTCATACAAAATCATAGGGCAAAGGAATTCTGCCTGAGGAACTTGTGGCATGTTTGTTTTAACTTCATTCTTAAAACTGTGCAAAAATGATCACCCATTTAAGGAACCAAGTTAGATGTGTGTTAAAATATTGAGGACAGGTTTTTGAACCTTTTTAGCAATTTACAGATCCCTTGTGTGATTTTATGAGTCATCACAGGTGGAGCAATGTAGTCCTAATGAGGTATAAAATGGTTAACTCCTCTTTAAAAAGTCTATTTTTAAAGATACCGCATCTTTATATCATTGGACTTGTCCCTTCTAATTTGTCCATTTTATACGTTAACTGGTGTTGATCAGACGACAATATGATTTAACTTAAACTTTAATAGTGTTAGGGCTCTTAGAAAAAACTTTCATGTTTTTAAATTGCTATGAATGTAATTAGTGCTGTTTCTGTTAAATTTAAATGTATTTGGGGTCTTACTGAGAAGGGCATAATTTAGGATAAATGTGGTCTTGGTCTTCAGCTAGGACTCTTCCTGTGGATGTCCTCTTTCTCTGACCTTACCCTTACACCTGTGTATCTTTATTGCGCCGATAATGTAGGCCACAATAGCCACAAAACATCTTTGTTTTCAGTGATTAGATCTGTGTAGAAAGGGTGTGGAATCCTGCATAGACAATAAATATGGTAATTGTAACAAGTGCTAACTGGGGGATGGATGTCAGCCATAGAAGCTCTGTATTTCTCAGTGACCTAATACCAGGAGAATTTAAAGGGTTTGTTTCAAATAGTAAAGGTCCAAAATAATGGGGATGTACTCTAGTGCTGTTCCTATTTGAGAGAAAGAGTCTAATAAATCAGAATTTAATTTAAAACAAACAGAAACATACTTTTTAATGTACTCAAACATTCTCCCTGTGTTTGAAATCTAAGCACACCAGTGTTTTATTACTGCTTGAACACAGAGTAAATGTATTATTTTCTTCTTTTCTATTGCTTTGTACATCTGCTAGTTACAGCTGGCTTTTAGCACAATGAGAAAAACGAGAGTTATCGTATTCCTGAATTCTTCATTGTCGAGCCTCTGTGATAATAAATAGCAAATATGGACTTGTCACTGCCATCCTAGAGAGAAATTCTGATTTATGCTATTAACCTGATCCCTGACTGTATGTTTGAAAATCAGTTGGACTTTGACAATATGAAGAAGAGAAAATACTTATATGAAATATATTATGGCAGCGTCTTTATTTCAGTTGAGTTCCTAGATGCAGTCAGAATCATGATGTTTTATAAGGATATTCTGGAATATCCTCTTCCAAGATATTTCTGGAAGATAGTGTTTTTCTCTGAGTTTTCAATGTTCATTTTCATAGTGATTTATGAAACCTTTAGAAAACAAGTGTTTTACTTAGGGGATTAAGTAAGTTTGAAAAAAAAGGAAATAAATGAAAAAATTACTCTATGCTTCAAGAGTGAGCTGCTAGTGAAAAGGAAACATTCTCCAGATTCAGTTTTCTTCTCTTTGTGCACATTGAACGACAAACTCTATATGCTTTAGATAAAGAGCATATTGTAAACCTTTCTTTGGTAAAGAGTTAGACCTCAGTTGTGCAGTGGAATCTCCTGCATGGATCCTGTACTGTGATGGAGTCTCACCAATGTCAAAAAACTATATAAGAGAATCTTCACACAGAATATCATGTAATTTTTCATTAATTTTAATCTTAAATTTACAAATTACCATCTATTCAGAAAAGTCAGATACCTTCACTAGTCCAGCACATATTCTGCAAAAAAAACCAATGTGACTTCATGAGCAGTGCAGTTGCTGTAAAGATTGTAGCTATCTGAATGTAAGAATCAGCCAAATATCTCCAAGAGAAAATTGCGTTAAACATTATTCTTTGATCTAACCATTTTAACAAGTAGGAGTAAAAATGGCAGGGGGATCTATTATGGCAATAACTGAATTTTTGACAAAGTAGTAGCACTGGTAAAAAATAAGGTAGTTGTAATTAGATATACATTCAGAATACACAGCAGGACAGTGGGGGACAAATATGCATTAATTTCTACTTCATTAGTCTGTGACCATTGAAATGGATGATGGCTAAGAAACACTGTCATTCTCTTTTATTGTAGTTCCTTTATGCAACTTACATTGCCCCATCTGCCAGTATGGACATTGGACTTCATCAGAATGAGAGAAACATCATTTATCAGAAAATGGACCCAGCTTTTGAGGACCTTTTTGACCCAGCAGAAGAATATATTCTCACTATTCTCCTAGAACCATGGATGAAGATGGTGGAAGCAGACAAATATACTTATGGAAAGGTAACAAATCTGCATGACACCATGAAAAAGTCTTATGTCAGGGAAGAAAATCACAGGATCCTTCATATGCAATCCTGTTATATTTATAGTCAGAAAGAAAGAAGTCTTATAAGATGTTTTGTTTACCGACTACTTTCTGTGTTGATATGTGGAGTAGGCTGAGCTTGTTGTGGAGAGTAGACAGCTCAAGTGAGAGGAAGGCGTGGACTTCATAGACTCCTTGGCCTGTGAATTAGAGAGGAATGCATCTTGCTATGGAAAAATTTCTCTTTGCACTCAGTGAACATCATGTTTCTGTAATCTTACCATTGATCAGAAGTAATTTTCATATGATGATTGCCCACAGACACTCTATATTTTTAATCCCAAGCAGACAATAAGCTGTGTTTCTAGAGTATCAGTGCAGTGACACTAGCTCCATATTAATTGTTTCAAGAATAGCATCAAGTATTTCTTGCTCTTTAGAATATACGTGCAGCTACTGCTTAGTATAAGAAGAAATGTGATATGGTGATCCAGCTGTATTTGCCCCAAACATTTTTTAGATAGCTGCTGTGCTGTGTAAGGGCTAACTATGCTTTGCAGGCCTCCTGAAGTAGGTAGCTCAGAGGTGTACTCAGTTCTAATTCCAGAAAGCTCTGAAGGCTTGAATTGGGCAAACTTGTGCAGGTCGGAAGAGGTGGCTGCAATCCTGACTGCCTTTGACAGATAAAAGCAAGAAAAGGTGGTGACACTGTTCTGTCTGTGGCTTTCTGTTCTTTGTTAACTTACCTATAAGTTACCAGCTGTAGGTCAAACTTCTTTTGGGTGCCACAGTATAGGAAAGATATAAAGCTATTAGAAAGTATCCAAAGGAGGACTAAGAAAATGGTGAATGGCCTAGAGGGGAAACATGAGGAGCAGCTGAGGTCACTTGTTCAGCCTGGAGAAGAGCAGACTGAGGGGAGATCTCATCATGGTCTACAGCTTCCTCACAAGGGGAGGCAGAGGGGCAGGCACTGATCTCATCTCTCTGGTGACCAGTGACAGGATTTGAGGGAACAGCATGGGAGGGAGTGTCAGGAGAGATTTAGGTTGGATATTAGGAGAAGGTTCTTCACCTAGAAGGTTGTTGGGTACTGGAACAGGCTCCTCAGGGAAGTGGTCATGGCCCCCAGCCTGCCAGAGTTCAAGAAGTGCCTGGGCAACACTCTAAGGAACATGGTGAGATCATTGGGGTCGTCCTGTGCAGGAGTTGGGCTTTGGTGATCCTTTTGAGTCCCTTCCAGCTCAGGATATTCTGTGATTCTGTGATTCTACTTTGAAGTCTTTAACAATTCTCAGATATGGAAGAAGAAACTTATAATGAGGAATCAGGAACTGGAGGACAGGAAGTTAGTTCTTGTTCCTGTTTTTCTCCACTATGACCTTAGATGTAGTATCTCAAATTCACAGGAAATATCATCATTTATTACTGATACTTTTGTCAACTTGTAATGAGAACATGCCTGCATTGCCTTCTGCAAAATATTTTGAAATCCTATTTTTGGTGCTAATATCATGCATGTATGTATGAACAATTAGGTGAACAGATACCTAAAATCAAAGTTGAGAATGGTCCTCTAAGCCTATTAGGTGGTGGCCAGTATTAAACATTTAAGAATGGAGTATAAGGAAAGAACCACACAGCAGTATGCAAGCTTCATCACTTTGCAACCAAGGAAGTTCATGGAACAGAGATCTTATTCACATTCTTGTGTCTAATAATATTTAATGAGGGGTTTTTTTCCCACAAGGGTTTATGTAAATGTGTCTTGAGTGATATATCTTCAGCCTCACTGTAGAAGTGGGTTCCACGTTTTAGTCAAGCAATAGGAGAAAAGAAGTCCTTATTTGATTTGTTTGCAAACCCCTCCCTGGTAATTTCCCCTGGTGTCCTAGTTTTATATGTTGTGTGTAACAGGTGAACAGTTGTTATCTTCTCATATTCTCGATGTTCTTATGCTTTTACAAGTTTCTGTTGTACCCCACTTCACTTATACCTCCTTGAAACTCAAGACTGTTAGACTTCTTCTCTTACAGAAGTTCCATACCTTTGTTACACTTATTGCCCCATCTTTATGTGTTATTTTACATTTTTTGATGAGGTGCAAGCAGTACTCAAGATCTGGGTGTGCTAAGGATTATCCAGTGGCAGAATTGTGTTTTCTGTTTTGCTCTTTGTTCTGTTTCTAATTGTTCCTATCATTCTAATTGCCTTTTGACTCCTGGTGAACTTTGAGTGGCTGTGCAAAATGTAAGCTAATAGCCATCTGTGGTGATTCCAAGATCTCCTTCCCAAGTAATAACAACTAATGGAAAGCCCTCATTTGGAGCTCAGTGGAATGACTTAATGTTTATTATCATCGAATTCAGCTGCCCTTTTATCATACAGATGCTAAAGTGTCCTGAAATCCTGCAGCTTTTCACAGTTGATTTAATTTTTTTGCTCTGTGGAATCATTTTGCAAACTTTGTTGTCTCCTCACTCACCTCCTTTTCCAGATAGTTTCTAAATGTTTAAAAAAACAACCTCGGTGCAGATTCCTGTGAGACTCCAATAAGAACCCCACCCCACAATGAAACTTGTTTATTTCTTTTCTTTTGATTTTCTATCTTCTAATTAATTCACAAAGGGACTTTACCTCTCCTCCTGTGATAACATAATTTCGTTTAGAAACTTTGAAAGTTTGAACACTGATAAAACTTACTGAAATGAAATATACCAATCCACATCTGCAAAGTATTTTCTTCACTTTTCAGCATATTTTCTAACCTTTCAGATAAATTTTTTTTTCTAAGCTATTTCAGCTTACTTCTTTACAACTTGCAGAGCACTGAGTAATTGATTGATACTTCTGTGAATCTGAAATTTTATTTACTTTCTATCAGACTAGTTTTAGTCTTTTGTAACTGTATATTTTCGATGTGCATTATCAATACTAATTATCTAGTATCTACTGCTGGTTCTCACTGAGTCAAATCATCAGCTCAGCCGAGTATTGTTATACATAATTTTTATATAAAAAGAAGTCTGCTTTTGAGCTCGCTCTGAATACAGAGTTGTCACTGCTTCTAGAGGTGGAAGGATTCCTCCGAAGTAAGAACTGAAAATATATACTTTTCCTTTGAAGTTAATATGTGTGTTAGTTTATGTATCCTGGAGTTAACTGAGGGATAATCAGTTGTCCTTTCAGTTTAGAGGATACGTTGCTTTGCAAATCTTTTTTTTTGCAGACTTCTCGGTGCTCTAATAACACAAACATCTTAATCAGAGCACAAAAAAGCAGAACTAAGTACTTTTGACTGTACAATACATGCGTTTGTGAAGAGTTATAATACACAGACATAAAATGACCTGTTCTAGGAGGCACTAGAGTCTCTTTGTACTAGGCACAGGCTGATACTTAGGCACACTCCTTCCTAGACAAGGTCTGCTTTGTATTTTGTTCAGTCTCTGGCTTTACTCTTCCCCTTTATTCTACCCTATAGCAGGATATATTTGGCCCATAATGAAACAAGATATTTTATCAAGAATTAGGTGAGTCCAAATTTGCTTATTTGGGACATGGTCAGTATATGTATCTACATTTTTTTCTTTAAATGTTCTGAATTATTTTACTATTTACTTTTAAACTATGTTTTCTTTTAAGGAAACAAATACCCCAGAGCATTTTATAAGCAGTGGAACAGAATTACACTGAGCCTGAAGACCTTTAGATAACACAGTGATTAGTGAGGTATTCACATTTAGATGAAAATGTAATGAATATAATCTAAACACTCTCTTCTCTTTCTTGCGCATAAACTCTTGTCTAAGACAACCACAGCTTTCTAATCTTTGTAAGGGGCATGCTAATTAGTATAAGGCATTGGCTCAATTTTGCTAAACATCCTAAAATCTGAATTTGAATGGTTTAGTCAGCCAGAGGTCACCAAACTATCCCTTGTGCAGTTACTGATTGCACATAACATGGAGAACTGCTGTTGTTATGTACATAAGGCTTCTAATTAAGTTGAAAAATGCCAATACTTCATGAGTTCATATAATGTCCAATTTATTACTTAAGACATTACCTGGTATAAAACTAAGGAAGGGGAGAAGACTGAAAGTCTGAAAGTTTTCACCTTCATTGTTTAGATATTATAACATCTTTCTCACCTTAAATTTCTTTTTCTGGAAATCTGTGGCACTCTTTCTCTTTAATGTTTTCCATCAAGAGTCATAGTTTTAAGAACTGTTTTTCTGCTTCTCAGTAGCACTTTGACATATGATTTGCTGATATAGACAATCAGGTAAGTCTGGCACAATATATACATATCATATATATATAAATATACAATATAAAGAATGTGTTATATAGACAATATAATTTAGCCATTTTTTTAATACAAAGTTCTTTTCTTAAAGATAGGTTATTTAGTGGTGTTCTGCAGAAATCTACATCTGATCCTATAAAGACAGGAAAATTTTGTTTTACCGGAGCTTTTAATAGAATTGTTTGTCAGAAGAATGTGACTTCTAGTGTCTTCTAAACATCAGTCTCATTACTGGCAAACGTATTCTTTTCTATCCACTGTCACTGGCAAAGTGCCCACGCAGTTCTCCGTCTTTCTATAATGTGTACTGTAGGGATGATATAAGATATTATTTTTATTAGGTGGAGTTGGTGGAAGAAACTCGACAGCTGGACTCTGTGTGCTTTAGAAAGCTCCAGGCTTTGCATCAAGTGAGTGGTTCCAAGAAGGATGAGGTAAGACAAGTACCTACTAACAAAAACAACCCCTTTTTCTATCAGAGAGGGTTAACACTTTGAGTATTAGCAATGAAAGCGTGACCACGTCCCAGTTTGAAGAAGCAAACAGCCCGATTTCTACCATTCATTTTGGGGAGTGATTGACAGCCACTGTGTTAATTAGATATATGGATCTTCTGTCAGTCATATCAACATCAGACCACTGTATGATTAGAGTCAATGAGACAGTTTCCACTAAAGTCTGTGGAATATATTTTGGGCCTTTAATCTTGAGTAAATACCTCAATTTCAAGTAAATTACAGGTATATATCGGTTTATTTGATTACGGAACCTGCACACACTGGTATGTTTAAAGCAAACATAAAAGTAAAGCTGACTAGGAGCTGGAGCCTTAACTCAATTTATTTCCTCAGCACTCAAGAAGCTGTTTTACAGAGACAGGTTATCTAATGCAAGGATTATTAGACTGAGCAAAATATATAGATGAAAAAAGCAGTTATGCAAACAGAATAATTTCTTCCCTCAGAGTACAGTTGCTAAAACTGGTCTGCCATCCTTCCCTGATGATCAGTACTTGCATCAAGTTCCCAAAGGATTGGCAGGTCCTAATCTGTCTGACCTGATCCACGACAAAGAGAAGTTAAAACAGTTCTGGGCTTTTCTTAATGAGCATTCTGCTGGGTATGTTCCTTTGTTATTATTATTAATATTTTATGATTTCCAAGTTCAGAAGAAGTCTTTGCTGGGTATCTTGGCTATCTAAATGTTCACAGATTTTAGTCTTTTTTAAAAATGCATTTGGGTATTTTGGAAATACACATGCACATTGTTCAGACAACTGAATTGTCTTAATATTTTGGGAGTAAAAATTCTCCTGTCATAACATGTTTGTATTACACTTTTGCTTTCTGTTTCTGCTTTGATTAGTGGCAAACCCCTGAGTAGAAGAATTAGCCTTTAATGAGTAAAAATTTATAGTTTTTAGTGCAGATTCAATTTATTACATTTTAAAAATTAAAGCTGGGTATTATAAAAATGTACAAATAGTAGAAGACAGAGACATTATTCTCAGACTGCGAGAGCAACCACAGTTTTGTGTTTGCTGACAGATTTAAGTACCAGTCTGTAGCAGATATAGTTTAGGCAGGTTTTTTGCAAAAGTGAGCCCATTTCTTTTTGTTTTTTTTTTCTTTTTTTTGTCCTTAAATTATCACTTCCTTCCTTTAACCTAGGTTCCCGTGAGCTGATGCTTTGTATATTGTCTAGTGCTTCTAGTCAAGCACTGCTATAATTTTAGATTGCATATTGGTCAGCTTTTTCAAAAGTGTCCAGAGACGGGTATCTGGCACAGGACTCCTCTGGCCAAGACTCAATGTCATCACTTCTGCTTATCATGAGAAGGTTCCCTTTGTAGTCAGAGAGAGAAATACACACTTCTGGACACATTCCCTCTAATTATGAAGGTAATATATAAAACCAGTTTGGATGGATCATTCCTAAGATGGCTATTTCTTCTCATTGACTACAAAAGGCTGCAGGTAATCGATATTCTCATGCTGTGGGTGCCTGTATTGAAGGGACTTAATTTTTTATACATTTTACACATATGCTACTGAAGTTATGCTCTTTTCTTTCTGCCCCTTAACAAATGATCTTGAACACCTCCTGGGGTGCACACACCCCACTGTGGAGACCACTGGTCTTGAGATCCTCTCTAACTTGGGAAATGGTAGGAGTCACGAGATAACAGGACACTGGCTAGGATGAGGTCCTGGACAGGGACACTGAATTGTCTCTGGGATTTCCTGCCTCTCTGTTAATCACAGACAAGTCCCATCTTCAGTGGTAGAGCTAGGCAGAAAAATATTTAATTTATGGAGAAATTTTCTTTTGTAAAAATTCAAAATGAAGAAAAACATTTGAAAAAGTCTCACAAAAGTGTTTTAGAGCTGAATCCAGATGTAGTAATTCTATAGTCCAGCAGGCACACCACAATAAAGATGCTTAATGGTACTGTAAGCTGAAGGGATCCTGGAACTAATGCAGTCTGGAAATTTTCAGAAAAAAAGCAACAAATGTGTCATTTGCCTTTTCATCAAAATTTATGGTTCTGATTTTTCCAACTATAACTGATCCAAGTTTCAGGAAGGACAGGCTTCTAAGTACCTGTGCACAAATTCTGGTAAGAAACTCAAAAAAGTTCCATTAATTACTATTTCATTAAATATATAGAATATATTCACACAATTGCAGGACAGTCTGTGTTACTTTGAGTTAGTGGGTTACCACTTGTTAGTCTCACCAGACTAATTAATTATGCATGTGCTCCTGATCTGTTTAAAGGGAAAAATGCAGTAAGCCAGATTAAGCCACCACTGTAAATGGTTAAACTAACATGTTTTAAAGTTATATATTTTACTTTTTAAATAAGAAGATGCACATATTTGATCAGATGTCATAGGTAGATGCCAAGCAGTTACTCCATAAACCACAGTAACTTGGAGCACTTGCATTTGAGTGAACTTATTCATGTTGTGATGAACTAGCAAATGAAGGAATTTCAGTCTCAATAGAACTTAGGTCTGTAAGGGTCTCAAAAGACTTCTGAAAGGAGAACATCTGTTCTTAAATCAGTCAAATGCTTTTGAAAGTTTTACTCATAGATTAATACTTTGAAAAAACAGTTTTTAGCCGAATGGAAAAGTGAAACAGATTTTTCTGAATTTAATGTTTCTTATTTCCTGCTTCAAATACAGTGAATGTCCTAATTAAAATGCTCACAAAACTTCAGCTAATAAGATGTCATCAGAAAACAGTTGTATAAATTAAACTGAAATTGTGGGTATGTCACTTATTCTGTCCTCTGATTTAAAGAACAAAACCATTCAATGAAAACAAATTTATAGTGTACACTCAAATGTTGTGAAAAATATATAGATTGAGAATCACAGATAGAGATTGTCATTGACTATGAATAATGAAATAAGTTGTAGAATCAGTAATTTATGAAAAAGCATCCCACAAAAAGCTCTAGAAACAAATTTTACCATAAATTGGTTTTGTGTGCTTGACTGCAAACTGACTTAAACTCCGGCGTTTCACACAGGGTAGGAAGGGGGTGATTTCTGGGGCTGATGTTCCCAGGTGCCATCACTGCTGCTTTCTCAGGCAATATGACAAGGGCCAGAACAGGAGGCCTCAACTTGTCTCTCAGTGGCTTACAGACTCAGTAGTGATTCAGATTCTCATCTGTTTAATTTTTCATTCTCTCTGTGAGCTCTACACTATGGCTCTGGTTCACAGTTCCTGCTGGATTTAGCAGTGGCATACTGAGGAGATTACTCCTTTTGGGGTACCCAAAAGTGACCCTAAGTGAGATTCCTAAGATGTGTGTTTGATCTGCCTGTTTAGCAAGTACCATGGTCTCACCAGAGGGTATTAGCAAAATAAAAATTACATAAAATTTCAGCCCAGTATAACCTGGTATTTAGGTCTTGATTACTTTGGTGGCTTGTGGTTAAACAAATAACTCCCTAGACTGTTGATGACATTTACTCAATGTTGAAATAACGTTTAAATTTGTTTGTAGCATGGATCTTATGTGTTGGCTTGATATTGAAGAGTTCAGAAAGATGCTCCACAAGGATAAAGAAAAAAGTGATGAAAAGTCTAAGGACATTGAAAAGAAGTACTTAAATGATGAGTACTTCTTTGGACCCAACAGCCCAGCTACCAGAGAGCAACAAGAAAAGGTACCAGTTACAAAACCATTCATAAAGAACAATCACACTAATGTCACTGAGATAAAAGTCCACAAGCAGGTTTGCTCCTGCTTTTCCCCAAGCTATCTCCTCAAATCTTACCTATATTTTTGGACAGAAATCTAGTTCTGTTCTGGTTCTGGGTGTCCCTTCCTTCCTGTTTGGGTTCTTCCTCCCTACCCGTTACAGAACATCTCTCTTAAACCCTGATCTGAGGCCACAGCCAGAGCATGCACAACACAGCTCAGAAAAAGTGTAAAAATGGCTTTCAGGCACAATGACTTGTTCCAGCTTTCTATTTAGTATGTCAGTTAAGCCACAGACAGTAAGTCTGAGCTGTGGTACTCTGATATGTCTTGATACTTAGGCAATATACTTGGTCAAGCTGGGGTATTATTTCCCAGAGTCTGTATCCTATTATAGGTAGGGACAAATGTAATCTGTTCCCTTTTATGAAAAGTACATGTGAGCCTTGGGTAAGCATGCATTAAATGCTTTGCTTACAATTAAGCTCATGCTTTGCTAAATCAAGGATGTAGAGAGATAAAGGACTTTTGGTATACAAAAAAAGTTTATGTCATGTGTTATTGTATTTGGATTGCTTAGCTAACGCATTCAGGTGGAGGAAGGAGACAAATCCTTCATGATCAACTTTCGGCAGCGGTTCTGCTAGAAGTTCAGCAATGCGTCCAGAAGAGATTAGAAAAACAATGGCTGCCATTGTTCCTGGCAGATGAACACCGTGGGGCGGAGGGACAAGCAAAGGTAATTTTTTAACCACAGCAACACATCCAGGCATTGTTTTTTGTTTGGCTCATAATTTACCATTGGGATAAAAAGGTTCAGAGGAAAAGCAGCCCACAACTCTCTTTCAGTTTACATTGAAAGAGGTGCTGTAGCATGTACAGGTTGAAACATTTAGCTTGATAATGGTGAAGGCAGTTCCTCTGAAGGCTTAGTTTAGCTGACAGTATTTTTGTTAGATCCTAAATCTGAGGGAGCTGGTATTAGCTCTGCTGCCAGGCAGGCTGCCAGGAGAGTCAACTAATCTTTGCTGTAGTGCTACACTCTCCATATGCCATTTTGCCCTAGCCTTACAGTTGTGCACTGAAGAAATGCTGCTTTGTGTAAAGGATTTGCCCAAGGGCACCAGAACACAAGCAAATGAGTAGGCTTCCCATGCTGTAATTCTTTCTCTCTCTTATGCTGTCCGCATTCTCCCATCTGGAGCTGCAATGTCTGTAGAAATTACTTCAGGACTTGTGAAATTCTGCTTAGTGGTGAGGTTAACTGCTATAAGCCTTGTTGCAATTGGTTACTTCAGAAAGTTGCCAGAAAACTGGGAGTGAGGAGCCTTTCACTCCTGCTGGCTCATTAGAAAGTCTGAAAATCTGCCTTTTATGAATGCCTCTATGGCTATGATCTGTGTAAGGAGATCATCCTGCTACTGACAGATGGAAAGAGACTTAGTTTTTTGCACTTTCACAACATCTCTGATATGTGAATGTCACGGCAGAAGGGAAACTTCACAGTTCCACCAAGCAGACACATATGCAACTTCATTGATTAATAAAATTTGCTTCCTGTCATCTTTATAACATCAAGAAGGTTGTCAGAAGTGCTATGAACTGAATCCTTTCTATCAGTTCAGAAGAACAAGGAATGTGAAAAGTCTAGGTTCTGATAAGACAAATTGTAATTTTAATAATGATTATGTAATTAAATTAAAATTTTCTAACCCTCTGCCCATTTTAGCTGAACTCGGACTCCTTTACAAGTCCTGGTGCAAGACCATGCAAGAAGGCTAAGCTACTTCCAGGTCTGGAAGCTAACTCAGTCCTCTTCTTGCACCTGCTGCACTGTGCTGGCAGGCAGATTAGCCCAAGTAGCTTAGAAAATGTTGTATTCAACTCAAATAAACAGTTTACAGGAAATACATACTTCTAATGAGCTTTTAGTCTTTTCCTAACTCTGTTTATGTTTGACTGCTCTTTTCTCTTTCTTATTGCAAATTCAGAGGATGAAAAAGTCCTTTGAAGAAAGTGTTTTAGAAGAAATGAAACCAGATGACATTCTCCACTTGGCTTCATATTTCACAGTGACCAAATACTGTGGGCATGCTATATAGTCCTTATTCAGAAAACCTGCCCTTGATTTGAGGTGTATTTTTACTACAGAGAAGTTGCAGGATCAAATGTGTATTTCTGATACAGCTGTCCAAAGGAACTAAAAACATTTCATACGGGGAAAAAAAACCCCACCAAAATTTGTTACTAACATAAGTGGTCCCTCATGGGTAAAGTAAACCAGTGAAAGTGCATAATTTGCCTGCTACTGCTTCTTGTCTTCTCTGACTTCCCAGTCTTAATGAGCAGGCGCTCATTTATAGCTGAAGAAGGCCTAGCATTCAGTGTGGGTCCACAACTAGTTTCAGACATAAAATCCAAACAAAGACATATAAATTATTCTACCACTGTGGTGTCTATCATTAGAGGGCTGAACAAGAACCAAGAAGAGTTAAAAAATACAATTATAATCTACTTTTCAACCGTAGATAAGGGACATAACTGAAGATCTTTTATGCAAAGACCAGCAGATGACAACCAGGATATGGAAGGCAAGTGAAATGTACCGTGTCTCTTGTGTCTGCAGTTTCATCGTCTTTTTCATTTGGACCTTGCACATCCTTCACAGTTTCCCTGTTGACAGTGTGAGGCCCAAATGTAATGCTGTCAAAAGCAGCCATGATTGTATTGGCTCAAGTGGACTGATTACTCATATTACTCCTGAATTTAGCTCCCTGCTGATGTTCATGGTAAATTTCACTCCCTTCCTGGCTGGAGAGGTCATACTTGATAAAAATATGTCTCTTGTCCTGGGCTTTGGAGCACTCTTAACCCTCCTCAAACTGATACTGTACCTTTAGTTCACATTTATCTGTATTTTGCATGCAGTGGACTTATTGGGACAAGCTGTTCATTCCAGCATCTGGTAGTTTATTTATTATTGCAAGTGGATTACGTGCAGAGACAAAAGGGAATGTGAAGTATGCAGTGGAGTGGGCAGGTTTAATCATATCTCACAGTATCTGTTTCATTTAGAATTGTATTTTAATCTCACAGCACTGAGATAATATCAAATTTAAACTTCTTAAACCTTTGTAATAATACATTTCATCAAATGTTTGCCAGTTTTTTCCTCTTGAAGAGCAGTGAACTTTTTGTGATTGCCAGCATACAAGTTGTGTACATTTGTTCAGTTGAACTTTTATTGTCTGTTGAAATCAAACTGGAGACCCGGTCACCAATTATCCATGCAAACCATCAGCACAAAAGGGATTCAAAGTGCATGTGGGTTCTGTTAACTGAGTTTTCCCTTTGTCTGTTTGTCAGGAAGATGGTTATTTTCCATGTTCTGCTTCAAGGTTGTTGACCCATAAAATAAGCAGTTTGTGTATTGGTATAGGGATGGGAGCAATGTTTTGTTCTTCCCTTCATGAATAGGACCCAGAAATAATTTTCCCCAAAACTTGCCTAAATTCTGGTCACATTTTGGAGAATTGGACAAGGGCTGAGAAGATCCCACCCTACTGCCTAAGTTGAGCTGACTTTATTTTAACCAAAGGACCCTCTGGACAGCCACCACCCTCCCTCTCCCAAGGATAGGCTCTCATTCCTGGCAGGCCCTGTGGCAGGACACTAAGCATAACCCTTGTTTTTAAGAGAAGCTGCAGAAACCCTTTCAGCTTAGGATCAGATTAGATTTCCAGGACTGTTAGCAACAATTAAAAATGTTTCAGTCCCTTGCTGACCATTGAACAGCACTCCATCCCTCCAGGACTTCAAGAGGTTTAAACCACTGTTAAAAGATGCTTTTCATTCATCCATCTGATAACAAAAGGGGGTTGTTTGGCTTGCTCCTCAGCAACAGTACAAGAACTATTTGTTCAGGAAGACAGGCCAGCGTGAACTTCATTTCAAACAAACTGCCTCTGCATAAGCCATCTTTCTTTCTCCACCCTTTCCTGGCTGCCTACTGTTTTGTGCTTGGCAGCAGGAGGATTTCCAAAATGTCTTGATGACTCTAAATTCTGTTTTACTATTGGTAGCTTTATTCCACAGAGAGCAAACTTTCTGGCTTCTGCTGGTGATCATGGCAACACATTTCAAAGCTCATTTTGTTGGTGAGATCCCTGTCAGAAGCATTTTACAACTTTAAGCTATGTGGTTTGTCTGTTCCTTTTTCTTTGTTGTTTGTTTGCACAAAACTCAAACTGTTCTCTAGAAAAGTAGCCTGTTGCCATAATCAATAACAATAGCTGTTTCCATATTTTATAGTATGTAGTCATATGGTCTAAATCATTGTCAGTCATTTCCTCTCCCATCATGTCTTCCAAAAAATGTTCCCTAAACCAAACTGAAAAAAAAAAAAAAAGAAAAAAGAAGGAAAGAAAGAAATGAAAGCTTGCCACATTTTATTGTATCCATGTCATAAAGTCATAAACTACTGAAAGTTAGGGTGGAAAGATAAGAATCAGACAGTTTATGCTAAATAATGCCTTTGTTATTGCTTTTTGAAACAAAGTTTATTTGGTGCATTTATTTCTTTTTTTTACAGCATATGGACAATAAGTGTGTTTCTTCATCTAGTGAAGTAATTACTTTCCGCAAAGCACTGTTGGATCCGGTGACAGCAAATCTGTTTCAACGCTTTGTGTCACTGCAAGGAGACCTGCTGGGGAATGGAGTGCGCTTTTGGCAAGAAGTGCAAAAGTATAAGGTATGGTGCTAGAATGGAGCAAGGGGAATAGCATTCAGTTTGTAAGCAAATGCTTCCATTCCTGTATGTTAGGAGAATTTTAACAAGAATATCTGTAGGCATTCATTCTGTTGTTCATAGTAAAACCTCTTTCACGGTTTAAACCAGGGTTTTTTTGCAGAAAACCCTCATTTCTTAAGAGTAGCTATTTTTGACTCAGATGTATTATCCCTATATCTCATTATGCTTCTTCAAACTGTAACATTCTTCTGAGTCTCTAAAGGGATGCTACCAACTAGCTAATGCCCAGAGTTTCGTATACAGCTGTTGAGCAATAAAAAATATGCAAATTAAAATGTTCGTTCCGTCTTTATACTGCCTGCATACTGTTAAATAATGGGATTATTACTGAATTTGGTAATTTCTCAAAAATCACAGATAACTTTTAAATTCAATCAAATCTACAGATGTAAAGATAGTATCTACTCAAAAAGCCTATATGTGCAATGCAGGCCCCAGGTCCCTTGCCCTTTGTAGTGTCACATTTGGCTTCAGCTGAGGATGGGACCAAAGTGAAATGTGATGGGGAAGGTCAGCAGGGATTATCTCTCTCCCAAATACATGCACTTTTGTGAAATTGCTGCTGTGTGGGTTGAAAAACAGTGGGAAACCTCTGGAGTGAGCCTTTAAATCACACTGCAGCTTCTTAGTAGCACCCTGGATTGAATGGAAGGGTCACCACAGATCTTTCACTTATTCCTCTTTCCTTTCACCTCTGGGATATTCCTGTTGCAAAAGTGCTACCAGAGTGCAGAACCCTTCCTGGGCTCCTGAGCACAGCTTGTGTGCAAATGGCAGGCAGGGAGAGAGAGGTTGCTAACATGCTCAGAAGTTAGGAGGTAAACACAGTTGATGCTGCAGTAGTACTTAGAGATCCTCTGCAGGCATTTGGGTGTATTTTCACTGTTTAGTTTTATTAATTTTAATTTTGGAGTCTGCTTTAGAATATGAAGCTCCTCTGTTTCCAGGGGTCAATCTCTCTTCCTCACAAAGACCCTGATCCCCAAGTAAGGAATCACTCGCTGAAATGCTCTCTGGGGGTGCTGCTTTCTCTCTCTTGGTTATAGAGTGACTACCTTACATTAAAAATCTGATATGAAGGCACCTGGTGTTCCATGACATAAATCCTTTCCAAAATATTTGAATTTTTTTCAGATTTGTGACTCTTCGTTTCTACATTATGGAGGACATGGAAACTTTCTGCAAGTTAAAGTGCAGTGTAGTTTAGACTCTTTTCCCTGTAGATCTGCTCTCTGAAGAAAGCCTTCCTTGTTTTTTTGTCCCAGCCCCTCTCCTGCATTTATGTTAATTTTATTTGTCTTCTTATCAAGAAAAAGTACAATCTGACCGTATTTCTCCATGCATGTGATTTGTCATGGTTGGCAGTTGATGCTCTTTATAGAAGCAAAGGGCTGGAGTAGTAGGAGTGTTGTGGGTCAGGCTGAACTGGAGGAATATTGCCAAAGGCGTGGGCAGCACTTTTCACAGTGCATACTTGTATTGTCTGAGCCCTATCATGCCATCAGTTTAGACAGAATTCCCTTTAGGAGTCAGTGACTGCGTTGCTCCCCATAACCCATCAGGCTGGCGGCACATCTTGGGACAATCCAAACCCAAGATTTCTTTTTAAACAAATATGAAGAAACATAAATCTGTGGATCATTTCCATCTGTTCTTCTATGCTTAGTCTCATCTCTCTTCATATCATATGGCTTGTTTGTCTTCCCTCTTACTACAGCTCTCTGCCTTCTCTTCTATGCTAAATGAACAAAGGAAGCCATAGTATATACTTAGGATATATTGAATATGTTTTTGTATTGCCTTACTTTCTTTATTATAGTTGTTATCATTCTTTTTTTCCTTTTCAAAACTGAAAAGTATTCGTAATAAAACAAGCCAGCTCTTTCACATACCACATTTCTGGTTAAAAGCCCTGTTTTTAATTTCTTTGCAAAGTAAATATCCAGACTCCTATACCAAAACTAAATACAGATTCTTCATTTAGAGAGCTCTCTTTGTGAAAATTCTCTAGAGCACTCATTGTGTCTCTAGTAGATATAAGTGATAGTCTCCTAGTGTTATAGAAATTTCTTGATGTTTATGGGTAGAGGGAAAGTTCATGTTTCAAAGTGTTTGGAAGAAGTTATTTGAATTAATTTTCCTTCATGTCAAAGTCCAATGGTAGCATTGTCAGAGCATCAAAACCCAGTAATAACAGGTGTTCCATCAGAACAATAGGATTACATTTAAAAAAGTAGGAAATTCCCAGTATTCCTTTGAAATCTCACTCCTGTAAGTTCAAGTCTGTTTTATATTCTGTTCTCCATGGAGTTATTTCCAACCCCAGGGTTTTGGGAAACTAGAAAATCCTAACAAATGGTGAAACTAGAAGATTTCAATAAATGGAAGATTTTACTGGTAGCTGAAACTGTCCCCCTTGTGCAAACATTCCATGTACCCTCTAAATATTTCCTCTCTTTTGCTGGAGCATTTAGAGCATTTCTTTGTATTTTGGTTACCATGGCTATGCTAGTCATAGCGGGCTTATTGTGAAAACCGGTGCGTTTCACACCTGTAGGTGTGTTTCTCTTTTCAGAAATGCCTCCTATTTGCCAGTAATGCACTTAAAAACTATCCTGTTCCATCTGACTACACAGGCAGAGTTTATCACTTCAAAGCCGTGATTACTATACATCTGCATTTGCAAATCAGAACTCCCACTTGAGTCTTAAGTATGGCTTTGACCATTCACATTTGCTATAAGAATTTTGTCCTATGTACTGAAGCAATGTATTATATAATTATTTTTTGTATTTTTGACATTTTATCTTTTGATCACTGGGCCTCTCTAAAGGCCCTTGTGTCTCTCTCTCCATTGACTGAAAATGCTATTTTTCATCTTTCAGGACTTGTGCCATTCTCATTGTGCTAATGCCATAGTCCAGAAAAAGATCACAGCTATTATCAACTGCTTTATTAATTCTGCCATACCCCCAGCTTTGCAGATTGACATCCCACCTGAACAAGCAAAGAAGATTTTGGAGCACAGGAAAGAACTAGGACCTTACATTTTTAGAGAGGCACAGGTAAGAAGTTGGGCAAATCTCTGTAATAGGTCTGCCCATGCCTGATTTTAAGAACAGTCTTTGTTGCTTATATGACAATTAGGACTCCACACATAAGCCTGGTCTTGAAGGAGAACACTGTAGTCATATATATGGCAGTGAAGACTGTATGAGGGAGATGACAGAGAGGCTTCAGATATATACTGCTCAATAAAGATGATCTCTGACAGCTAGCTGATCCTGGAAAGATGTTATCTAGGTCTGTGTTAGGAATTCTGGCAGTAGAAATTAATTCTGTCTATGTTCTTCACCATTTGGTTAGTGTGAGAGAAGTAATTTGTAGTTAGAAAGTTTGTAGTTTTCATGGTTTATGAAAAATGCAGATGTGAGTAAAACACAGAGACAGCTTAACTTGCTAAATGTCTTTCCCTTCTTTATTACAAAAAGTGTGTTTTAAATGGCTGTAGAAAATTTTCTCTCTGATGTTTGTACTGTTCAGAGTGAATAGCAATTTGTGAACCTTTACTTCAGACTTAGTACTTTCTTGTCCCTCGATACTGCCTTGTCTGTCTTATCTTCTCAGCCCAAGAAAGCTAGTTTTTCTTCTTCTCCTGTAAAATTACCACCAACACCTTTAAACATCAACTGTGAGCTCATAAAGTGTTTGGATGACAAAAGATGAATGTTTTGTCAGAGCAGAGGGTTCACATAGCTTCTGAGGGAAACAGAAGTTTCATTTCAACCTGTATAAAACCCCAGTGAACTCCAGAAATGTGGCACAAAACCAAAGGAAGAATTGGGCCAAAAAGCTGTGACGGGAACCTGACAGTGACTCACTTGTCACTTTCAAGTCCATTGAGCCAGAAGCGGTGAGGAGCTGAGCATGCTCAGCAGTTTGGAAGCCAAGTTTCTCAATGAGAATTAAGCGTCTAAATGAATTGAAAAATGTGAGGCCTGGTACGTGCAGCAACAGAATTTACTGAGCCCCTCTGTTTGCTTTTCTAAAATTGTTTTTCTTATTCTAGTTCAAAAACGACCCTATGAGAGATTATATCATTTAAAAATTATCCAAGATTTGCTCATAGATCTGTAATGTGGATTGAGAGTCTTTCCAGAGGCAAAAAAGTATTTCCTTTCTCTTAAGGAGGGAAACCCCCCCCCCTCTCCCTAATGAACTGAATATTTGAAATATTTGAGCAGAACAGTGGTGCAAAAGCAATTCTACTGGTGTATATTTTATCAAGAATACTTGTAAAATATGATGGATGTTCTCATTAATGCAAACAATTGTTTAGGGAAATATAAAAAAAAGAAAGTGCCTTTTAACTGTGTTTTAGGAAGATTTCTCACCAGTAATAAACACACTGATGAAAAGCATGTGCTGAGCAAATCTGGGCTGAAATGTCAGGACAGAGTACGTGGGAGGAACAAGGCTGTGTGTTCAAAAAGAAATAGTTATTTCATTCGCATGGTAAACTACATTTTATTTTACAGTAAATTGTTTTCTTAATATGGTCAAGATTGACTTTCTTTTCTTCTTGTGCAGATGAGTGTTTTTGCTCTTCTGTTTAAATTTTGGCCAGAATTTTGTAAGTTGCAAAGCAATGTGGATTGTGAAAAAATTCTACTTGCCTTGGAGAGAGAAAAGGAAAAAAAGATGCGAAAGAAGGAAAGGATAACAGCAAAGGTAAGGCTCACAAGGTTTCAGGTGACAGCTGACAAACTGCATAAAAACTCCTTCATGAGCAAACCTACATGAATTAAAATATCCCTTTCTCAGCCTGATCCAAAGCTACCAAATATTTTTGTTTGATTTCAAACTTCACATGTGACCCAGTACTGGGATGATTAATTCCCAATCCTGCCGATGCATATACTTATGTTTAACTTGAAGCAGATGAGTCAATGGAATACTCCTTTCATTAAGCAGAGGGAAAAATGTATTTTAGTCTTCTTTTGTGCCAAGAGAAGAGCAAAAAAGAAGGCTGAATTAAAAAAAAAATAAATCTGTGTACAATGGGTAACTGCAGACCTGTTTGCACTTTCACGATGTATTGTCCTATATTAGAATTTACAGTTCTGGATCACTATTAAAACCAAACCAAACCCCAAATTAATTTCATATCTATTTTTCAGAAGGACCATTTGAAAAGTCTGCACATTATTTATGCTCTAATTACTTTGCATAGTTTTTGCCTTTTCTTGACTATTTCCCATCTTTAACAGTAAAATTGTTAGACTGTTCACAGTGAGTTTCCAGACAGTTTCGGCACATTAACAGAAGTGTGACCTCTACAGTGGAATGCTTGTTTGTAAATTTGTTTTTCTTGGACTTTTTTATTAAAATATAATGAATTTCTTTTTCTATTGATTATAGGCTTTCAAACAGTTTATTTTTTATGAAATACAATTGTTTGGCCAGCTTTGAGAGGAGAACATTCTCTTAACGGCAGAGAAATTACTGGACTTGCAAACTATCATAAGTAGCATTAAAAGAGCTTTACATGTTTTAAATACCATATACATGTGTGTTGTGATGCTTCTTACAATGAGAACCACATGAGTACCTGGACAGATAAAGACACATGCCCATAAGAAAATGTATACATTGTTATGTGCACATGTATACATATCCTCCTTTGGACACATGAAAGCTGAGGACCAGTGAAGCATTACTCAAGGCCACACACCAATGTCAAGGGAAGTCTAAAATCCAAGAACTCGTGTTCCTTTCTCCAAAGCATATTGTCTCCATACAGATATGTCTGGCAAGGCCATTGGCAATACTTACACTGCAAGAATGCAATATTTCAAAGTAATGCACTGTTGCGTTTTCACAGACTTATTTTTTCCATCTGTTTGTTGCCTGTCTATAAGTTTTCTGATTAAGATCAAGGAAGTAAGGAGAAAATCTTGGCCAGGAGGGCAAAAGCCTAGCTTTTATGGAGAACAAATGGGAAAGGTGAACTACCCTTCTAGGCTGGGAAACAGAGTAAGAAATTTTAGAAAGTGACAGGCAGAGAATGCAGTTCAGTAAACAGTTTGCAGACTATTCTTCTCACAAAAAAAAAAAAAAAAGATCAGTAAACCAGCTACCTTTGCAAATTTCGTGAAAAAATAGGTGGAACAGATAAATTTTTTAAATGTTTTTTAAACCCTTTCCCCTTTCTGCTATTGTTTAAAGAAATTACCCTTTCCTGTTTCTTGTCTGAGATTTCTGTCCTTTCGATGACAATGTAACTATTCAAATGATGCAGTATCTGTGAATGAGGTTTATCTAACATAAGCAATAGCAGGTTCATTAGCAGCTTGTGGAAGGTGATGATGGCTTGGCATTGAAAATAAGGTCTATGCTCCTCTGCCCCACCAGGCTCATGCTGAATGAGAGGAAAACTCTGGCAAGGGTTAGAAACAACTTTTCTTACGTATATTTCCCCTCCACTCCACAAATCAGTTGCTATTTTGGGTTTATGTCAAAATGAACAATCATAGTCCTAGG
Organism: Pachyramphus minor; assembly: GCA_013397135.1. NCBI lineage: Eukaryota > Metazoa > Chordata > Aves > Passeriformes > Tyrannidae > Pachyramphus > Pachyramphus minor. Next base: position 287,349 of record VYXB01005997.1, read on the forward strand.
GGAGGAATTTGCTTTCTTCTTTCTCACAAAGGTATCCCTGGGGTGCTCAGTCTACTTGGGCTCACCTCAGTTTTAGAACTGAATGGATAAGTTGGACTTTTATGTAGTATAATGGAAAAAATGGACAGATGAGCTTTTCAGTGAACAATTATGCATAGCTTGGTATTATTTGACTATCTCAATATTTTTTCTGTGTGCCTGTTTGTTATTTATGGTGCAAATTCTGTCAAAGGCTTCCTGGCAATGGACTTGTTCCTTTGTTAACTGCTAGATGCACATGCCACGCACTTTAAAATATATATTCATCCCTTTTTGCAGACCGCCTTGATGCCAGTGCTAGTAATTTGTTATATACATAATTGCATTTTACCTCCAAAACAGATTTTGGATTTTTGTGCTTTCAAGTGCACAAAACCATTTTACCTTACACTATAAATCTGCACTTAGTCTTTCCATGCCCTTAGCAAAGAAAGCTGTAAACATTATTTTCCTTTTCCACGTTTCTGTCATCTCTCTTTACACTTCTTAGCAATAAGCTTATTTGTTAGTTAGTGGTGTAATGTCATGGGATATGACATTGCCATAACGTTGCCTAATTTATTATGAGAAGACATTATTAAAGACCTCAATCAATTCACCATTCTCACTAAGAAAGCCAACAAACATAAACTGTAGTGCATTACTGTACATGCTACCTCTGTATTTGCTTTGGCATCCCTGTTCCATCAACTGAGTGTGCCACAGAAGTTACTGAGCCTGTTTCTGGAGAGAACATCACACTGCGTGGCCAGCTCTGTACCCAAAAGTCACTCTCAGAGCTGATGGGTTCATAGGGCAGTGGGGATGATGAGGAAGGAAAAGGCACTTTATGAGCAAGGAAGCAGGATAGTCTGATTCTTTTCCAGATCTTTCAGGGACCTGCTAAGTGACTTTGGGAACGATTTGACCTCTTCCTTTTTTTTTTTCCCATCACTTTCTCATTTAACATGGGAGGCTTATATTACTCAGTTCTTGGAGGTATTGTGGAGTTATCTGTGTGAGGTCAGATATGAACACTGATTAATGTTTATAAAGAATTTTGGGATCATCAGACAGAATGTGTAAAGGTGCAGCCTTCATAAAACACAAAAGCAACAAGAAAATGACAAATAGTTAATCACTAGAGCAGTTTACCAAGGGTTACAATGCCTTGTTCTTCACTGTTAATGTTTCAAAACAGATTGCCTGTTTTCCTATCTTGTATACTGTAGTTCATTCGCAGCTACTGGACCAAGCCGGAATAAATCACCACAAATCCTACATTCTACATTTGTACATGAGGCCAAATTAGAGGCTCACCGTGTCCTCTCTGTCCTTAAAATATGTTCTGTTGCAGATCTGCCCTGTCACTTTGCTATATTTTAAAGAGGTATTGAATCTGAAAGGAAGATGTCTGCAGGAGCGTAGAGGCCAGGAAACATCAACTAGAACAAAGAAATGCTTTAAAAAAGCATTATCTTCAGCTATTTTTTAATATGCCTAACATGATGAATTATGAAACTGAGCATTACGAAACATTACTGCAAGTGAACCTATCTCATTCCCAATGACAACTGTTGGTTCCTCAGACCTTGCTTTTAACTATAGCACTGTAACTATTGTTCACATCTAATTGTGAGTTTTTATTATTAGCAGGGTAAAGAAGCAGAGAGAAAACTCATCAACTTGACTCAACTGTCAAAGAGGGCCTTGACTCAACTGCAAAAGAGTGCCTTGACTCAGCTGCCAAGGAGTCCCTTGACTCAAATGCCAAAGAGTTCCTTGGCTCAAATGCCAAAGGGTTCCTTGACTCAACTGCCAAAGGGTGCTTTGGTAGATCAGATTGACATGAAGAGAGGATCAGTGCCATCTTTAGACGGATTTGGATGGGAGGTGAATAATGCACATTTCTACAGATATTCAAGGGAGATAAAAGGATCTTGGGAGAACAAGAAGGGGGAGTTTGGTTTTAAATACTGTTGTTGCATAATTCTTCAATAACTGTTCATTCTTTTGCAATTAGCTCTGCTTTTGTAAGTTTACCTGACTGATGATTTTTTTTTCCTTCTTTATTGATTTTTTTTTTAAGATTTAGGTACTGAGTACTATTAATAGCTAACAGCATGTTAAGCTTTTACAATGTATGGATTAAAAAAGAATCTGTTTTTAAAGATAAATTGAAGAAAAGATACTTCAGTTCTGGAATAAGAAGCTTTTCATTACTTGTGAAATTCCTGTCCTGAAAGAATTCAGTTTGGGCTAGAGTTGTGTTCTGTTCATATGTCAAAAACTGAAGCTGAACTGCTTTAGGAAATCTAGGTATTTGAAAATCTGACAGCAAATACCACTTTAGCACTTCTTCTGTAACAACTCTCACTGTGCATCAAACCTATTGTGAAAAGTTAACAGACATCTGATTGGAGAAACGGGAAGAACAGACATGCTGCCTTGGTCATATGAAGGGATCATTCATGGCTGGGTTGGCACTGCCATTAACATAATGGGGAATCTGTGCAACCACATAATCCCAGCTATGCCATGTGATGCAGGAGTAAATCACACTTTAGCCACTGCTTAAATTCCACAAAACACTTCTTGTGGCATTATGTTAGTGATGAGCAGAATATAGAAATGGGCAGTCTGGAATACCCCCAAAATCTGAAGCCACAGTGCAAATTGCATAGTTAAGCTTACATTCTTGTCCCTTAAATGGACCTTTTTACTTCTGCTCAAACCTATTTTTTTTCTTTTATTTTTAAATTGAGTTGAGTGAGCCAGTATCTCCATGGCATATGCTTAAGCCCTCAAGAAGAGGCCAGTAACCACAGTACAAACAATAATCTTTCAAAGGGCAGTTTTCTTCTCCAAGCCCCTTTCTGCTATAGGAAGGTGCTAAAAGTTCTACTGAGATGTGATATGACAAATTGCCCCCAAACTTCGCATGCTGTAAGGAAAAAAATCAGGCCAAATGAAAACGTAGTTCCCAACTGTTTTGGGAAAGTGACCTAATATTTACATGGAACCTGAACTGTGGTTGTTGCAATGCAAAGAGCAACATTTGATCCTTAGAAAAGGAAAGGATGATATCTCCAGTTCATCAGCCTCTGGTGGTAGGAGCATTCTGCTACAGAGTGCAGGCGGAAAGAACTGTGAGGCTAATGAGACCTTCAATGATTTAAGAAAGGACATACTCAAAGGATGTGACAGGGAGATAAAATCAAGTCCTTGATAGCACAAAGAACAGATATTTTGGGAGGGAAAGATCTGCTGTATTTACATTTAGAAGATGAAAGGAGAGAGAATAAGACTTAAACCAGGGATAGAGAATAAATGTAAACATTGCATCTGTCAAACTTGCTTAAATCATGGTATTTTGAGATTTGCTTATTTGCAGCAATACTATTTTTCCAATTATTCCAATATTGTAATGAAAAAAATTTTCTTAATAATTGTGATTATCCAATAACAGGGTTGTAACATAAACAAGTTTTTTATCTCACTGTTGATATGGACCAGGAACTACAGTGACATGATCTGAAGGCTGATGGTGTTTAATGGTTCTTGCAGGCTTCCTGGTCCTATTCCAAGTACATAGAAGCCTTGGAGCAGGAGAGAATACTCATTAAAAGGGAAGAAGATCTGGAGGAAACCTCATCATCATCACTCCTTTCAGGTTATTAACCTGTAGTTTATTAGGACAAGCTTATAGCTTAGGTGAAATCCTCTCATTATAAGGACTTTGCTTACTCTTCTTTTGAGTTTTGTGCATAAACCTCTGCCTCTCTTGTGCTGTCCACAGGGGAGTTGCTTTCTGCACCATATTTGTGAGTGACAAATTTTCTAAGAAAGAGACAGTAAAAGTTGCAGGGTATCAGCATTGCCTTTACTGCAGAGGTCCTACTGAAGAGAGGGATTCGGCCATTCCTTCATTCTGCAGAGTGACGTAGCAATCACACATTTCACCTCCCTGGCTTTTTGTGCTTCATCAACTTACATACAAGCAGATACTGAAACTTCTTTCTACCAGTATGTCAGTATGTTTTTGGGGGATGTGAGAGGCATTGCTTCATCCTGGTTTCTGCCATGAATATCGTCTTAGGTCTTCCCCAAGGATATTATGACCTGTTTGCTTATTAAATTCCTGCATTTAGCAGTAGGGCTAGCAATAGCACGATGTAATATTAAACTCCTTTGGTTTCACATAATTTTAATTATTTCTTTCCATATGTTTCCTTGTCTGTGTCCTCCCTGAATCCTCAAAGTTCTGTGAAAGCCACCATTTCTACAAAGTGTAAACTCTCAAATGTTTCCAAGGTACAGGAAGTGAGTACCAGACTGCCAACAAGTGTGCTTTGAAATATGGATTCTCAAAAGCTCGTTTTCCTGCTGACAGTGCTGATGCTCATTAGTAGCCAATTATTCCACTCCAAGTCATGTTTGTGAAGCTGTACAGCCTCAGTATGAAGACAAGATTATTTTTCATTCCAACCATGGTTAGCGGACCTGATGTTGACTGGATGGAATTTTGTTGCAAAATGGTAGTATCTGAAATGAGGCTATCTAAGCTTTCCAGTTAAGGTATTTTAAATAGGTGCATGAGATGACTGGAGAAATCTCAGACCCCATGGAGTTACTGGCAAGAATCTGACACAGAACTAGCAATAGATCATCTCTACCAAAGCCAGTTAAATATTAGAATAAGAGAAAGACGTAGGACAGCAAAGAGATCTGATGAAGACAGAAAAACATATTTTGCTTCAGAGCTTGAATTCCTAAAAGGAATAATCTTCTGGAGATTTTGTTTTGTTTTTTAAGCCTATGCTGAAATTATGTGGACTTAAAAAATTAATAGAACTTGGACCATTGCTTCCCTTCCTTCTCTGCTCCTCCTTTCTCTTCTAATTATGTACTAAGCACTACTGTTTTAGGCAAGTTGGTGTCCTGCCTTCACTAGTACTCCTAAATTTCCAAGTGTCTGAACATAATCTTCCTGTGGCAGTATTTTCTGTATGTGACTTCAGAGAAAACTGCAGCATTCCTTGGTCTTGCCTCACATTCTCTTTCTGCCCTCTTATCATGTCCTCTAGTTGCAGTTAAAGTAATCCAGCCTCACAGGTGTGACTATATTTTGTACATCTCTGCCTTCTGTACCACTGTCCTGCCCCCATGTCATTGTGGGGAGTCCTGGCACAGGGGCTTTGCTTCCTCTCTGTGGATGAGAAACCTCCAGGTGGGCCGTGTGATCAGAGAGCCCACAAGGTAGCTGCAGTCCTTGCTGCAGACCAGCCCAGATGTCCTGCTGTTCCAGACCTGAGAGCTGCATTCCTGCCAGGTGTCAGGCTGTGGTACAGGCTGATGCAATGAGAAATTCAAGGTCCTGAGTGATTTGAGAGGTCTCTCCCATCAGCTGCAGTTGCAGCCCATTCTCTAATGCCACTGGAAATTTGCCTACCCTGCTCAGTCCCTCATAATAGTTCAAGTGTTCCTATTGCCTTTGAGTGGCTTCCTCTTCTTGCATCATGACACTTTGGGCATTTGCCTCAGCTGTGCTACATGAGACCACTGTTGCTCTTGATGGGCAGCTTCCCTCCACTTTGTTACAGAGGAAGTCACACCTTATCTCTTGGGGATGAAAGGCAAAGTGCTGGCAGGAGGAGGGCTGTGAGCAGAGGCCAGGGCTGCCTGTGCTGGGCACAGCCAGTTCCAATTGGCTCCAATGGACTCATCATAGGATATGGCTGATCAAGATGTGCCAACCAAGATGGTGGCACCAAGTGGAAACACATTTTAGAAAGAGCAAAGAAATCCAGAGAGAGGAGGATGGAATAAAAAGAGTGATAAACAACAGAGGGAGTACCAAGGCCAGAGGAGGAGGCTGGGGAGAAGGTTGAGGAGGAGGTACTCTGTGTTGGAGCAGACATTCCCTCAGTCTGTGGAGGACCCAGGCTGCAGCAGATGAAAAGAGTGAGAAGGAAGAAGGAGCTTCACAGTGCCTCACCAAAGGGACTGAGGTGGTGATAACAAGGAGAGGAGAAGTGCTTGGAGTGAACTTGAACCTGGGAAAGCTGGAGAAAAAGTATTTTCTCTAAGTGTGTAAATGCTAGTTTCTTCTTTCCTCCCCCCTCTTCACCCTGCACTACCTGAATCAATAATGATTTATACTACTTGGCAATACATTAATTTCCTCAGTTTAAGTTTTCATTTTGCCTGTAACAGTAATTGGTAATCTATCTCCCTGTCTTCATCTTGACCCAAAAGCTTTCTGTTTTCTGTTTTTCCTATTTTCCCTGTTTGTCCTGTTGTGCGGTGGTGCAGGGTGGAAATGAGTGAACGAGCAGCTGGGTGGGAGACGGGCTGCTGGTGAGGGCACATTCCACCACACCTTGTCTCTCTATTTTTGATGCATTTATTGAAGAACTGTTCTGATTATTTCAACTGGCTACAACACAGCAATGACATTCTGTTACCTTTTCAGGTACATGAAATTTCTCCGAGAAAGGGAAAGCAGAGACATTCAATGGAGGTGGCCAGGAGACATAAATATAATGTGCATGCAAGGTTTGTTCTTACATTTCCAGAGCAAAGATGATGACTTGGAATATTATTAAGAACCATGGGACAATTATCAAGGGTAGAAAATAAACATCTTCCAATGTGTTCCATACCAACCTGATTGTGAGAATGACTCTTGTGTTAATAATTTAATAATACATCTTGAGGCTCAAATCAGAGTAAGATTCCACTGAAGTATGCAAGGCACAAACTGCTAGGTAGTGTCAGTCTTAAAGTCTCAGTCTTGTATAATCAAACCCAGTTCTTCAGTGCCTGATCTAATGAATAAGTAAAACACTGCGTTGAACTGACAACCTTGAAGCAGTGTGTCTTGGCACACTACACTCTCACTGTGCAATTCATGCAACTTCTGTTCATCAAGGATAACTCCTGAGGTCTGTGAGTTATTACAAAGTCAAACACTGTTGTGGTTTGCTCCCAATTCAGTCTGATTCCTGGTCCAAAGTACACCTTCTGCCCCATTTCTGAGTTTTGATCCACAAGAAAGGCTTAAAATATATCAGGACACAGATGGGATTGAGAACTTTCGTAAAATGTCATTCCACCCAAGGCATTACTCACGAGATGGTTTCAGGAGCTCATAGTTCTTGTGTAGCTCTCCCTACTTTTAAAAAGTTTTTAAAAGACTTGGGGCACAGTTGATGTTGGGACCAAGGACAATGGATTAATTGGGGAATTAAGAGGGGGCAGGGGCAGAATTAACTGCTAGACAAGGGGCAGGATGATGATAGACCTCTCCACCAGTCCCCAGCCACAAAGTAGTTGGCACCACTCTTTCCTGCATGTAAAAGAAAGGCAGGTTGCTGAGTTCCCGAGGACTAGCCTTGAGTTAGGGATGGGACTGTCTTCTTCTGCTCGTTCCAACCTCTTGGACAAGAAGAACAAGCCATGCAGCTTTGTTTCCTTTGTCAGAAGTAAAGGTTCTTCACTTAGAGCTCTTAAATCATACTGCTAAGGACCATTCAAGAGTGCTTTCCCCCTCAATGAGGAGTGGAAGCTAATGATAACTAATAGTCTTTTGCTCTTGACACAACGACCAAGAATTGTAAAGGATTCCCATTGGGATTTGCTTCAGACAGGCTGGCAGGGAAGGAAGACACTTTATTTTATGGACATAGCTGTCCTGCTCATATATTCTCACAGAAGGAGCAAGGGAGATCACTGGCTCAGTTCCTACTTCTCCACAGTTCAGAGTTTGCTTCATGCATGCCATGTTTGTTCATCTGACATAACCTGAGGAAGATCTCTTAGGCAGAAGCCACAAGAGAGTAGAATGTTAAGCACTTGTCTCTGTTTCTTCTCTTTTCCCAAATGTCACAAATGCAGTAAACTGTAATGCTCAGTACCATCTGAGGAGCGTGGAACACAGCATTTTGTAATGAGCAGAGCACATGTGGTACTGTGTGGCCTACCACTCATTCATGTGAAAGGCAAAGAAGATTCATGAAATGCCATGAATGCACTGGTGTATGTCAGTCTAAAAAGCATGTGGAAGGCAACCTTCTACTGCTATGGTCAGCACAGTACACGCAACCAAATGCTGAAATGTGGCAGGCAGTTTCTGTTTTGCTGTATTCTTGCCTTCAAGGCATTTTGAGGCAGTTAAATAATGTGTAGATATTACTTACCTGATGCTGGTAGTTCTGATTGAATAACACTTTGATTACTTCAAAAATTAAAAATATTATCCAGATACTTGTCTCCTCATGAGTATGTTCCAGGCTTGCCAAATTGTTAAAAAAATTCACCAGCAAATTTACCTCAAGCAAAAACTACTGTCCCAGACAGTTATTATGATTTATACCATACACCTCTATCAAACTTAAAAAAAACCCAAAAAGAAATACTTGGTGAAATTCAGTGAGTGAGTAGAGTTTTGCAGACTGGCCTTATTCACTTGAAGTTCTGCAAACCGAAGTTTACTCTCAGTCCAGTTGGCAGTTCTCTCTCCATGTTAAGTGAAATATATGTGTGTACATACACACACATGCACTACCATTTATAGGCCATGTCTTTGATATGCAGTTAAGAAGAATCACATGTATTACTAAGACTAGGACTACATAACATATCATTATTTTCATTTTATATGTTAATTTTAAAGAAATATTGGGCAATTGGACAAGGAATAAATTAGGAGATGGGGACCCTTTAATTTCTGGGTTAGTGAATCTAATCTGATGCAATGGCAGATAATTTGGAACTGCTACTTGGTGATACACCTGAAAACGGAATACTGATGTTAGTCTCGTCCTGAGGGACCAATTTCAGCAGAGAACGTGAGAACTGACCAAGTGTTATGACTCTAAATGATGATTCTGTATCACTTCAGAAAACTTGCCCTGCTATTGCTTTTGCCTTGTTCTTCACATCTATTCTCTCTCGGGTTGCTGATCTACTATCTCTATGAGCTCAGCAGTTTTAAAGGGCTTGAAAAGTTCATGTCAACAACCCTAGCACCTCTCCCTTTAGACAACTAAAATTTATTCCTTGTTTATTTGAAGTATGTATACTTTGAAACTTTCAGAAGTCTACAGCAGAACAACAGTTCTGTGTGGAGTTTGATGCTACAGACAATAAAACCAATTATCTTTTTCAGACACCTGTAAACATAGAAAACTCTTCTGGGTAGATTTATGCTTTAGTGTCATTCAAAATACACAATCCAATCATACTCATTCAGCCTTACTTTTGTGGTTTACTCCCAAATAATGCAACATATGAGAACTATTTTGGAATTCTTTTAAGCCATCTTTTAGATTTGTAAGTACTTACATTAAGTACTGTGTACTGCACTTTTCTCCCATCAGATATGGCATATTTATAAAATGTTTCATAATCTTTGAGAGTGTAGTTCTGAAGTTGCTCATTCAAATACTCTTGATATCAACACAAACTGTGATTACACACTTCAAAAGGGGCTTTATACATTTTATTTTGACATCTCTCCTGCCACTGCATGACACAAAATGTTAGTCTGTGAGACGAATTCCTGAAAATATGCATTATGTTATTAAGATGCACACTAACAACAATTTACAAGAGTGGTAGTGATCATTCCCAGGTCATTCGAAAAGGGCAAAATGCTTTTTCATTTGTGCCTGTACAATGCTGCTCTGCCATTGTCTCTGTACTCCTCGTGATCCATTTTGATTGGCTGTTTCTTAAGTACTATTAACGGGGAATGGTCTTAAATGATGAGCTGTGGGTTCATTTGTCTCCTTCAAGGTATGGAAATCCAGTTTTTAATCATTGGGCATTAAGATCAGCAATGGAGAGAGTGGTGCTTTGCAGATACAGTAGTAGACCTAATTCAGCAGACCCAATTTTTATTACTGATTGTCTTATTACACAGTACCTGGTGGCCAAAGCCAGCCTGGTCTGGGCCACACTTCTACATCTTTTATATGAGAAGAATCATTATGACCTACTTGCAAATACGTTTGACTTCAAAAAAAAGAGAAACGTGCATTAATGAAGTCTACACATAAAAGTATCAATGAACTGAGCATGTGCATAGATCTCGGACCCTCAGTTTCCTGCTGTTGAGGGTACTGAAAAATGGCAGGTATCCCTTCATTGCTCCTTCTGTGCCTTATCCAGTGTTATGGGGGACATTTTCTATCCTCCACCACTTGGGTGCTTGTGAAATGGCCCACCTTAGTCCCACTCAACACTATGGCTCCAGTCAAAAATGTTGACTTTGGCATGTATGTGTAAAAGGGACTGAAAAGAGACCAGATGTTTCAAAGTTCTGTCCCAAACTTGGAAAAGAAAATCCTTAAATTATTTATGTTTCTAATGTTAAATACTGGGCCAAAGTGATCACTGCGAATCTGTATTTGGCCAATGGAGCTGTAATCCAGCTTGAATTTGACCTATTTAAACTGTCTCACAGCTAAGATGGCGTTAACTGGTATTTTTTCTTTTCAGCTTATGGAACATTGTTGGTTTTAATATATTCAGTAGTTGCTGTAAAAATGTTACGGAAAAACAGGTTTGAACAAGAATTTTAGATCTGAATGTGTACTTACAGTTCAAACCTACCTCTAATGGCCTGATTTGGAGCATTCCCAGGATTTCAGAGAGTTATAATTCACATCTGTTTTTCTAACTCCTTCATGCATGATTGTTTGACTGTGCACTTCTGGAACAGGTCCATGTCTAATAGGCTAAATTGTAGTTCCCAAATCAGAAGCCACATGGTATTGCTATATTTTTCCTCTTACAACACAGTCTTCAAATAAGGTTCTGTTAGTCCAGCACATTGGATTAATACAAAACACCAAAGTCTACACTTTCTGCTTACCTTGCTAATGAACTCACACATTTTGATTTCTACCAGTGATTTAGTAAAGCATTTGTGCAATGGCCACAATGGAGACTTCTCTGCCAAGTAATAATTTATCAGAGCACTGAAGCAGATTTGAATTATACAGGACCCACTAAGCTGTCCTAGTATGGGAAGGATAGTCAAGGTAGACATGAGATTCTTTTGGTTTTAATACTCATTGAGCCAAGCTAATTTATAGTTCAAGCACAAGCTGCATTTACTTGGATTTTCCTCTATTTCTCTACTAATTAAAATATTTTAGTTTCGTGGTAACATATGTGAAAGCGTTGACAACAGCATTGCTTATTCCACATGTTAATTATGTATTTGCTCATAGCATGCTGATGAACTGTGTGCATTTGTCACGTTAAGATTTGATTTTATATCAAAGGAAAAATGTAAATGTGGTAGGTGGATTTGTGCTTTTGATTTTAGATATTTCATTTTGCTCTAAACCAATCTTGTATGATTCCCTGTACCATATGTATTTGAAAATCTTTTGTTGGCAAGAAGTTAAAGAAGAAAGTAATACTTGCTTCTCAGAATAGGATTTTTGAACAAAGCAAAGCAATTGTGCTATTAATGAGAAAGCTAAATGAAACAAATGACAAGGCAAGCAAAAAAAACCCCACAGCATCACATTCAAGGAATTCACAGGCACACAATAGCTTATGCAATCTTCCCCATCTGACAAAGTCAGTAAATACAGAGATTTCCTTGGAAATATTAATTACAATAGGCTGTGGTGCCTGTGGTTCAGTAAATGCAATCAACAAGCTTATAGCATTCTTAGTAGTTTTCACCTGTAGGCAACTCAATGAATTTTATCCCAGCTGCAAGCCCCAGCTGAACAGCACTGGGTTTGTAAACCCCAGACCCTGACTGGCTTGGATACCACTCATTCCTGAAAACAGTACTTTGGGAATTGAATCTGTCATGTCTCTAGAATAATTCACACTTTTACAGTTTTGTATGTGTGTGCAGGCATGTACACGTATATATATATATACATACACAATACAACATATGTGTAAAATTACCTTGTTTGGTAAACTGCTTTACTGTCATAGTCACATAGGGCTTAAGTTTGATGTATATCGTCCTTTTTGCTAATACAATATTCCAACCATTTTCTTCTATGTATTTTCTTGACATGAAGGTCTTTGTTTCATTAAAATGTTTGTGTTTGTACTCACTTGCATTTGAGAAGACAGAGCCATTACACTTGCTTTGTTGAGGAATATGGCTCTTTCCAGAGGGCTACACAGCTCCTGGAAAGAGAAATAAATGTGTTTTGGGGGAGTTCTTTTTCCTATAGAAAGCATATTCAAGAAAAAAAATAACTTTTGCTGTGTTTTTCTCACAAATGAGAAAGTAATTTACAGCATGTGTTGGGCCATTCACTAAAGAGTACCATAAATGATTTACTATTTTCAAGCTAATGAAGTGAATTCTTGATCTAAAAAAGGAGAGTGTGTATGATTATGTTCATTTTCCAGTTACGACCTTCCAGTTCAAAGATCATCTTAACTTCTGGCTGCCTGATCTCTGTAACTTGCTGAATGTATTGAAACTCATTCTCTTAATTGGTGTCTCCAGAGGTGCTCAGCACCTGGCAGTAGTAGGCCTTCAGAAAGCTGTCCAAAGGACAAAAGCACTGGTTTTTGGTTTGTTTTTTTTTTTTCTTTTGAGTGAAACACCAGGAAAGGATAGCTTTGTCACTGCAGTTCCACACAAAAGTATATTAAAAAATAACAAAGCAAAACAAAATGAAACCACAGAAATACATAGGTTTGGTTGGGCTTGCCAGGGTAATGTAGTACTAATCGAAGATTGTATTACGAGACAATAGCTCTGTTTGGAAACAAACTGCCCAGAGAGCTTTTGGTGTCTTTACTGTCATCAGAGGGGCTCTAAAAACAGATAAGTTACGCACATCTGACAGGAATGACTAAGTATTTTCGGACCCATATTGGGACAGGCGAGTGAGTAAATCAACTCTTGAGGGACTTATTTTCTCTGAATCCTTATTCAGGTTGTTCTGAATGCAAAAGCTTAGCCTCTGCTAAGGAATCTTATGAGAGTCAAGGGCCGTGACACTTCATTTGCTCTGCACCCGAAACTCCCACTGAAGCCAATTATTCAATCTAATTTAACAAAGACCACAGCTTCTCTGGCTGTGCGATTGTTGGTAACCATCAACAAACTGATTCATCTACAATTGGGCCAAATGTTACAAAATCTGTTTCTGAGTTCTTGTTTGTACCTCCATCATAAGATTACACCAAAATTAAAGCATGCAGTACTTGAACTAACTTCAAAGGCTGAGCTTGCACTTCTAGCTAGTTCAGCCTTTTTATTGGTTCATGTTTTCCATTTGGCTTCAACATCCTGTTCCTTACTGATGCCCCTCTAGAATTTCATTTGCAAATATTACGTCCCTGGTTAGTGAGCCACGCTAATTAATACTGTGGTGGAGGCTATGGATTATAGTAATCTCATGCCTCCTGCTTGGAAAAACACTGCAATTTTTCCAGACGTTTACATGTAATGCCATATTGAACATGGCCAAATTTGTCTCAGAAAAATGTATCCTGAAATCATTTAACTAAAATATATTTAAGTAAGGTTGCTTATGCTGTTATCTATTGCCAGTTTTGTTAATCATGAAGCTCAAAAATTTCAATGCAGTAGAAACCTGAGACCCACAATTTCCTAATTAGATTATTTCAAACAAAACAGTAAAGTTAAAACAGGCTGGTTTAAGTATACATATTTTTAAAAGTTTATGCCAATAACAAGTATGTTAAAAAAACTCATGAACAGATGATTTGTCTACTTTCTGGAAGCCTCACACCTTTGACTGTGCCTCACCTTTCAAACCTGGACCACAATCTGATATGGATTTTAGGTGCACTGGGGATTTTGTAGTCAGAGACTCCCTGATTTCTGGGACTTAAAGTGTTGCCAAGGTGATGCTCGTAAAAAAAATCTATTATATTTGCAGTACCATCAAATATCAAATAAAAGCTATGTAGCCCTTACAAAACATAGCAATCCTAAGTTGATAGATTCTTCCAATACCGAAATAAATAAAAGAAATGGCTTTTCTTTTTTTAGGAAGAATCTTTTATTAGACCAGGTAATGTAATTGGAAACAACAAACAAGCTTTCAGGCTCACAATTTGTTCACCGGATGATAAAGAGGTCAAGAAATACATAATCTCTGGGTTATTTGTTTTATTTTTTTTTATTGTGTTCATTAATTCTCTTTTCATAAACAGATGTGATTTGTTTGACATGACTGAACTATGATGAGACAAGGTACAACAAATCTGAGACACCCCTCATTCCTTCTAGACTCTAATTTCAGACACAGCAATGAAAACTTGCCAGCGTCTTGTAAGGCTTACCGTGTCATCACCTCAATGTGAATTAAAACAGACTGAGATGTTCAGACATCTATGAGGAAAAAGTCTAAAAACTTGTCACAGAAACCAATTGCAAAGTGATACTTTATACATAACCTCAGCCACTCTTTTTTTGTCAGAATGACAAAATAAATGGCAAAGATATCTCTAGGTTAAATCCCACAGTTGTAAATTTTTAGGTGTCACTCTCTCAGGGTGCAGTCCCCAACCTGAGCAAGACCCTTCTCCTCTCTATGCAGCTCTCTCCTCCGAGAGAAGCACACTGAGCCAAGAGCTGCCCAGAGCAAGTATGTTGAACCTAAATAAGAAAGGGGCAAATGTAGTGCCCTGTGGGGAATGAGTCCAGTCTTCTATTTGAAAGAGTCTTTCCCACTTTACAGCCACTGTCTTATACCCATGGGGAAGTTATTCTGTCATTTTCTGTGAGAACTTATTTCTTGAACAAAATTACAGCTGTGTGAACAGCAGCAGTTGGCCACTTTCTGCTTTCCTGGAGGTCTGTTGATCACTGGTCACATCTAGGAAAAACAGAAGCTAACAAAGAGTCTGGCCTAAACCCTATTAAAGTATGAGGAACACTCCTTGTTTCAATGGCTTTGGATTACTGAAGGGTACACATGAATCTTCTGCTCAGACTTACTGTAATGCATCCATGATCAAGGAGGAGAGCACTAGTAAATGTACCAGGTGCTTGTGTGTAGTATTTGCCTGTAAAGATGGTTTAACTCCACATGTTTCTGGAAAAACAAGGATGAGGAATGAGAACAAACACTTTTTCAGAGTAAGGCAGCTCTACTCAAATAAAGAGCAGTAAAGGAACAGGATGAAAATGTTCCCTTTGATGACTTTATTTCTATTGCAGACAGGCTACATAACATTTTAAACCACAAAAGACAGAATAATCTTGGCATCATTTAAAGGGCTTTGAGCAAGGAACAGGGACTGGAAGGAGGTGTTTCTTGTGGGTGTGGTTTTGGTATTTTCTAAGAAAATGGATGATAATGTAGAATGTTTATGACAACGAATGATGAACTCACCCTTGTCTTAGTTCAACTTCTAGGTGAGCATGACACATATAGAGAGTTCTATTTGGTTTAAAATTTAATTTATCTAACCAAGGGTTTCCTGTTGCTAAAATAAGCAGTGTATTTATTTCAGATAACCCCTCTGAACCTGGAGGACAGAGCGAGAACAATTAGTGCAGAACAATATTCCAGAAAAAGTGGGGGGAAAAGTGTCACATCAGCTGTGGAACCTGGTGTGTTTTCTAGTTCTTGAGCCTGAATACATATATTAGCCATGCTAGGAACTTGGGAAATATCTATTTTTTTAACAATATAACTCGTGATGGTACCAAACACAGGATCATTCACATAATTATATCACTATTTCATGTGTATTGAATATACCAAAATCTGTCTATTTACAAGTGGAGCAAAACTTAAGAAGTCACTTTTTTGAGATTTTTCTATTTGAGAAACATGGATACAATCAACAAAGGCTTGTGAAATCCCTGTCTGCTCCATTTATTGTGATTTGAACTTTTTTTTCCCCCTCTCCTTTGTTTATAATGCTCTTCTGGAAGTACAAAAATACTTTCCTTCCCCCTACTAATTTTGACTTTTTCAATTTAGGAATTATTGATTCACCCTCATTTTTTTGTGCAGTTGCCATTCCAATTGTGTCGAAAAACTTCTTGTGCCACAATATCTTTGTTTTTAACACAGCACCATTAGTTGAGGTAGACACAGCTGTAGCAAGAGAGTATTTGATTAGTTAATTTCTGGTACAGAAAGGGGAGGAGAAGCCCCCATGTATGCATTTTCATATGTGGCACATAGCATTGTTTAATTTCTTTTTCTTTGTGATAGAGAGGTATATTTTATATTAAACTAAACTGTTTGGGAATGCAGCTGGCTCAGGGGATTGCCGATGTCCCATGTGATCTTTCTCCAGTAGATTTTTGTTCTAATTTGATCCAGATTATGACTATCTGAAGACTTTTTGTGGCATATGCAAAATCACTCGATTGTCACAGTCTTGTTCCTAGTTGGCATCAGTCCACACCACAGAAAGTACAGTCCTAAGTATCACAGCTGGCACTCTTTGTGGAAAAGACAAGGATTCACTGCCTAAATTTGCTCTCACTAAAGTCAGAGGTAAATTTTGTTTCAAATTTCAGTGGAGCGCAAGCAAGAAATTATTGAGCATTAATGCCTTCCTTCACTCCTCAAAAGATGATCCCTTTCAAGGACACTATGGAGAAGTGTAAACTGTTGCTGGCACTTTGGTATTTTGGAGAAGAAAAGAGGACTGAAGATTCTACTTTGATAACTGTGTTGTCTTTTGAGCAAACAGTCCAAATTTTCCCAATTTTGTCTCAAAAATTGTCCCAAAGACAGCTGGACTAGGTACCAGAGACTTCAGAAACTGGGTGGACTGGGAAAGAAACAACTGCTGTTGTCTCTGTATTATATGACTTAATGTTTTCAGAAGGTTTATTTGCTTTCATGCATTTGGATGCACAGGGTCCAGTCAGGTCCAAAACCACATTCAGCCTTATAATCCATTCAGAAACTGAGTCATAGGAAGCAACTCTGTGCACTGACTTAATGGAGCTGATTATCTCTGCCTTCCTTCCATTGCTTTTCCTCCAATGTATCCTCAATCCTTTTTTTATCTTCTACTTGCACAGTCCCTAACTGCCCTTTACACAGCACAATAAGGAGTTGGCTGTATATTCCACAGTAACGACATCAAAGAATGATAACAATTAGCACTTCATTTAGCATCTTAACTCTAACAGAAAGATGCCTAGCCAGCAGTATCTCAGGCACATGGGAAAACTGGTCACACAGAAAAGAATTCAATGACCTGGCCAGCCATGAAGTAAGCTGTTGAAAACAGCAATCAGGTTTTTTTTATTTGCAGACCTTGTTCCATCCACCAAACTACCCTGCCTCCACAAGACTCACGTTTATAGGAAAGTTACTCATATATAATCTATATGATAGTAGCCACGAAACCTATGCTTTTATTCTGATTAATTTTGTATCCTCTTTTTCATGAGGTCAAGTTTAGTAAAGAATTTCTTTCTCATATCTAATCTAAACCTGCCTTCTTTCAGTTTAATTCCATTCTCCCTTTGTCCATGTTGCCACCAAAGATGTTAGACAGTGCTGGTCCCAGCACTGACCCCTAAGGAAGGCCTCTCATCACCGGCCTACACTTGAATATCAAGCCCTTGACCACAACTGAGTGCAACCATCCAGCCAATTCCTTTAGTCCTTATCTACTGAGTGGTCCATCAATCAAACCCATGTCTCTCTAGTTTAGAGACAAGGATGTTATGCAGGACAATGTCAAATGCTTTGCACAAGTCCAGGTAGATGATGTCATTACTCCTCCCTCATCCACCACCAACACTGTCACCCTGTTGTAGAAGGCCACCAAATTTGTCAGCACGATTTGCCCTTGGTGATTTATCTTGCCATTCTTTTTGCATGACATCATTGACATTTGGGTTTTTTGTGTTAATCCACATGGGGATAAACTCTTGGACAGACATTGTTCATTTTGGTCTCAACTATTGTAACAAACTTTTCTTCAGTTTGAGGAATGTTGTCCAAATTGCATCTATTCAAACCGCTGTTGCAAGGACTATTCTCCCAGCTTGTAGCCACAGCTGTATGAGTTCCCTCTGCAATTTTCTACTGACACTTTCCTCTTAATTCCATCATAGGAAAAGCAACTTCAGTTTTAAGGGCCCATCTCCTCTGCCATTTTATGTCAGGATCTGCTGGCTTTGGCAAAGGAGTGAAAAGCTTGAATAAACACCTCATTGCCCGGGAGGGACTTGTTTTTTCAAGGCAGGAATTCATAGCATGTAGTGTAAATCCCACAGAGATTCCCATGGAATAAAAATGACAATTCCACATGCAGGTGGTGATTATGTGGAAATCATGGGCAAAGCTCATGTGCCTCATTTCCAAGAAAGGTACAAAAACTGGCTAAGGGATATCTAGAAAGGATTACAAATGGCTTAATTTGTTTCTAGGCTTGGCCAATAATTCCTGGCAGACTCTATATGTAAAGACTTGAGACCTTGGCATTGAAGTGTCACCCTGGGCATTCTTCAAGGGGGCCAGCACAGTCTTCTCCCATGGCTCTTAATAGAATCACAGAATGGTTTGGGTTGGAAGGGACCATAATGACCTAAAAAGGTACCTGAACATGAGCCAGCAGTGTGTCCAGGTGGCCAAGAAGGCCAGTGACATTCTGGCCTGTATCAGGAATAGTGTGGCCAGCGGGACCAGGGGCAGTGATTGTCCCCCTGTACTTGGCACTGGTGAGGCCATACCTCGAGTGCCATGTCCAGTTTTAGGCTCTTCACTGCAGGAATGACACTGAGGTGCTGGAACGAGTCCAACAGAGCTGGCGAAGGGTCTGGAGCACAAGTTTGATAAGGAGCAGCTGAGCGAGCTGGGGTTGCTCAGCCTGGAGTGGAGGAGGCTCAGGGGTGACCTTATCGCTCTCTACAGCTCCCTGAAAGGAGCTTGTAGCCAGGTGGAGGTCTAGCTCTTCTCGCAGGCAACAAGTGACAGGACAAGAAAGCACAATCTTAAACTGCGGGCGGATTAGGTTGGACATTAGGAGGAATTTCTTTACAAAAGGGTGATTAGACATTGGAGTGGACTGTCCAGGGAGGTGGTGGAGCCGCCGTCCCTGGCGTTGTTTAAGGAAAGACTGGATATGACAGTCAGTGCCATGGTGTGGTTGACACGGTGGTATTCGGTCACAAGTTGGACTCCACGATCCTAGAGGTCTTTCCAAACCCAAGTGATGCCGCGACTCTGATTTGTCCCCGCGCGGGGCCGGGCGCTGCGCACGGCCGTGTTTGGAC